>JBBBDQ010000115.1:880000-962500 GCA_037127315.1 Ascarosepion bandense
AATAAGTCGTGGTCCATTGGATCCAATATTGTTCACTTTTTATTTTATTCAATTCCAATAATATTCGAATAAGCAGTTGTCCATTTGGCTCAAACTCTTTTAGTTTTTATTTTGTTCGTTTCCAGTAATTTTCGAATAAGTTGTTATCCATTGGTTCAATATTGTTCAGTTTTTAATTTATTTCCAATTAGTCTAATAAGTGGTTTTCTATTGGGCTCAAAATTGTTCATTTTCCTTTAATTCATTTCCATTTATTTTAGAATAAATGATTGTTTATTGAGCTTAAAATTGGTACGTTTTTATTTTATTTATTTCCAATGATTTTCATATATTGGACCCATATTGTTCACATTTTATTTTATTCATTTCCAATTATTTTCAAATAATTAGTTGTCCAGTATTCACAAAATTGTTTAGTTTTCACTTTATTAATTTCCAAATATTTTAGAATAAAATTGGGTTCAAAATTGTTCGGTTTTTATTTTATTCACTTCCAATTATTTTCAAATAATTAGTTGCCCAGTATTCACAAAATTATTTAGTTTTCATTTTATTAATTTCCAAATATTGAATTTCCAAATATTTTAGAAACAAATTGGGTTCAAAATTGTTCAGTTTTTATTTTATTCATTTCCAATTATTTTCAAATAATTAGTTTTCCAGTATGCCTAAAATTGTTTATTTTTTATTTTTTTAATTTCCAAATATTTTAGAATAAAATTGGTTTCAATATTGTTCAGTTTTTTTTATTCATTTCCAATTATTTTCAAATAATTAGTTGTCCAGTATACCCCAAATTGTTAGGTTTTTAATTTATTCATTTTTAACAATATTCGAATTATTTATTTCCAATTTTTTCGAATAAGTGATTGTCTCTTAAGCTCAAAATTGATTAGAATCTGTGAAGTTCATCTTTCAAAGTTCTTCACATTGGATCCCATCAGTAAATAATAGGCAAAATTAATTTGATGCATTTTATTCAGTTGAAATTAAGTGACGATGCGTACGACTGAAATAAATCCGATATTCAGAGCGTTAACAAAAAAGTACACAAATGATTCGAGAGACAGATAAGTAAAACCAATAAAAATCAAAAAGATAGTTTTTATTTCATTCAAATTATTTAAATCAGTGTTTCTCAACCAGAGTCCACATGCACCCTGGGAATCCATATAACATTGCCGGGAATCCTCACAGAGAATATAATGAATTTGGGTTTCCACAGTTATATTTTAGTGTTCCATGGAGTAATTCTCTCTTTGAACGGTTGGTACTAAACAGAATTTCTACAATAATTTTCCGCTATATTAAGATAATAAAAGTAGAAATATTCATGTATTATTTTTTTATCGTAATTGATACGCGTTAAGTGTAACAAAAAAAAAAATTGAACAAAAATCAGAGATAAAAATCACATACAAATATTTAATTTACAAAAAACAAATAAAATATTTACAAACATACAATTTTTGTTGCATTCACAGCAAGAAACGTAGAGTTTACTACTGGCGAGTGTTACGAGGAGAGAAGGAAAAGTAAAGTGTCAAGTATCTTTACTCAGTGAAGTAGGCGTAGAAGCTAAGTGCTATACTTTTTGGAAATCCTTAAATGTGTACATAAAGAATAATTATTAGCTTGGTCAATGAAAGAGTCAAAAATATGTATTTACCCATATAGTTCCAAGAGGTTCTTTTTCAGGTTCGTCGGCAACTTTTTTAATAGATTCTTTCGGCTGGATATAAATCCTTTAATCAAAACCGGAGTTGATAATGTCAGCAAATCCTTTTAACAACTCTTTCAAATTTTAGTCGTTACGACTTTTCTATGAGATTCTTTCGGCTGGATATAAATCCTTGCATCAGAACCGGAGTTGATAATGTCAGCAAATCCTTTTAACAACTCTTTCAAATTTTAGTCGGTACGACTTTTCTATGAGATTCTTTCGGCTGGATATAAATTCTTGAATCAGAACCGGAGTTGATAACGTCAGCAAATCCTGGTAACAACTCTTTCAAGTTTTAGTTTGTCGTCGACTTTACTTAGATATTCTTTCGGCTGGATATAAATCCTTGAATAAAAGCCGGAGTTGATAATTTCAGCACATCCTGTTAACAACAATATTTATTTGTATTAAAAATACAAAATATGGCACAAGGCCGAAAAGGAGAGGGGTAGAGGCTGGTATTCACTGAACTATCCTGTACCTAGCTAAACACTATCACGACCCAATCACACATTACAATTTACACATTCACCACAAGAGCCCATCCATCAGTTCCCAATCCTTCATACACCACAATACCACAAATCTACAAGGAACACCTAAAAAAGGGGGAAAACCCATGACAATAAAAATGGATTTATATACAATATAATATATAATTTTAAACATTTAATGAAAGATGAAATGATGAGAGGGAGATTAACCCAAAAACAAACTAAAAATACAACAAATGTTTTAAAACAAAATAATAAACAATGTTAGTAAGACCCATCCATCCAAGAAAAAGAATGGCCGCTGTATTCCGCCAAACGGCGAAATAAAGAAGCACACTCGGTAAATGAGTGTGTGTGTGTGTGGTGGTGGGGGGGGGTAAAATAATTAATGGAATGGGACAATGCAAGGCTGAACCAACCAAGATAAAAGGAGGCCAAAACAAACTGGGGAAGTTGGGAATCTCGACTTGGATCATAACAAAAGAGAAAGCCGGGTACAGGCAAGAAACACATTCATTCACATTAACTAGGTACACAAAAGAAAGCTACCTTAACCAGGGAAGGGTTCCAAAGGAATCCACCCCGATGTAACCAGTAGATCTAAAAGAGAAAATCAAGGCAAGCCCCATTCACGCGAACCAGGCTCGCCACATTTACCCAACTTTTGCTGAAGTCAGTCGAACTCAAATGTTTCCAATCAGTTCTAATCCTTATTTTGAGCTGATGCTCAAAATATCGGATCAGATCCTGATGTGAAAGCCGCTGATCTCACAAGACTTCCTCCGTTCGCGTCGTCAAAATCACCATTCGAGCCGTGGCTAGCAGCGACAGAAACACCATACTCTTCATCCCAGAAAACGGGGGCGACACATTGTCGCACATCCTGTTAACAACTAACTACTCCGTGCCCCAAACCTATTTTTATAGGGGCTAACACCTAATTTGGATATTTCTAGAACCTTTCGAATTCTCTCGATTTTACTTGAATTTTCTAGAACCTTCCAAAACGTTCTATTTCTAATTTCTTTATTTTTACGACTACTTCATGAATTAAAACTTTTTTGTAACAACAAGTAGAACTCAATAGAATTCATTACTACAACTTTTTAGATATCGTTATTATTTTTTTTATCTATTAGCACGGGACAGGCTAGCCTCCCAGAGAGTAAAATACTACGCCTCCTTGGCCTTACACTCTCGGCGGACCTCAAATGGAATGACTATATTCAATCCATTGCCAAATCTGCTGCTATGAAAGTCGGCTCCCTGTGCAGGGCCCGGAAGTTTTTCCCACCTGAATCTATTCTGCACATATACAAATCTACCACCCGCCCGTGTATTGAATATTGCTGCCATATCAGGTCGGGTGCCCCTTCTGCTCTCCTTGGGCTTCTTGACAAAATACAAAGGAGGATCTGTAACGTGGTTGATACTGACTTAGCAGACCGACTGCAGCCGCTCTCTCACCGGCGTGATGTGGCTTCCCTGTGCCTCTTCTACAAGTACTTTCATGGCTTCTGCTCCGATGAGCTTAGATCACTAGTGCCGCCTAAGCACGAATTTACACGAGATACTAGATTAGCAACTAGGTCCCACCCTTTTACAGTTAAACAAATAAGATGTAACCGTAAATTCTACTCCAACAGCTTCTTTTCTCGCGCTTCCCGCCTGTGGAACTCCCTTCCACAAGTCTGCTTTCCCGACAGTTACAATCTCCAGGTGTTTAAATGTAGGGTCAATAGACACCTCCTATCACACTAACTCCCAATTATTCTCAGAACACTCTCATCTACCCAACCCTCATTCTCGGTATCCTTACCCGCCTATCACCCACCCTCTGACATTTCCTATATTTAATCATCCTTTCTCCACTGTACGTATCCCCCTGCGCAGTAGTGGCAGTGACATGCCTTGCTCGGGGTGAAACGCTTATATATATAAAAAAAAAGCATTCTCGTAACACGATTAGAAGAGAAATTTGACAATTTACGGTGTCTTAATTTAAGGTTACCAACAATGCTTTTTTCATCTTATTTCTTTTGACTCATACACTATCCGCTACACACCTAGTTTTTTTTTCTTTCATATTTCCTTTTGTTCTGGTTACTCACACATGAATCATTGACAAGAACAAACAGAGGGTCCATCTTGATCCCTGTTGGAAACCACTGGTCTAATAGCTATGGGGGTCCGCCATGAAAATATTAAAGGAGAAGAGCTGAATGGGTAAAAAAAAGGTCCAGATTCAATGATCTAAATGAACAGGGTATCTGAAATCAGAGTATTTCATTTTTTCACTCAAAAAAAGAAAACCGTGACAACACAATCATCACAAATGCAATTTAATAGTTCTACTGAAAGTATCTCGACAGTTAGTGGCGCCGAAAAATTATTGGTCGACTAAGAAGAAATTAAAATAAAGAATCATTTGATATTTTATTTCGAGCTAATGCAGAGGCGATGTTAATGTATGGTGCCACGGTTTAGACATTAACTAAAAAAATACAGTTTAAGCCTTGATGGAACCTATAATCGGATGCTGAGAGTTATATTTAATATTTAAAATCTTTTGGACACATCCAACTAAATAACAGCTTTATGGACTAGAGTAATCAACAGTTAAATCTACTGCTAGGAAGGTTGGGTCACTGTGTCGGGCCAGTAAGTTTTTTCTGCTTGAATCCATCTTGCACATACAAATCAACCATCCGACCGTGCATGGAATACTGTTGTCATACCTGCTCAGACGCCTCTGCTGTTAATCTCAGTGTTCTCGACAGGCTCCAAAGGAGAATCTGTAATATGACTGGTCCCGACCTGGCAGATCGTCTCCAGCCACTTTCTCACCAGCGAGATGTTGCTGCCCTCTGTCTCTTCTACAATATATATTCATGGCTTCTGCTCCGACGAACTTATGTCACTGGTGCTCTCACCACAAGAATTTACTCGTGCAACCAGACTGGCAACAAGGTTCCATCTTTTTACAGTTAGATCAATCAAAAGAAGGCGACAATTCTACTCCAGCGTTTTTCATTATAGAAAATAATTTATTTATACTCCTTTTGTATGGGGCATGGGGTACCCCAGTGAGGATCGAACTCACTACTGTGTTGTAATTGGTTTTAGCGAGACAAGCTTTCTAGCCATTACACCACTTCGAGGTGCCCCTAGCTCATAGTATACTGTGTAACTTACGGGTGTACAAAAGTTAGCTTAAAGATGTTACTTCACGAAACTGTTCTTTCAGCAAAATGGAGCACCTCCCCATTATTCATAGACAGTAAACAACTAGCTTAACTAAACTTTTCTACAGCATTGTTTTAGAAGAAGGTGAATCATCGAACGTGCACCTCTGTCTCTTATGAGCAGTAGTACGTAAAACTCTAGAGTTGGCCAAATGTTAAACGGCTTGAATTGACAATATATATCATTCTTAGAGTAATAAGTACCCCGTTCTGTAGGCTATCAACTAGTAACATTGGTAAGATCATTAAAACTCATCTATAATCTTGTAATTCTACACACACTATCCATAATCTTGTAATCGTACACACACCTTAATACCACATTTTCACAAAGAACCTAAGAAGGAAAAAAAAGTGACATAATTTGTTTTATTTACAGTACAATTAATCCGAAATATTTCTAAAACTCTACAGATGTGAAAATAAGGTAGGGGAAGGAAGGGAATTAATCTAAAACAAACAAAATAAAACAAAACATTTAAGCAAACATAAATGTTAATAAGACCCACCCACTGACAAAACTGTGGCCACAGTATTCTACCAAGCGGCAGAATCAAGTAACAAGCTCACTAACGGAAAGATAAAGGATAAAATAAATAGCGGAAAGGGAAAATAAAGAAAAACCAACCACGTCGAGATCAAGAAAGAAGGCCGAAAAACAAACTGTCCTGTTCATTTTTTTAACAATGTAACGAGTCTAGAAAATGAGTCGTTTCAATCTCCCTATGTAATTCACTGTTTGTGAATTGAAATTAAGATTGTTCCTGCCGTCAAATCAGTACAACCATTATGCCATATGGTTTGGTTTTCTTGCGATACTTATTTTATCTGGTTCTTATCGTCTGACCGAACCGTATTTATTGCATTTGTCGGGCGTAATACTTCCACCTGTAGCCTTTTTGGTCGTTATGATATGCAGGTGGCACCACCGCCTCAAGGTAAGTATCACTGAATTGTTAGAAAGCTCAGGATAACTGTACTGAAGGATTAGGTTTCATCAGGACATCTGTAAGCAGAGCAAATGTTTCCATTAGGCCACAAACATCTCCTAAGCCGGCCAAGCTTAGTAATGAATGCAATAATACGGAGTGCTAGAGAAAAACAATTACAAAAACCAAGCTTGTAATATAAGCTCTGGTAAAATCTTTTTACTGAGACATTAGGTTCATAAGTACCAAAAATTCATACACTGGTGTCTTCAATAAAAAAAAAAAGAAAAAAAGAAAGCTGGTTGGATCGTCGTGAGATCAATACCTGCCGAAAGTAGTGGTGGACTAAAACTTAGTTGAATTAAGTGGAGATAATATAGATACCCGGAAGTAGCATGACTCATGGCACGAGAAACTACACACGTGATCGAAATAAAGGGTTCGGTTCAAAATTCCAGTCACCTGAAGAAGATCTGAGCATACAACTGCCGAAACGTCATCAATAAATATGAGAACAAGTTCTAACAATAGAAACATTAAAAAAAATGAACACATAAAAAAAAAAAAGAGAGAAAGCTGAAGGTAAAACAAATATGAAATCATTAAATATTTTATCTAAGAATATCAGACACGTGAAAGCACTTCTATGAGCAGAACCATTCCATGTCCTATGGAAGACGGATACGTTGTGTTTTTACTAGTACGTTTTAACTTAAACAACCGGCAACATCAATTTAACCAATGTCTTAACGACTAGGATGTGCATTGTAGTGTGGTAGATATCGGCTCAGAACGAGAAATCGAGAAACCAAGTTCGAATTCCAGTACAATTAGTTGCATTCGCTTACATGCAATTACCCTTGGGAAATGTATTAATCCGTCTCTTTCCCCCCAGTTATAGCAACCAGTCTACCGCGGAAAGTAATGGCAACCTACTGCGGGATAATCTTCTGCCCAGTCAGTCACGTCTCTTTCGAGACATGATCGCCCAAAGCGTGTATCATGTATGGCACTTAAGTGACTGACTTAACTACTAATAAATAGGAGTAGAACTAAGAAAAACTCTTTTTTTGGGGGGGGCGAATTGCACGTCATGAACATTTGTTGAAACTCCAAAATGGCACGAATTTACGTTTTGTGTTTTAGTTCAACTACTTTCGACTGTCTCAGTCATTATCAAGAACTGGGTGTTTTCAGTGTGAGTTTTTGTTAGCTACGGCCTGGCATTATTGGAGCGGTATAGCTCCATTTAACCGTTGCGTATGACGTCATAGTGTCTATCACAGGGTGGTGCCCCTGTGATAGATACTATGACGTCATACGATAAAATCATGACAACTGAGTAGTGAGCTCGATCTTCACTGGGTGTTCTATAGTTTAGGCCTTGTACCATATCTAGGCTGCGCTTAGAAAATCACCATATTGTCTATCACAGCGACAACACCCAGTTCTTGATAATAACTGAGATAGCGAAAGTACCTGAATAAAAAAGCAGAAAAGACACGAACTTCGGATATTTCATCCCCAATTTATATTTCCATTTACAACATTATTTCCTTTACAATTTCATCACAAGCAAGGTGATAAAGCCACTAAGACTCAAAAAATGAGTGAATAAAACTGAGAAAACCTTACTGGGCAGAAAGTACATTCGGAGAATGACAGAAGATAAAGATTGACTTACGTCTTATTCAAAAATTGTAAAACTGCAATAAAAATTGAACAGAAATATCAGACCTTGTCGGTTGAATTTAAAATATTGTTTACATATAACTTTACATATATTAATGTGTATATATTGTTACATGTACACGTATAAGTAGAGAAAAGACAAAAGCCCCTTTCCGTCCTAAACTAAGTAATAATAGCAATAATTGTTAACTATCAGTAGGCAAGATAGTAGAAGACGGGCTCACCCGTCAGTTAGAAAATAAAGTCACTTTTCTTTTTTTGGAAAACAATCCACGTGACGAGAAAAAAGCACAACATGCCATAGATGAAACCAGAGTCAAATAGAACGGATATTCACATTTCTTGCTAAAAAGATAAGATTTTGAATTATCAGCTTCACTGATTCTAAGCAAGAATATTAGCTTCTGCTTAAGGCAATCATCTTTCCTGAAAAATATTAATTTTTCCACCTGAAGCTCAGCGACAATTCAATCTAAGTAAGAATTGTGTTTCTTTGTGAAATACATACATTAGAACATTCATTTGTCAACTCAGGCAAACATTTTTAGTATCTTTAGACAGTTTAAACCTCTTCCCCTAACACACGTATATGTATCGCACATATCGCATACATACATAATATTTTCCCTCCCTGCTATCGAATATTGCCTGTTGGACTTTTGAATATATAAAAAATACATTTCTGTTGTTGAAACTATTGGTTACTCATTCATCTCGTTGTTACCAATCTTTTATTTTTCTCCTCATATGTTCCTCTGTCAATCGTCAACAATACAAATTTATTTTAAATGTTACAAACCAGAAATTTGTCTGAGATTCTAACAAAATTGTAATTCGCCACTTTGCATGCATGTAACCACATTATGAGTTCATTCATGATTCGTAACATAATTGAGGGCTAGTCTAGTGTTCGTAATAAAATTAGGGTTGGTCGAGTCCAAAATCGAATGGCATAAGAATGAGGAGTAGCAACTAGTGGAATGAAAAAAAAAAAAAAAAAAAGAGAATATAAGAAAAAAAAAAAAGAAAATGAAAGAAAGAAAACATGGCGGTGGGTGAATAATTTCTGAAAGAATCGACAATGGAAAAACTTCTACAGCTGAAAAAGGATGGTGCATTTGCTGCAGGACAAAGCCTACAATTAGAGATGATGGAATCCATGAGGAAGGCAATATTAGTCGGAGAAATAAAAGAGCACATAGTCGATAATAATGTGTTTGAGGAAGACATTTTGAATCAATTAGGCTGTACCTTTGACAGAAGATCCTAAGACCATATCAGCTTTTGTCACGCCAAAGGGCAGTTACCGATAGTGTCATACCCTTCGGAGTGAAGAATTCACAGGCAACATTCGTATGAATGATGAATCAGTGTGTGTGTGTGTGTGTGTGTGTGTGTGTGTGAGAGAGAGAGAGAGAGAGAGAGAGAGAGTGAAAGAGAGTGTTTCGCTTTTTCTCTCTCTCTCTCTCTCTGTATATATATATATATATAGTCATCTGAAGACAGATCTGTTTCACTGTATCACAGCTCACCAGTACGGTTAGACACCCCGTTGCTTTTAACCCAGGATTGAAACCCGACCGAATTATCATCAGTCGGCGATTCTACCTCTGAGCTCGGTATGGCCGCTCGGTAGAAGAAGGCAAACTTTTAGCGTGTGATATATAATATAAACACACGCCAGTAACTAAGAGTGTTCTAATTCATTACTGAATGAACTATACCTAGATGCTAGAGTAGCTACGGTTTTTTTTCAAAGCCTGCAATTGTTCCAGAGTACTCAATCAGGGTGTGAGAGAAAAACAGAAAAATTACTTCATTGTAATTCTTTATAACAATCTTTTTTTCTCGATGTCGAAGTTTCGTGGTAACCCCGACTCTGCATATGATGTTTTAAAGATCTTTCGTTAGATATGACAGACAAGCAAAATTTTTTATTCAGCTTTATTCGTTATTCTGTGTTGCTAACAGTCCTGTAACTTGTTTCTTTTTGCGGTTATTTCTTGTTACCGCAACTAACACCCCTAAATGTGATCTCGTAAGGAGATTTAGAATACGAGGGAACATTGACAAATGGATAATAAAATGAACTGTAAAAATTACAGCGCATTCTTACATCTTTCATTATTATATGCAAAAGTTTATTCGTGAATACGAACGGATTTTATTAAAAATAAGCAAACATAATATTTGCAATTTATTTTAACTGGCACATCTATCTCTGTCTCTCTCTTTCTCTCTCCCTATATATATATATATATATATATATATATATATATATTTCTTGTTACTATAACCAACCATTATTTTTACTGTGTACACAATGTTTGAATTACTATTACAGTCTTTATTTTATAATAGAGCGAAATTTATAACAATCTGCCTATGATGTCCTAAGGGAAAAAAAGTTCCCTGTTAAGTGTTAAAACGTGACACACTTTGATTAAAGAGAAGAGACAAACAAGTGAATAAGACCGATGAATACTAACGAGTACAACATATTCTCTAAACACATATGTGGCTTATTTAAAGACTAAGCATATTGTTTTAATTATATAATTTTTGTGAATGAATATTGTAAGTCAGGATTTAATTAATTCTTTTCGTTATAAAGAAAAGAGAAAGCAAAAGGTCGCTTCCACTTAGAACCAGAAAGTGAAAGTTGACATTTCTAGGACGCATAATGAGAAAAGACGGATGGGAGAGTTTAACAATCATGGGACATATCGAAAACAAGATATACACATAGAAACAGCGAGTAACCTACCTAACAAGCAAGTAAATAGACGACAGAATAGGAATTGGGAGGGATAATGAAAAGACAAACCTCATTAAGATCGAGAAAGGATAAGAAACTGGGAAGAACCATTATCATTTAAGTGACGAAGAGACATGAAGAAGCTTAATAAAAGTGAAACATGTTAGATTAAAACATATTTCCTTCTTTGGTCCTTATTTATTCTAACACACACACGCACACTCACACACACATATATATATATTGTAATGGTTGTTACAATGGTTTATAAATTCATAGAATCACTACACAAAAATTTTCGCGTTTCGAAGCTGCTTTATAAACCATTGTAACAACTAGTACAATATAAAGCTCTACGTTGTATCGAGCACTCTTTATAAAAGTAAATGCATGAACAGCAGGTAAAAAAAAAACTACGAAGGCTATAACTTTGTTACAATATATATATAAAAGAAACTAGTCGTAAAACACTTTTTTTCTCTCTCCCTCCCTTCAACTGGAGTAAATAGACTAAACTATCGCCCGGTTCACACTCCACCCACGTTTATTGAACGGATAAAGAGGCTCATCCCTTGTTTCCTGTTTAGGATGTGGCTTCCGGCTTTCTCTTTTCCAATCTTTTACTCATTTCCATTCTTTTCCTCTTTTTTTTCTTTTTTTCAATTGGAGTAGATAGACTAAACTATCGCCCGGTTCACACTCCACCAACGTCTATTGAACAGGTGTAGAGGCTCATCCCTTGTTTCCTGGTTAGGATGTGGTTTCAGGCTTTCTCTTTTCCAATCTTTTTTTTTTTTTTTTTTTATAAGCGTTTCACCCCGAGCAAGGCATGTCACTGCCACTACTGTGCAGGGGGCTACGTAGAGTGGAGAAAGGCTGATTAAATATAGGAAATGACAGAGGGTGGGTGATAGGCGGGTAAGGATTCCGAGAATGAGGGTTGGGTAGATGAGAGTGTTGTGAGAATTGTTGGGAGTTAGTGTGATAGGAGGTGTCTATTGACCCTACATTTAAACACCTGGAGATTGTAACTGTCGGGAAAGCAGACTTGTGGAAGGGAGTTCCACAGGCTGGAAGCGCGAGAAAAGAAGCTGTTGGAGTAGAATTTACGGTTACATCTTATTTGTTTAACTGTAAAAGGGTGGGACCTAGTTGCTAATCTAGTATCTCGTGTAAATTCGTGCTTAGGCGGCACCAGTGATCTAAGCTCATCGGAGCAGAAGCCATGAAAGTACTTGTAGAAGAGGCACAGGGAAGCCACATCACGCCGGTGAGAGAGCGGCTGCAGCCGGTCTGCCAAGTCAGTATCAACCACGTTACAGATCCTCCTTTGTATTTTGTCAAGAAGCCCAAGGAGTGCAGCAGGGGCACCCGACCAGATATGGCAGCAATATTCCATACACGGGCGGGTGGTAGATTTGTATATGTGCAGAATAGATTCAGGTGGGAAAAATTTCCGGGCCCTGCACAGGGAGCCCACTTTCATAGCAGCAGATTTGGCAATGGATTCAATATAGTCATTCCATTTGAGGTCCGCCGAAAGTGTAAGGCCAAGGAGGCGTAGTATTTTACTCTCTGGGAGGCTAGCCTGTCCCATGCTAATGGGAAGTAGATGCGATTGTCTATGGTGATTAGTTGATAACAGATTTGTTTTTTTTTGGAGGCATTGAAATTTACCAACCATTTCCTCCCACCAACCCTTCCCCACCCGTCTTTTTTGTGTGGTGAATGGTTGTAAGAACAAAGTAGAGTATCTGTTCCCTCGTGATATTTGCTTGTACTTTGGTCTTGGACTTACTGCTTTCCAGCCCGAGTTTATAGCTCGGGCCTGCGTAAAAGTAGCGTCTCTGACGCGAAACACCGGAAAGCGGTGGTCCGGTGTTCGGCCACTTTGTGGCAATGGCCTCTAATGGGCCGGAGGAGGTCGTTCCTCCCACCATGGCGTCGGTGGGAGGAAAGGAGGGGGATTGGCAGCTTCCGCCACGGGAAAATCCCCCTTCAGTACCAGTAGTAACAGCAGCAGCACCAGCAGCAGGATCCGGACCTGTACCGGCACCGGCAGCAGCAGCACCTGGATCCCCCAAACCCTTCGACCTCTGGATGGAAAGGAGGAAAGGTCCCGATGAAGGGGGAAACTTACTATGAAGAGCTGCGGAAAAACAAATACGCAAACTACATTTCGGGCACAGAGCTGTTGTCGGTGCCAGAAGAGTTGGCGGTGGTCGAGGCCAGGATCATATCCCTCATCACGAAGGACCCCAAAACTCACAAGTTGGTGGGGATTAACAGGGAGAAGTTCGAAGAGGCCATTAAGACCCTAGAAATCAAAGCCAAGGCTATAGCGAGACGAACTGGCGCTACATGGGACGTCCTGCTTGGCTCGGCCGAGGAGGCCAGGCAGCTGTCCGGTGTGGTCCTGGAGACCAAAACACTCCTGTTTCAAACGGAGTACATGGGGACGCGTAAGGCAAAGATTACATTACACGGCGTCCCCATGGACATTTCCCAGGACCATATTGGGGCCTTTTTTGCCCAGTATGGAAAGGTTGCGGAGGTCTCGGCGTTGCGCTCCAAGGCGGGTTTCCTGACCGGGGACATGGCCCTGCAGGTGACCCTTTCCAAGGACAAGATCGCTGAAATTCCAAACATCCTCACCTGCAGGAAGCGTGCGATTTTTGTAATTGTTGAGGGCAGGAAACCCTGCTGTTGGGCCTGTGAGGCGGCGGATCACGTCGCTAAGGCGTGCCCAACAAAGAATCCGGCCCCAAAGACCCAGCCAACCAAGAAGCCGGAAGTACCAGCCCCAGCGTCTCCGGCAGCACCAACACCAGCACCACCAGCACCAGCACCAAGGGCGAACAAGGAGGGCGAGTGGCAGGTGGTGGGGAAGAAGAAGGCTAAAACGCCTTCTCCGTCGAAGGTGCCGTCACCTGCCAAGGCTCCTTCAAAGCCAAAGGAGCCTACTGTGGAAAAATCGCCCTCCAAACAGGGGAAGGGATGCAAACCTCCCCCAAAAACGGATTCGGTGGAAGAGATGGAGACAGAGCGGTCGGCATCCCTAAAACGTGGAAGGGATGAGGAGGAGGAGCAACATGATGTTATAAAGAGTCGTCGCAGGAGCCGAAGCAGGGAAAGAAGATCTCCGGTGGACAAATGCACATCGTTGCCGGTATCACCGGTAAGAAAATCCTACGCGGAAAAAGCAAGGAGCCTTCCCTCTTCCCCGCGGAAAGCTTCCCAGTCCCCAACCTTTAATTTGACCCCTCTGAGGCCTGTTTCTTTAACCCCCACTCCCACCCCCTCTCCTATGCCCACTCCCGCTCGGGCAAAAAAGAAAAAAGCCCTGCCCCAGGGGGAAGCGCTCATGAGAGTGAGAGAGGACATTGACTCTGAGTGGTCCTCTCAGAGGCGTAAATTGTTGAAACCCTTGCTGAGGCTGACCTCGGTGGACGGCCGATCCACCGAGGACCCAAGGAACTTTTCCCAGGCCCCA
Source organism: Ascarosepion bandense (assembly GCA_037127315.1). NCBI lineage: Eukaryota > Metazoa > Mollusca > Cephalopoda > Sepiida > Sepiidae > Ascarosepion > Ascarosepion bandense. The sequence continues at coordinate 894,335 of JBBBDQ010000115.1, forward strand.
GGAATAATTACCCTGGTACGCAATACCGGGGGTAACCTGAGGGTCTGGGACCACATTTATGAAGTAAAGAAACATTACCCAAAAATCAGGATGGTTCAGGAGAACACACCTGAACTGAAAAAAATGTCGAAGAATTGTTCGGGGAGGTTCCCGGTTTTACTCCACCCCTGTTTGTATAGGGTGGTAAAACTAACTTACCCGACGGACGTCGGCGGGATTGTCCTAGACGGGCGGATTACGTCCGATGTAGGAACGGGTTCCCTAGGACAGTCCGTCGGGGTCCTATCTGCTAAAGATTTCCGTCCTGTATGTGACTAGTGAGCCTTTGTTGCCTGTTTTTCTTTTTTCTTTTTCAGGTTTAAAAGATGTCTATTAAGATAGCCAGCTTGAATGCGAAGGGCCTGAGGGATCGGGGTAAGGCGGCTCGCCTGCTTCGTGACCTCTTGTCCTTCGGCGTGGATGTGGCCGCGATCCAAGAGACTCACTTTGTTTGCGAAGTCGACTCGTGTGTGCTGTCTAACGACTTTGTCGTCTATTCAGCATATGGGAGCCGGCAAGCCAGAGGTGTTTCTTTGCTGGTCAAGCGTACCCTGGACGCGAGGGTTGACCTTGTCCATGTCGGTGCCGAGGGCCGGCTGATCGTGGCCGATATTGCAGTGAAAAGCAAATTGTTCCGGTTGATTGTGGTTTATGCGCCCAATAAGCAAGGTGAGCGAGTCTCTTTCTTTCGGCTGTTGGAGCCCTTTATGGTGCATTCAACACGGCTAATCTTAGTTGGGGACTGGAATGCCATCCTAACCCCCAAATGGGATAGAGGAAGGGGCGCTAGCGGGAGGAATGATGATCGTAGCCTGGTTGATCTGATCGACGAATTTGGTCTCGTCGATAGATACCGGGTCGATCATCCGGAAGGGAGCATGTGGACGTGGGCGCTTAATTGGCCTTCTACCCGGGTATCTGCGTACCTGGATAGGATGTTAGTGAGAGTGGCCGACATAGACTTCTTAGAATGTCCAACGTTCCACTGGTTAGGCTACACGGACCACAAACTCGTTTGTGCCCGTGTGGTGTTAGACTTTAGGCCTAGGTTGGCTGGTTATTGGAAGTTCAATCAGTCCTTACTGGACAGGCGGGACTTTCGTGACCAGCTGACAAGACTAGTTCAGCGGGCGTTAATTGGGCGAGTCATTGGGAATAAGTGGTGGGTTAACCTTAAGGACTCCATTAGGTCTTTCGCCACCAAATATAGCCAACGGCTCAAACTAGATAAGGCTGCGGAGGCAAAGACACTTAGAGCTAATTTCGCCCGGGCGGAGGCTGGTGGGGATCCCCTAGAGATAGCCTTAGCCAGGGAGGCCCTGAGGCGCACGACTCGCGAGCGCTATATGGGCCAGGTAATTAGAGCTAAGTTAAGCAAGATGTCTTCCGAAGCTGTGAACATGGGCGCAGAACTGCGCAAGGAAGAAATTCGTCGGGCCGGCGATCGGTACATTCGAGAGGTGCGCGACCCGGAGGGGCATCTCCTTCGGTCCACTGACGACATGTGCGAGGCGTTCCGGCAGCATTTCGAACACCGGTTTACCAAGGAGCCTGGTCTCCGTGACGAGGAGTTTCGCAGCTATTTGGCTGACTTTCCCCGGCTTTTGCCGGCTGAAGCGGCTAGCTGCGAAGGGGAGATTACGGAGGACGAAGTCTACGCGGCTTTGAAGAAGACCGGCAGTGGCAAGTCGCCAGGTTTGGATGGTTTGCCCTATGAATTGTACTTGAGGATGTCGCACCTTTTTGTCCCGCTCTTGACTGTCGTGTTCAACCAGTGGTTTCGGCAGGGGTCATCCCCGGTCGGATCACCAGGGGCGTGATCACGCTGTTGGGAAAAGGCAAGAAGGTTGGGCGGGGATTAGATGATTACAGGCCCATAACTCTGCTAAACACAGAGTTAAAGATTTTGGCCAAGATCCTGACGAATCGCTTGCAGCTAGTTGCCGAGTCTCTGTTGGAACCGGATCAGACTTGTTCTGTGAAGGGACGAACAATTCAGAGCAACCTGCACTTGATTCGCACGATCGTAGAGGGTGTAGAAGACGACGAAGAGGCCGCGCTGATCAATTTGGATCAGTCCAAGGCATTTGATAGGATTGACCATGGCTACCTGGCTGCTGTCCTGCAGGCCGCCGGATTCAAACCCGACTTCAGCCGCTGGATTAGCCTTCTGTATCGCTCCCCCAAGGCTGTGGTACAGGTGAACGGGAAGCTGTCGAGCGCTTTCGCGCTGTCTAGGTCGGTCCGACAGGGTTGTCCACTGTCGCCTCTCCTTTACGTCCTGGCGTTGGAGCCTCTCCTTCGCCGGCTAAGGGACGAGACGTGCAGTCCGGTCCTGCGTGGAATTGCTGTCCCTGGTGGAGCTCGAGCCAGGGTTTCCGCGTACGCCGATGACGTAACGACCTTTGTGTCCTCCCGCAGGGACATAAGGGCGGTACAGAAGGCGCTTGAACGGTACGAACAGGTAACAGGGGCCAGAATTAACCGCGACAAGTCGTCCGGCTTGCGGTTAGGTGCCTGGAAGGGTGTTTCCCTCCCGGGGCCCTTCGACTGGACGGACGGGCCGGTCAAGCTCCTCGGAGTTTGGTTCGGTCCGGACTTACAGTTGGAGAAAAACTGGTCAGAAGTACAGGCAAAGGTCGGCGCGTCGGTCGAGATTTGACGTCGACGGAGTCTCTCCGTGAAGGGTCTGGCGGAGGTGTGTAATACATACCTCTTTCCCAGAATCCTTTACCGGCTGTCTGTACTTCCCCTTTGTGACGATCATGAGAAGGCGCTCGAGCGTTTGCTATTCTCCTGTCTGTGGAGAGGACGCAAACACATGGTCGACAAAGGAGTCTGTTGCCTCCGTCCGTGTCAAGGGGGTCTGGGGATGCCACACTTGAGGAGCCACGTGCTCACTTCGAGGTTGGCATTCCTCAGGCGCGCGTTGGAGGAAGATCGGTTGCTTGCGGGGGTAGTGAGGGACATGTTCCCTAGCCTCACTATCACTCCCCCGCTCCTAAGGACTAGCAATAGGCCTTGGGGGCGGCCGAAATTCCTGCTCGAATGTCTGACGGCCCTTCGGGCCATTCCATGGTCCAGTGACCTTTCACGGCCTAGGAGAATCTTCTATCGGGGATTAGTGGAGGGCGCCGTGAAGGATGAACTGTGGAGTAAGCTCGGCATGTCGAGAGAGGAGTATCGCTCTCATTGGTCTTGGGCGCCAGGTGCGGATTGGCTCAGCAACTCTGAGTTTTCTCTGACCTGGCGATTGGCTCGGAATGGTTTGTCTCTCAACGACAAGCGTTTCGCAATGGGCCTGGCGGATTTGCCAGATTGTGAACGTTGCGTCCTTGGAATTAAGGAGACGTCTGCGCACGCCTTCTTCCATTGTTCGCGCGTTCGCCCGTTGTGGGCGCGTGTCGGCGAGTTGACTGCTCGTATCGCGCCGCGGGAGCTTGTGCTCATTGATCGCGCATACGCTGTGGACAATGTGTCGCCCCCGTACTCTGGAGTGAAGCGGATGGTGTTTCTGTCGCTACTGGCCACGGCTAGAATGGTGATTTGGATGACGCGTCTGGAGGAAGTCTTGCGGGGAGGTCGTCTTTCGGATCAGGATCTAATCCGATATTTTGAGCACCAGCTCAAAATGAAGATTAGAACTGAACGGAAACGGCTGCACCCGACAGAGTTCAGCGAAAGGTGGGTATATGCGGCGAGCCTGGTTCGCGTGACCGGGGCTAGCCTTGATTTTCTCTTTTAGATCTGCTAGTTGCATCGGGGTGGATTCCTTTGGAACCCCGCCCATGGTTAAGGTAGAAGTCTTTTTTGTGCCTAGTTAATGTGAGTGAATGTGTTTGTCCTGGCCTGTTCCCGGCTCCATTGCTTTTGTTATGAGCCAGTTCGAGATTCCCATTGTCCAAGTATTATTTTGTCCCGTTTTCACTCTCGGCTGGGTCAGCCTTATACATTCTCCAGTCCAATTTATTTTTGCCCCCTGCTTCTCCATTCCCCTTAGAAAGAGAGCTGCTTGATTTTGTCTTTTTAAGGCAGAATACAGTGGCCTCTTTAATTATGTGGGTGTGTTTGGGTCTTACTAACATTGTGTATATATATTCATTTGAAATTGTTTTTTGTTTTGGGGATTTTTGTTTCTTCATACCCCCTCCCCATCATGTCATTTCATGAATAAAGTTTTAAATTTATTTTTGTACACTATTGTAAATATTGTAAATACACAAATTTTTATGTACATTTGGGGCGTTTTTAGGTCCCTGGTATGTTACTGCGGTATTTTGGTGTATGATAAGTATGAGTGTTGATGGACAAATTTTTATGGTGAATGAGAAAATTGTAACGTATGTATGGGTCGTGAATCTGATTAGCTAGGTATAGGATAGTTACTGAAGACCAACCCAAGTTTTTGTTCCCCCTCCCATTTGTTGGCCTTGTGCCAGAATTCAATGTATTTTATACATGAATAAATACATACCAACCATTTCCTCCCAAATCTGCGTTTCGTGGTTTTTTGGGAGGATCAAAGTGAAGTATCTGTTCCTTGCGACTGATACTGTTTCTTTGTGGTTTTCTTTCGGTGTCTTCTGTGTCCACCTGGGTTTATTGCCCGGGCTGAGAGTTTCGCCAGTTGAGTTTCTGGTACGGTGCGGAACTCCGGAACAGTTGCCAGGTGAGTGGCCTCTTAGGAGGCGATGGCCTCCGATAGGCCAGAGACGATCGTTCCTCCCACCACGGCCTCGGTGGGGGGAAAGGAGGGGGATTGGCAACTTCCGCCACGGGATAATCCCCCTTCAGTACCTGTAGTAGCAGCAGCAGAACCAGCAGTAGTACCGACGCCGGCAGGAGTACAGGCACCGGCAGCAGTTCCACCAGCTCCTGGTTCCCCCAAACCTTCTACCTCCGGATGGAAAGGAGGAAAGGTTCCCAAAAAGGGGGAAGATTACTACGAAGGCATGAGGCAGAAGTATGCCAACTATATTAAAGGCACGGAGCTGTTGTCGGTGCCCGAGGAGTTGGCCGACATTGAGGCTAGGATAATAACCCTCATATCGAAAGACAGGAAGACACAGAAGTTTGTGGGCATAACCAGGGATAGCCTGGAAGAAGCCATCAATGCCCTCAACATCAGGGCCAGGGCAGTGGCGAGGCGTAGCAATGCAAGCTGGGATGTCCTGCTTGGCTCGGCGGAGGAGGCGAAGAGTTTGATTGGAGTGGTTCTTGAAACCAAGACCCTCCTGTTTCATACAGAATACATGGGGACGCGCAAGGTAAAGATCACTTTGCACGGCGTCCCTATGGACATTTCAGATAACCATATCGGCGCTTTCTTCGCCCAATATGGTAAGGTGGCCGAGGTCTCATCAATGCGGTCAAAGGCGGGTTTCTGACCGGAGATATGGCCCTGCAGGTGACCCTTTCAAAGGAACAAATTAAGGAAATTCCCAACATCCTCACCTGCAGGAAGCGCGCCATATTTGTAATTGTGGAGGGCAGGAAACCTTGCTGTTGGGTCTGTGGGGCGGCGGACCATGTCGCCAAGGCATGCCCGGCCAAGAATCCGGCCCCTAAGACCCAGCCAACCAAGAAGCCGGATGTACCGACCCCAGCATCACCAGCAGCACCAGCAGCATCAACACCAGCACCACCAACATCAACACCAGTACCAGGGACGAACAAGGAGGGCGATTGGCAGGTGGTGGCGAGGAAGAAGTCAAAAACGCCTTCGCCATCGAAGGTGCCGTCACCTGCCAAGGCTCCTTCAAAGACAAAGGAGCCCACATCAACAAAATCGCCTCCCAAACAGGGGAAAGGGAAAAAACCCTCCCAAACTGAGGAACTGGAGGAAGGTACAGAACGGATGGAGACACAGAGATCTTCATCCCTGAAGCGCGGCAGGGAGGACAGAGAGGAGGAGCAGCCGGAGAACCCGAAAAGCAGGCGGAGAAGCAGGAGTAGAGAAAAAAGGACTGTTTCAGCACCTAAGTGCTCGTCTTTGCCTACTTCTCCGGAGAGACCAAGTTATGCTCAAAAGGCAAGGAGCCTTCCCTCGTCCCCGCGGAAAGCTTCCCAGTCCCCAACCTTCAAATTGACTCCCCTAAAATCAGTGACTCTAACCCCCTCTCCCACCCCTTCTCCTATGCCCACTCCCATTCGGGCAAAAAAGAAAAAAGCCCTGCCCAGAGGGGAAGCGCTGATGAGAATACAAGAGGAGATTACAGCGGAGTGGTCGTCTCATAGGCGTAATTTGTTGAAGCCGCTGTTGAGGATGACCACTGTGGATGGTTTATCCACGGAAGATCCCAGGAACTTTCCCCAGGCCCCAGGAGTAATTACCCTTGTTCGGAATACCGGGGGTAACCTGCGGGTCTGGGACCACATCGCGGAAGCGAAAAAACTTTATCCAAAATTAAGGATGTTTATTGATAATTCAGCAGAATTAAGAAAAATGGCGAAAAATTGTGCGGGGAGGTTCCCTGTTTTACTCCACCCCAGTCTTTATAGGGTGGTAAAACTAACTTACCCCACGGACGTCGGCGGGATTGTCCTAGACGGGCGGATTACGTCCGATGTAGGAACGGGTTCCCTAGGACAGTCCGTCGGGGTCCTATCTGCTAAAGATTTCCGTCCTGTATGTGACTAGTGAGCCTTTGTTGCCTGTTTTTTCTTGTTTCTTTTTCAGGTTTAAAAGATGTCTATTAAGATAGCCAGCTTGAATGCGAAGGGCCTGAGGGATCGGGGTAAGGCGGCTCGCCTGCTTCGTGACCTCTTGTCCTTCGGCGTGGATGTGGCCGCGATCCAAGAGACTCACTTTGTTTGCGAAGTCGACTCTTGTGTGCTGTCTAACGACTTTGTCGTCTATTCAGCATATGGGAGCCGGCAAGCCAGAGGTGTTTCTTTGCTGGTCAAGCGTACCCTGGACGCGAGGATTGACCTTGTCCATGTCGGTGCCGAGGGCCGGCTGATCGTGGCCGATATTGCAGTGAAAAGCAAATCGTTCCGGTTGATTGTGGTTTATGCGCCCAATAAGCAAGGTGAGCGAGTCTCTTTCTTTCGGCTGTTGGAGCCCTTTATGGTGCATTCAACACGGCTAATCTTAGTTGGGGACTGGAATGCCATCCTAACCCCCAAATGGGATAGAGGGAGGGGCGCTAGCGGGAGGAATGATGATCGTAGCCTGGTTGATCTGATCGACGAATTTGGTCTCGTCGATAGATACCGGGTCGATCATCCGGAAGGGAGTATGTGGACGTGGGCGCTTAATTGGCCTTCTACCCGGGTATCCGCGTACCTGGATAGGATGTTAGTGAGAGTGGCCGACATAGACTTCTTAGAATGTCCAACGTTCCACTGGCTAGGCTACACGGACCACAAACTCGTTTGTGCCCGTGTGGTGTTAGACTTTAGGCCTAGGTTGGCTGGTTATTGGAAGTTCAATCAGTCCTTACTGGACAGGCGGGACTTTCGTGACCAGCTGACAAGACTAGTTCAGCGGGCGTTAATTGGGCGAGTCATTGGGAATAAGTGGTAGGTTAACCTTAAGGACTCCATTAGATCTTTCGCCACCAAATATAGCCAGCGGCTCAAACTAGATAAGGCTGCGGAGGCAAAGACACTTAGAGCTAATTTCGCCCGGGCGGAGGCTGGTGGGGATCCCCTAGAGATAGCCTTAGCCAGGGAGGCCCTGAGGCGCACGACTAGCGAGCGCTATATGGGCCAGGTAATTAGACATAAGTTAAGCAAGATGTCTTCCGAAGCTGTGAACATGGGCGCAGAACTGCGCAAGGAAGAAATTCGTCGGGCCGGCGATCGGTACATTCGAGAGGTGCGCGACCCGGAGGGACATCTCCTTAGGTCCGCTGACGACATGTGCGAGGCGTTCCGGCAGCATTTCGAACACCGGTTTACCAAGGAGCCTGGTCTCCGTGACGAGGAGTTTCGCAGCTATTTGGCTGACTTTCCCCGGCTTTTGCCGGCTGAAGCGGCTAGCTGCGAAGGGGAGATTACGGAGGACGAAGTCTACGCGGCTTTGAAGAAGACCGGCAGTGGCAAGTCGCCAGGTTTGGATGGTTTGCCCTATGAATTGTACTTGAGGATGTCGCACCTTTTTGTCCCGCTCTTGACTGTCGTGTTCAACCACTGGTTTCGGCAGGGGTCCATCCCCGGTCGGATCACCAGGGGCGTGATCACGCTGTTGGGAAAAGGCAAGAAGGTTGGGCGGAGATTAGATGATTACAGGCCCATAACTCTGCTAAACACAGAGTTAAAGATTTTGGCCAAGATCCTGACGAATCGCTTGCAGCTAGTTGCCGAGTCTCTGTTGGAACCGGATCAGACTTGTTCTGTGAAGGGACGAACAATTCAGAGCAACCTGCACTTGATCCGCACGTGAAGGGTCTGGCGGAGGTGTGTAATACATACCTCTTTCCCAGAATCCTTTACCGGCTGTCTGTACTTCCCCTTTGTGACGATCATGAGAAGGCGCTCGAGCGTTTGCTATTCTCCTGTCTGTGGAGAGGACGCAAACACATGGTCGACAAAGGAGTCTGTTGCCTCCGTCCGTGTCAAGGGGGTCTGGGGATGCCACACTTGAGGAGCCACGTGCTCGCTTCGAGGTTGGCATTCCTCAGGCGCGCGTTGGAGGAAGATCGGTTGCTTGCGGGGGTAGTGAGGGACATGTTCCCTAGCCTCACTATCACTCCCCCGCTGCTAACGACTAGCAATAGGCCTTGCGGCCGAAATTCCTGCTCGAATGTCTGACGGCCCTTCGGGCCATTCCATGGTCCAGTGACCTTTCACGGCCTAGGAGAATCTTCTATCGGGGATTAGTGGAGGGCGCCGTGAAGGATGAACTGTGGAGTAAGCTCGGCATGTCGAGAGAGGAGTATCGCTCTCATTGGTCTTGGGCGCCAGGTGCGGATTGGCTCAACAACTCTGAGTTTTCTCTGACCTGGCGATTGGCTCGGAATGGTTTGTCTCTCAACGACAAGCGTTTCGCAATGGGCCTGGCGGATTTGCCAGATTGTGAACGTTGCGTCCTTGGAATTAAGGAGACGTCTGCGCACGCCTTCTTCCATTGTTCGCGCGTTCGCCCGTTGTGGGCGCGTGTCGGCGAGTTGACTGCTCGTATCGCGCCGCGGGAGCTTGTGCTCATTGATCGCGCATACGCTGTGGACAATGTGTCGCCCCCGTACTCTGGAGTGAAGCGGATGGTGTTTCTGTCGCTACTGGCCACGGCTAGAATGGTGATTTGGATGACGCGTCTGGAGGAAGTCTTGCGGGGAGGTCGTCTTTCGGATCAGGATCTAATCCGATATTTTGAGCACCAGCTCAAAATGAAGATTAGAACTGAACGGAAACGGCTGCACCCGACAGAGTTCAGCGAAAGGTGGGTATATGCGGCGAGCCTGGTTCGCGTGACCGGGGCTAGCCTTGATTTTCTCTTTTAGATCTGCTAGTTGCATCGGGGTGGATTCCTTTGGAACCCCGCCCATGGTTAAGGTAGAAGTCTTTTTTGTGCCTAGTTAATGTGAGTGAATGTGTTTGTCCTGGCCTGTTCCCGGCTCCATTGCTTTTGTTATGATCCAGTTCGAGATTCCCCATTGCCCAAGTATTATTTTGTCCCGTTTTTACTCTCGGCTGGGTCAGCCTTATACATTCTCCAGTCCAATTTATTTTTTGCCCCCTGCTTCTCCATTCCCCTTAGAATGAGAGCTGCTTGATTTTGTCTTTTTAAGGCAGAATACAGTGGCCTCTTTAATTATGTGGGTGTGTTTGGGTCTTACTAACACCTTGTATATGTTATTCATTTGAAATTGTTTTATTTTGGGGATTTTTTGTTTCTTCATACCCCCTTCCCTTCATATCATTTCATGTGAAAATTTTAAAATCTATTTTTGTACACTATTGTAAATATTGTAAATACACAAATTTTTATGTACATTTTGGGCGTTTTTAGGTCCCGGGTATGTTCTTGCGGTATTTTGGTGTATGAGAAGTATGAGTGTTGATGGACAAATTTTTATGGTGAATGAGAAAATTGTAACGTATGTATGGGTCGTGAATCTGATTAGCTAGGTATAGGATAGTTACTGAAGACCATCCCAAGTTTTTGTTCCCCCTCCCATTTGTTGGCCTTGTGCCAGAATTTATGTATTTTTACGTAAATAAATAATTACCAACCATTTCCTACCAGACTTTTTTGTGTTTGCGTGGGTTATTGGTTTAAGATCAAAGTGTAGTATCTGTTCCGCAGTGATATTTGCTATTGCTTTGTTTCTTTTGACTTCTGTTTTCCCACCTGGGTTCATTGCCCAGGCTGCGTAAAATAGCGTCTTGTACGCGAAAGACCGGGGAAACAGTTGTCCGGTGTTCGGCCTCTTAGGAGGCAATGGCCTCCAATAGGCCAGAAGTGATCGTTCCTCCCACCACGGACTCGGTGGGAGGGAAAGAGGGTGACTGGCAATTACCGCCACGGGTGTCACCCTCAGTTCCAGCAGTACCAGGACCAGCACCAGGATCCGGACCAGTATCGGCACCGGCAGCAGCTCCAGCTTCCCCCAAACCTTCTACCTCCGGATGGAAAGGAGGAAAGGTACCCAAAAAGGGGGAAGAGTACTATGAGGACCAACGACAGAAATATGCCAGCTATATTAAAGGCACGGAGCTGTTGTCGGTGCCCGAGGAGTTGGCCGACATTGAGGCCCGAATAATATCTTTGTACACCAAGGACCTGAAGTCTAAGAAGTTCGTGGGCATCAGCAGGGATTGCCTTGAAGAAGCCATCGGGTCCCTGAACATTAAGGCTAAAGCAGTGGCAAGGCGAAGCAACGCAAGTTGGGATGTCCTGCTTGGCACATCGGAGGAGGCTAAGCGTTTGGCTGGAGTGGTTCTTGAAACCAAGACCCTCCAGTTCCAAACAGAATACATGGGGACGCGCAAGGTAAAGATTACTTTGCACGGCGTCCCCATGGACATCTCGGAAAACCATATTGGTGCCTTCTTCGCCCAATACGGAAAGGTGGCTGAGGTCTCTTCTCTACGATCAAAGGCGGGTTTCCTGACCGGAGATATGGTCCTGCAGGTGACCCTTTCAAAGGAGCAGATTAAGGAAATTCCTAACATCCTCACCTGCAGGAAGCGCGCCATATTTGTAATTGTGGAGGGCAGGAAACCCTGCTGTTGGGTCTGTGGGGCGGCGGATCACGTCGCCAAGGCGTGCCCAACAAAGAATCCGGCCCCAAAGACCCAGCCAACCAAGAAGCCGGAAGTACCAGCCCCAGCGTCTCCGGCAGCACCAACACCAGCACCACCAGCACCAGCACCAAGGGCGAACAAGGAGGGCGAGTGGCAGGTGGTGGGGAAGAAGAAGGCTAAAACGCCTTCTCCGTCGAAAGTGCCGTCACCTGCCAAGGCTCCTTCAAAGCCAAAGGAGCCTAATGTGGAAAAATCGCCCTCCAAACAGGGGAAGGGATGCAAACCTCCCCCAAAAACGGATTCGGTGGAAGAGATGGAGACAGAGCGGTCGGCATCCCTAAAACGTGGAAGGGATGAGGAGGAGGAGCAACATGATGTTATAAAGAGTCGTCGCAGGAGCCGAAGCAGGGAAAGAAGAACTCCGGTGGACAAATGCACATCGTTGCCGGTATCACCGGTAAGAAAATCCTACGCTGAAAAAGCAAGGAGCCTTCCCTCTTCCTCGCGGAAAGCTTCCCAGTCCCCAACCTTTAATTTGACCCCTCTGAGGCCTGTTTCTTTAACCCCCACTCCCACCCCCTCTCCTATGCCCACTCCCGCTCGGGCAAAAAAGAAAAAAGCCCTGCCCCAGGGGGAAGCGCTCATGAGAGTGAGAGAGGACATTGACTCTGAGTGGTCCTCTCAGAGGAGGAAATTATTAAAACCCCTGCTGAGGCTGACCTCGGTGGACGGCCGATCCACCGAGGACCCAAGGAACTTTTCCCAGGCCCCAGGAATAATTACCCTGGTACGCAATACCGGGGGTAACCTGAGGGTCTGGGACCACATTTATGAAGTAAAGAAACATTACCCAAAAATCAGGATGGTTCAGGAGAACACACCTGAACTGAAAAAAATGAGCAAGAATTGTGCGGGGCGGTTCCCGGTTTTGCTCCACCCCAGTTTATATAGGGTGGTAAAACTAAACTACCCCACGGACGTCGGCGGAATTGTCCTAGACGGACGGATTACGTCCGATGTAGGAACAGGGTCCCTAGGACAGTCCGTCGGGGTCCCATCGACCAGAGATTTCTAGCCGGTATGAGAGTAGAGCCTTGTTGCATGTTCTTTTTGTTTTTTCTCGTTTCAGGTCTAAAAGATGTCTATTAAGATAGCCAGCTTGAATGCGAAGGGCCTGAGGGATCGGGGTAAGGCGGCTCGCCTGCTTCGTGACCTCTTGTCCTTCGGCGTGGATGTGGCCGCGATCCAAGAGACTCACTTTGTTTGCGAAGTCGACTCTTGTGTGCTGTCTAACGACTTTGTCGTCTATTCAGCATATGGGAGCCGGCAAGCCAGATGTGTTTCTTTGCTGGTCAAGCGTACCCTGGACGCGAGGATTGACCTTGTCCATGTCGGTGCCGAGGGCCGGCTGATCGTGGCCGATATTGCAGTGAAAAGCAAGTCGTTCCGGCTGATTGCGGTTTATGCGCCCAATAAGCAAGGTGAGCGAGTCTCTTTCTTTCGGCTGTTGGAGCCCTTTATGGTGGATTCAACACGGCTAATCTTAGTTGGGGACTGGAATGCCATCCTAACCCCCAAATGGGATAGAGGAAGGGGCGCTAACGGGAGGAATGATGATCGTAGCCTGGTTGATCTGATTGACGAATTTGGCCTCGTCGATAGATACCGGGTCGATCATCCGGAAGGGAGCATGTGGACGTGGGCGCTTAATTGGCCTTCTACCCGGGTATCTGCGTACCTGGATAGGATGTTAGTGAGAGTGGCCGACATAGACTTCTTAGAATGTCCAACGTTCCACTGGCTAGGCTACACGGACCACAAACTCGTTTGTGCCCGTGTGGTGTTAGACTTTAGGCCTAGGTTGGCTGGTTATTGGAAGTTCAATCAGTCCTTACTGGACAGGCGGGACTTTCGTGACCAGCTGACAAGACTAGTTCAGCTGGCGTTAATTGGGCGAGTCATTGGGAATAAGTGGTGGGTTAGTCTTAAGGACACCATTAGGTCTTTCGCCACCAAATATAGCCAGCGGCTCAAACTAGATAAGGCTGCGGAGGCAACGACACTTAGAGCTAATTTCGCCCGGGCGGAGGCTGGTGGGGATCCCCTAGAGATAGCCTTAGCCAGGGAGGCCCTGAGGCGCACGACTAGCGAGCGCTATATGGGTCAGGTAATTAGAGCTAAGTTAAGCAAGATATCTTCCGAAGCTGTGAACATGGGCGCATAACTGCGCAAGGAAGAAATTCGTCGGGCCGGCGATCGGTACATTCGAGAGGTGCGCGACCCGGAGGGACATCTCCTTAGGTCCACTGACGACATGTGCGAGGCGTTCCGGCAGCATTTCGAACACCGGTTTACCAAGGAGCCTGGTCTCCGTAACGAGGAGTTTCGCAGCTATTTGGCTGACTTTCCCCGGCTTTTGCCGGCTGAAGCGGCTAGCTGCGAAGGGGAGATTACGGAGGACGAAATCTACGTGGCTTTGAAGAAGGTCGGCAGTGGCAAGTCGCCAGGTTTGGATGGTTTGCCCTATGAATTGTACTTGAGGATGTCGCACCTTTTTGTCCCGCTCTTGACTGTCGTGTTCAACCACTGGTTTCGGCAGGGGTCCATCCCCGGTCGGATCACCAGGGGCGTGATCACGCTGTTGGGAAAAGGCAAGAAGGTTGGGCGGGGATTAGATGATTACAGGCCCATAACTCTGCTAAACACAGGTTAAAGATTTTGGCCAAGATCCTGACGAATCGCTTGCAGCTAGTTGCCGAGTCTCTGTTGGAACCGGATCAGACTTGTTCTGTGAAGGGACGAACAATTCAGAGCAACCTGCACTTGATTCGCACGATCGTAGAGGGTGTAGAAGACGACGAAGAGGCCGCGCTGATCAATTTGGATCAGTCCAAGGCATTTGATAGGATTGACCATGGCTACCTGGCTGCTGTCCTGCAGGCCGCCGGATTCAAACCCGACTTCAGCCGCTGGATTAGCCTTCTGTATCGCTCCCCCAGGGCTGTGGTACAGGTGAACGGGAAGCTGTCGAGCGCTTTCGCGCTGTCTAGGTCGGTCCGACAGGGTTGTCCACTGTCGCCTCTCCTTTACGTCCTGGCGTTGGAGCCTCTCCTTCGCCGGCTAAGGGACGAGACGTGCAGTCCGGTCCTGCGTGGAATTGCTGTCCCTGGTGGAGCTCGAGCCAGGGTTTCCGCGTACGCCGATGACGTAACGACCTTTGTGTCCTCCCGCAGGGACATAAGGGCGGTACAGAAGGCGCTTGAACGGTACGAACAGGTAACAGGGGCCAGAATTAACCGCGACAAGTCGTCCGGCTTGCGGTTAGGTGCCTGGAAGGGTGTTTCCCTCCCGGGGCCCTTCGACTGGACGGACGGGCCGGTCAAGCTCCTCGGAGTTTGGTTCGGTCCGGACTTACAGTTGGAGAAAAACTGGTCAGAAATACAGGCAAAGGTCGGCGCGTCGGTCGAGATTTGGCGTCGACGGAGTCTCTCCGTGAAGGGTCTGGCGGAGGTGTGTAATACATACCTCTTTCCCAGAATCCTTTACCGGCTGTCTGTACTTCCCCTTTGTGACGATCATGAGAAGGCGCTCGAGCGTTTGCTATTCTCCTGTCTGTGGAGAGGGCGCAAACACATGGTCGACAAAGGAGTCTGTTGCCTCCGTCCGTGTCAAGGGGATCTGGGGATGCCGCACTTGAGGAGCCACGTGCTCGCTTCGAGGTTGGCATTCCTCAGGCGCGCGTTGGAGGAAGATCGGTTGCTTGCGGGGGTAGTGAGGGACATGTTCCCTAGCCTCACTATCACTCCCCCGCTCCTGAGGACTAGCAATAGGCCTTGGGGGCGGCCGAAATTCCTGCTCGAATGTCAGACGGCCCTTCGGGCCATTCCATGGTCCAGTGACCTTTCACGGCCTAGGAGAATCTTCTATCGGGGATTAGTGGAGGGCGCCGTGAAGGATAAACTGTGGAGTAAGCTCGGCATGTCGAGAGAGGAGTATCGCTCTCATTGGTCTTGGGCGCCAGGTGCGGATTGGCTCAGCAACTCTGAGTTTTCTCTGACCTGGAGATTGGCTCGGAATGGTTTGTCGCTCAACGACAAGCGTTTCGCAATGGGCCTGGCGGATTTGCCAGATTGTGAACGTTGCGACCTTGGAATTAAGGAGACGTCTGCGCACGCCTTCTTCCATTGTTCGCGCGTTCGCCCGTTGTGGGCGCGTGTCGGCGAGTTGACTGCTCGTATCGCGCCGCGAGAGCTTGTGCTCATTGATCGCGCATACGCTGTGGACAATGTGTCGCCCCCGTACTCTGGAGTGAAGCGGATGGTGTTTCTGTCGCTACTGGCCACGGCTAGAATGGTGATTTGGATGACGCGTCTGGAGGAAGTCTTGCGGGGCGGTCGTCTTTCGGATCAGGATCTAATCCGATATTTTGAGCATCAGCTCAAAATGAAGATTAGAACTGAACGGAAACGGCTGCACCCGACAAAGTTCAGCGAAAGGTGGATATATGCAGCGAGCCTGGTTCGTGTGACCGGGGCTAGCCTTGATTTTCTTTTTTAGATCTGCTACTCGCATCGGGGTGGATTCCTTTGGAACCCCTCCCGTGGTTAAGGTAAGAAGTCTTTTTTGTACCTAGTTAATGTGAGTGAATGTGTTTGTCCTAGCCTGTTCCCGGCTCCATTGCTTTTGTTATGACCCAGTTCGAGATTCCCATTGTCCATTGTTATTTTGTCCCGTTTTCATTCTTGGCTGGGTCAGCCTTATATATTCTCCAGTCCATTTATTTTGTACCCTGCTTCCCCATTCCCCTTTAGAAAGAGAGCTACTTGATTTTGCCTTTTAAGGCAGAATACAGTGGCCTCTTTAATTATGTGGGTGTGTTTGGGTCTTACTAACACTATGTATATACTATTCATTTGAAATTGTTTTTGTTTTGGGGATTTTTGTTTCTTCATTCCCCCTTCCCATCATGTCATTTCATGTGAAAATTTTTAAATATATTTTTGTACACTATTGTAAATATTGTAAAAACATAAATTTTTATGTACATTTGGGGCGTTTTTTTAGGTCCTCGGTATGTTCTGCGGTATTTTGGTACATGATAGGTATGAGTGTTGATGGACAAATTTTTATGGTGAATGAGAAAATTGTAACGTATGTATGGGTCGTGAATCTGATTAGCTAGGTATAGGATAGAGTTACGGAAGACCTTCCCAAGTTTTTGTTCCCCCTCCCATTTGTTGGCCTTGTGCCAGAATTTATATTTATACGAATAAATAAATACCAACCATCTCCTACCAGACTTTTTTGTGTTTGCGTGGGTTATTGGTTTAAGATCAAAGTGTAGTATCTGTTCCGCAGTGATATTTGCTATTGCTTTGTTTCTTTTGACTTCTGTTTTTCCACCTGGGTTCATTGCCCAGGCTGCGTAAAGTAGCGTCTTGTACGCGAAACACCGGGGAAACTGTTGTCCGGTGTTCGGCCTCTTAGGAGGCAATGGCCTCCAATAGGCCAGAAGTGATCGTTCCTCCCACCACGGACTCGGTGGGAGGGAAAGAGGGTGACTGGCAATTACCGCCACGGGTGTCACCCTCAGTTCCAGCAGTACCAGGACCAGCACCAGGATCCGGACCAGTATCGGCACCGGCAGCAGCTCCAGCTTCCCCCAAACCTTCTACCTCCGGATGGAAAGGAGGAAAGGTACCCAAAAAGGGGGAAGAGTACTATGAGGACCAACGGCAGAAATATGCCAGCTATATTAAAGGCACGGAGCTGTTGTCGGTGCCCGAGGAGTTGGCCGACATTGAGGCCCGAATAATATCTTTGTACACCAAGGACCTGAAGTCTAAGAAGTTCGTGGGCATCAGCAGGGATTGCCTTGAAGAAGCCATCGGGTCCCTGAACATTAAGGCTAAAGCAGTGGCAAGGCGAAGCAACGCAAGTTGGGATGTCCTGCTTGGCACATCGGAGGAGGCTAAGCGTTTGGCTGGAGTGGTTCTTGAAACCAAGACCCTCCAGTTCCAAACAGAATACATGGGGACGCGCAAGGTAAAGATTACTTTGCACGGCGTCCCCATGGACATCTCGGAAAACCATATTGGTGCCTTCTTCGCCCAATACGGAAAGGTGGCTGAGGTCTCTTCTCTACGATCAAAGGCGGGTTTCCTGACCGGAGATATGGTCCTGCAGGTGACCCTTTCAAAGGAGCAGATTAAGGAAATTCCTAACATCCTCACCTGCAGGAAGCGCGCCATATTTGTAATTGTGGAGGGCAGGAAACCCTGCTGTTGGGTCTGTGGGGCGGCGGATCACGTCGCCAAGGCGTGCCCAACAAAGAATCCGGCCCCAAAGACCCAGCCAACCAAGAAGCCGGAAGTACCAGCCCCAGCGTCTCCGGCAGCACCAACACCAGCACCACCAGCACCAGCACCAAGGGCGAACAAGGAGGGCGAGTGGCAGGTGGTGGGGAAGAAGAAGGCTAAAACGCCTTCTCCGTCGAAAGTGCCGTCACCTGCCAAGGCTCCTTCAAAGCCAAAGGAGCCTAATGTGGAAAAATCGCCCTCCAAACAGGGGAAGGGATGCAAACCTCCCCCAAAAACGGATTCGGTGGAAGAGATGGAGACAGAGCGGTCGGCATCCCTAAAACGTGGAAGGGATGAGGAGGAGGAGCAACATGATGTTATAAAGAGTCGTCGCAGGAGCCGAAGCAGGGAAAGAAGAACTCCGGTGGACAAATGCACATCGTTGCCGGTATCACCGGTAAGAAAATCCTACGCTGAAAAAGCAAGGAGCCTTCCCTCTTCCCCGCGGAAAGCTTCCCAGTCCCCAACCTTTAATTTGACCCCTCTGAGGCCTGTTTCTTTAACCCCCACTCCCACCCCCTCTCCTATGCCCACTCCCGCTCGGGCAAAAAAGAAAAAAGCCCTGCCCCAGGGGGAAGCGCTCATGAGAGTGAGAGAGGACATTGACTCTGAGTGGTCCTCTCAGAGGAGGAAATTATTAAAACCCCTGCTGAGGCTGACCTCGGTGGACGGCCGATCCACCGAGGACCCAAGGAACTTTTCCCAGGCCCCAGGAATAATTACCCTGGTACGCAATACCGGGGGTAACCTGAGGGTCTGGGACCACATTTATGAAGTAAAGAAACATTACCCAAAAATCAGGATGGTTCAGGAGAACACACCTGAACTGAAAAAAATGAGCAAGAATTGTGCGGGGCGGTTCCCGGTTCTGCTCCACCCCAGTTTATATAGGGTGGTAAAACTAAACTACCCCACGGACGTCGGCGGAATTGTCCTAGACGGACGGATTACGTCCGATGTAGGAACAGGGTCCCTAGGACAGTCCGTCGGGGTCCCATCGGCCAGAGATTTCTACCCGGTATGCGAGTAGAGCCTTGTTGCATGTTCTTTTTGTTTTTTCTCGTTTCAGGTCTAAAAGATGTCTATTAAGATAGCCAGCTTGAATGCGAAGGGCCTGAGGGATCGGGGTAAGGCGGCTCGCCTGCTTCGTGACCTCTTGTCCTTCGGCGTGGATGTGGCCGCGATCCAAGAGACTCACTTTGTTTGCGAAGTCGACTCGTGTGTGCTGTCTAACGACTTTGTCGTCTATTCAGCATATGCGAGCCGGCAAGCCAGAGGTGTTTCTTTGCTGGTCAAGCGTACCCTGGACGCGAGGATTGACCTTGTCCATGTCGGTGCCGAGGGCCGGCTGATCGTGGCCGATATTGCAGTGAAAAGCAAGTCGTTCCGGTTGATTGTGGTTTATGCGCCCAATAAGCAAGGTGAGCGAGTCTCTTTCTTTCGGCTGTTGGAGCCCTTTATGGTGCATTCAACACGGCTAATCTTAGTTGGGGACTGGAATGCCATCCTAACCCCCAAATGGGATAGAGGAAGGGGCGCTAGCGGGAGGAATGATGATCGTAGCCTGGTTGATCTGATCGACGAATTTGGTCTCGTCGATAGATACCGGGTCGATCATCCGGATGGGAGTATGTGGACGTGGGCGCTTAATTGGCCTTCTACCCGGGTATCCGCGTACCTGGATAGGATGTTAGTGAGAGTGGCCGACATAGACTTCTTAGAATGTCCAACGTTCCACTGGCTAGGCTACACGGACCACAAACTCGTTTGTGCCCGTGTGGTGTTAGACTTTAGGCCTAGGTTGGCTGGTTATTGGAAGTTCAATCAGTCCTTACTGGACAGGCGGGACTTTCGTGACCAGCTGACAAGACTAGTTCAGCGGGCGTTAATTGGGCGAGTCATTGGGAATAAGTGGTGGGTTAACCTTAAGGACTCCATTAGGTCTTTCGCCACCAAATATAGCCAGCGGCTCAACCTAGATAAGGCTGCGGAGGCAAAGACACTTAGATCTAATTTCGCCCGGGCGGAGGCTGGTGGGGATCCCCTAGAGATAGCCTTAGCCAGGGAGGCACTGAGGCGCACGACTAGCGAGCGCTATATGGGCCGGGTAATTAGAGCTAAGTTAAGCAAGATGTCTTCCGAAGCTGTGAACATGGGCGCAGAACTGCGCAAGGAAGAAATTCGTCGGGCCGGCGATCGGTACATTCGAGAGGTGCGCGACCCGGAGGGGCATCTCCTTCGGTCCACTGACGACATGTGCGAGGCGTTCCGGCAGCATTTCGAACACCGGTTTACCAAGGAGCCTGGTCTCCGTGACGAGGAGTTTCGCAGCTATTTGGCTGACTTTCCCCGGCTTTTGCCGGCTGAAGCGGCTAGCTGCGAAGGGGAGATTACGGAGGACGAAGTCTACGCGGCTTTGAAGAAGACCGGCAGTGGCAAGTCGCCAGGTTTGGATGGTTTGCCCTATGAATTGTACTTGAAGGATGTCGCACCTTTTTGTCCCGATCTTGACTGTCGTGTTCAACCACTGGTTTCGGCAGGGGTCCATCCCCGGTCGGATCACCAAGGGCGTGATCACGCTGTTGGGAAAAGGCAAGAAGGTTGGGCGGGGATTAGATGATTACAGGCCCATAACTCTGCTAAACACAGAGTTAAAGATTTTGGCCAAGATCCTGACGAATCGCTTGCAGCTAGTTGCCGAGTCTCTGTTGGAACCGGATCAGACTTGTTCTGTGAAGGGACGAACAATTCAGAGCAACCTGCACTTGATTCGCACGATCGTAGAGGGTGTAGAAGACGACGAAGAGGCCGCGCTGATCAATTTGGATCAGTCCAAGGCATTTGATAGGATTGACCATGGCTACCTGGCTGCTGTCCTGCGGGCTGCCGGATTCAAACCCGACTTCAGCCGCTGGATTAGCCTTCTGTATCGCTCCCCCAAGGCTGTGGTACAGGTGAACGGGAAGCTGTCGAGCGCTTTCGCGCTGTCTAGGTCGGTCCGACAGGGTTGTCCACTGTCGCCTCTCCTTTACGTCCTGGCGTTGGAGCCTCTCCTTCGCCGGCTAAGGGACGAGACGTGCAGTCCGGTCCTGCGTGGAATTGCTGTCCCTGGTGGAGCTCGAGCCAGGGTTTCCGCGTACGCCGATGACGTAACGACCTTTGTGTCCTCCCGCAGGGACATAAGGGCGGTACAGAAGGCGCTTGAACGGTACGAACAGGTAACAGGGGCCAGAATTAACCGCGACAAGTCGTCCGGCTTGCGGTTAGGTGCCTGGAAGGGTGTTTCCCTCCCGGGGCCCTTCGACTGGACGGACGGGCCGGTCAAGCTCCTCGGAGTTTGGTTCGGTCCGGACTTACAGTTGGAGAAAAACTGGTCAGAAATACAGGCAAAGGTCGGCGCATCGGTCGAGATTTGGCGTCGACGGAGTCTCTCCGTGAAGGGTCTGGCGGAGGTGTGTGTCACATACATCTTTCCCAGAATCCTTTACCGGCTGTCTGTACTTCCCCTTTGTGACGATCATGAGAAGGTGCTCGAGCGTTTGCTATTCTCCTGCAGGAGAGGACGCAAACACATGGTCGACAAAGGAGTCTGTTGCCTCCGTCCGTGTCAAGGGGGTCTGGGGATGCCGCACTTGAGGAGCCACGTGCTCGCTTCGAGGTTGGCATTCCTCAGGCGCGCGTTGGAGGAAGATCGGTTGCTTGCGGGGGTAGTGAGGGACATGTTCCCTAGCCTCACTATCACTCCCCCGCTCCTGAGGACTAGCAATAGGCCTTGGGGGCGGCCGAAATTCCTGCTCGAATGTCAGACGGCCCTTCGGGCCATTCCATGGTCCAGTGACCTTTCACGGCCTAGGAGAATCTTCTATCGGGGATTAGTGGAGGGCGCCGTGAAGGATAAACTGTGGAGTAAGCTCGGCATGTCGAGAGAGGAGTATCGCTCTCATTGGTCTTGGGCGCCAGGTGCGGATTGGCTCAGCAACTCTGAGTTTTCTCTGACCTGGCGATTGGCTCGGAATGGTTTGTCGCTCAATGACAAGCGTTTCGCAATGGGCCTGGCGGATTTGCCAGATTGTGAACGTTGCGACCTTGGAATTAAGGAGACGTCTGCGCACGCCTTCTTCCATTGTTCGCGCGTTCGCACGTTGTGGGCGCGTGTCGGCGAGTTGACTGCTCGTATCGCGCCGCGGGAGCTTGTGCTCATTGATCGCGCATACGCGGTGGACAATGTGTCGCCCCCGTACTCTGGAGTGAAGCGGATGGTGTTTCTGTCGCTACTGGCCACGGCTAGAATGGTGATTTGGATGACGCGTCTGGAGGAAGTCTTGCGGGGCGGTCGTCTTTCGGATCAGGATCTAATCCGATATTTTGAGCATCAGCTCAAAATGAAGATTAGAACTGAACGGAAACGGCTGCACCCGACAGAGTTCAGCGAAAGGTGGATATATGCAGCGAGCCTGGTTCGCGTGACCGGGGCTAGCCTTGATTTTCTTTTTTAGATCTGCTACTCGCATCGGGGTGGATTCCTTTGGAACCCCTCCCGTGGTTAAGGTAAGAAGGCTTTTTTGTACCTAGTTAATGTGAGTGAATGTGTTTGTCCTAGCCTGTTCCCGGCTCCATTGATTTTGTTATGACCCAGTTCGAGATTCCCATTGTCCATTGTTATTTTGTCCCGTTTTCATTCTTGGCTGGGTCAGCCTTATATATTCTCCAGTCCAATTTATTTTGTACCCTGCTTCCCCATTCCCCTTTAGAAAGAGAGCTACTTGATTTTGCCTTTTAAGGCAGAATACAGTGGCCTCTTTAATTATGTGGGTGTGTTTGGGTCTTACTAACACTATGTATATACACTTCATTTGAAATTGTTTTTGTTTTGGGGATTTTTGTTTCTTCATTCCCCCTTCCCATCATGTCATTTCATGTGAAAATTTTTAAATATATTTTTGTACACTATTGTAAATATTGTAAAAACATAAATTTTTATGTACATTTGGGGCGTTATTAGGTCCCTGGTATGTTCTTGAGGTATTTTTGTGTATGATAAGTATGAGTGTTGATGGACAGATTTTTATGGTGAATGAGAAAATTGTAACGTATGTATGGGTCGTGAATCAGATTAGCTAGGTATAGGATAGAGTTACGGAAGACCTTCCCAAATTTTTATTCCCCCTCCCCTTTGTTGGCCTTGTGCCAGAATTTGTAATTTTTGCGAATAAATCAATACCAACCATCTCCTACCCGACTTTTGTTTTGTGGTTTTTGGTTGAAAATCAAGGTGAAGCATTTGTTCCTTCGTGATATTTGCTGACATTTTGGTTTTGGACACACTGATTTCCAGCCCGAGTTTATTGCTCGGGCCAGCGTAAAGTAGCGTTTTTAACGCGAAACACCGGAAAGAAGTTGTCCGGTGTTCGGCCACTTTGTGGCAATGGCCACAGATGGGCCGGGTGAAGTCGTTCCTCCCACCACGGACTCGGTGGGAGGGAAGGAGGGGGATTGGGCATTACCGCCTCGGGATAATCCCCCTTCTACAGTACCAGCAGTTACACCAGCACCAGCGTCCCCCGTACCTTCGACCTCTGGGTGGAAGGGAGGCAAAAAAATGACGCTCAAGGGGGAGGAGTATTACCAGAATATTCAGAAGGATTACGCAGACTACATCAAAGGAACGGAGCTCATTTCGGTGCCGGACCAGTTGGCGCAGATCGAGGCGAGAGTGATCACTCTGATCACCAAAGACCTTAAAGACGAAGAAGTTGGTCGGCGTCCCCAGGGATACATTTGAGGAGGGACTACAGACACTAAAGATCAGAGCCAGGGCCGTAGCGAGGAGGGGCAATACCATGTGGGACGTCCTGCTTGGCTCCGCGGAAGAAGCCAAGAATTTAATCGGCGTGGTTCTGGAGACCAAAACGCTCCAGTTCCATACGGAATACATGGGCACCAAGAAGGTCAAAATCACCCTGCATGGCGTCCCCATGGACATTGCAGAGGATCACGTTGGCGCCTTCTTTGTACAATATGGAAGGGTAGCCGAAGTCTCCTCGCTGCGGTCTAAAGCAGGATTCCTCACGGGAGACATGACCCTGCAGGTGACGTTAAATAAGGAAAACATCGCCAAGATCCCCAACATCCTCACCTGCAGGGGTCGGGCGATCTTCGTCATTGTTGAAGGAAGAAAGCCGTGCTGTTGGGTCTGCGGGTCGGCGGATCACGTTGCAAAGTCGTGTCCAACCAAGAATCCGGCCCCAAAGGCCCAACCAGCCCAACCTGCTAAGCAGCAACCGGTAGCACAGAAGAAGTATGGCGGAAAACAAGGTCAACCTACACAGTCTCCCGTGGGTAACAAGGAAGGCGAATGGCAGGTGGTGGGCAGAAAAAAAGCTAAAACATCTTCCCCAGTGAAAGTGCCGCCACCTGTCAAGACGCCGGCAAAGCAGGCCCCGGTGAAGGCGCCGACTCCGGCTAAACAGAAGGAGTCCCCAGCGAAGGCGCCGGTTAAGCCAAAGGAGTCGCCTGCAGAGAAGTCTCCCCCCAAGCAGAGGAAGGGAAGAAGTCCTTCCCCCCAGCAAATGGAAGTGGAAAGAGCAGCCTCCCTGAAGCGTGGGAGAGAGGAAGAGGCAGAGGGGCGCCAGGACAGCCCGAAAGCAAGGAGAAGGAGCAGGAGTAGGGAAAGGAGGCCGCGAGCCGAAAAATGCAGCTCTCTACCAGTGTCTCCTGTCAGACTGTCGTATGCAGAAAAGGCAAGAAGCCTTCCCTCGTCCCCGCAAAAAGCTTCCCAGTCCCCAGTCTTTAAACTGACCCCCCTGAGATCAAGTTCTTTAACCCCCACTCCCTCCCCTTCTCCTATGTCCACTCCCTCTCGGGCAAAAAAGAAAAAAGCCCTGCCCCAAGGGGAAGCACTCCTTAAAGTGAGTGAAGACGTTGCCTCTGAGTGGTCATCTCAGAGGCGAAAACTTTTAAAGCCCCTGCTGAGGCTGACTTCAGTGGAGGGCAAGCCAGTTGAAGATCCCAGAAACTTTCCCCAGGCCCCAGGTGTCATCACCCTGGTAAGGAATACCGGTGGCAACCTGAGGGTCTGGGATCACATCCAGGAGGCCAAAAGGCATTTTTCGAAGATTAGAATGGTTCAGCAGAACACGCCTGAACTTAAAAAAATGGAAAAAAATTGTTCGGGGAGGTTCCCTGTTTTGCTCCACCCCAGTCTCTATAGGGTGGTAAAACTAACATACCCCACGGACGTCGGCGGCATTGTCCTAGACGGACGGATTACGTCCGATGTAGGAACTGGGTCCCTAGGACAGTCCGTCGGGGTCCTATCTGCCAGGGATTTCCGTCCCGTATGTGACTAGTGCCTTTGTTGCATGTTTTTTCTTTTTTCTTTTTCAGAGCTAAAAGATGTCTATTAAGTTAGCCAGCTTGAATGCGAAGGGCCTGAGGGATCGGGGTAAGGCGGCTCGCCTGCTTCGTGACCTCTTGTCCTTCGGCGTGGATGTGGCCGCGATCCAAGAGACTCACTTTGTTTGCGAAGTCGACTCGTGTGTGCTGTCTAACGACTTTGTCGTCTATTCAGCATACGGGAGCCGGCATGCCAGAGGTGTTTCTTTGCTGGTCAAGCGTACCCTGGACGCGAGGATTGACCTTGTCCATGTCGGTGCCGAGGGCCGGCTGATCGTGGCCGATATTGCAGTGAAAAGCAAGTCGTTCCGGCTGATTGTGGTTTATGCGCCCAATGTTCAAGGTGAGCGTGTCTCTTTCTTTCGGCTGTTGGAGCCCTTCATGGTGCATTCAACACGGCTAATCTTAGTTGGGGACTGGAATGCCGTCCTAACCCCCAAATGGGATAGAGGAAGGGGCGCTAGCGGGAGGAGTGGTGATCGTAGCCTGGTTGATCTGATCGGCGAATTTGGTCTCGTCGATAGATACCGGGTCGATCATCCGGATGGGAGCATGTGGACGTGGACGCATAGTTGGCCTTCTACCCGGGTATCCGCGTACCTGGATAGGATGTTAGTGAGAGAAGCCGACATAGACTTCTTAGAATGTCCAACGTTCCACTGGTTAGGCTACTCGGACCACAAACTCGTTTGTGCCCGGGTGGTGTTAGACTTTAGGCCTAGGTTGGCTGGTTATTGGAAGTTCAATCGGTCCTTACTGGACAGGCGGGACTTTCGTGACCAGCTGACAAAACTAGTTCAGCGGGCATTAATTGGGCGAGTCATTGGGAGTAAGTGGTGGGTTAACCTTAAGGACTCCATTAGGTCTTTCGCCACCAAATATAGCCAGCGGCTCAACCTAGATAAGGCTGCGGAGGCAAAGACACTTAGTGCTAATTTCGCCCGGGCGGAGGCTGGTGGGGATCCCCTAGAGATAGCCTTAGCCAGGGAGGCCCTGGAGCGTTCGACCTAGCGGGCACTATGGGCTGAGGTAATTAGGGCTAAGCTTAAGCAAGATGTCTTCCGAAGCTGTGAACATGGGCGCAGAACTGCGCAAGGAAGAAATTCGCCATGCCAGCGACCGGTACATTCGAGAGGTGCGCGACCCGGAGGGACATCTCCTTAGGTCCACTGACGACATGTGCGAGGCGTTCCGGCAGCATTTCGAACACCGATTTACCAAGGAGCCTGGTCTCCGTGACGAGGAGTTTCGCAGCTATTTGGCTGACTTTCCCCGGCTTTTGCCGGCTGAAGCGGCTAGCTGCGAAGGGGAGATTACGGAGGACGAAATCTACGTGGCTTTGAAGAAGGTCGGCAGTGGCAAGTCGCCAGGTTTGGATGGTTTGCCCTATGAAATGTACTTGAGGATGTCGCACCTTTTTGTCCCGCTCTTGGCTGTCGTGTTCAACCACTGGTTTCGGCAGGGGTCCATCCCCGGTCGGATCACCAGGGGCGTGATCACGCTGTTGAGAAAAGGCAAGAAGGTTGGGAGGGAACTAGATGATTACAGGCCCATAACTCTGCTAAACACAGAGTTAAAGATTTTGGCCAAGATCCTGACGAATCGCTTGCAGCTAGTTGCCGAGTCTCTGTTGGAACCGGATCAGACTTGTTCTGTGAAGGGACGAACAATTCAGAGCAACCTGCACTTGATTCGCACGATCGTAGAGGGTGTAGAAGACGACGATGAGGCCGCGCTGATCAATTTAGATCAGTCCAAGGCATTTGATAGGATTGACCATGGCTACCTGGCTGCTGTCCTGCAGGCCGCCGGATTCAAACCCGACTTCAGCCGCTGGATTAGCCTTCTGTATCGCTCCCCCAAGGCTGTGGTACAGGTGAACGGGAAGCTGTCGGGCGCTTTCGCGCTGTCTAGGTCGGTCCGACAGGGTTGTCCACTGTCTTCTCTCCTTTATGTCCTAGCGTTGGAGCCCCTCCTTCGCAGGCTAAGGGACGAGACGGGCAGTCCGGTCCTGCGTGGAATTGCTGTCCCTGGCGGAGCTCGATCCAGGGTTTCCGCGTACGCCGATGACGTAACGACCTTTGTGTCCTCTCGCAGGGACATAGAGGCGGTACAGCAGGCGCTTGTACGGTACGAGAAGGTGACAGGGGCCAGAATTAACTGCGACAAGTCTTCCGGCTTGCGGTTAGGTGCCTGGAAGGGTGTTTCCCTCCCGGGGCCCTTCAGCTGGACGGACGGGCCGGTCAAAATCCTCGGAGTTTGGTTCGGTCCGGACTTACAGCTGGAGAAAAACTGGTCTGAAGTACTGGCAAAGGTCGGCGCGTCGGTCAAGATTTGGCGTCGACGGGGTCTCTCCGTGAAGGGCTTGGCGGAGGTGTCTAACACATACCTCTTTCCCATGATCCTTTACCGGCTGTCAGTACTTCCCCTTTGTGACGATCATGAGAAGGCGCTCGAGCGTTTGCTATTCTCCTGTCTGTGGAGAGGACGCAAACACATGGTCGACAAAGGAGTCTGTTGCCTCCGTCCGTGTCAAGGGGGTCTGGGGATGCCACACTTGAGGAGCCACGTGCTCGCTTCGAGGTTGGCATTTCTCAGGCGCGCGTTGGAGGAAGATCGGTTGCTTGCGGGGGTAGTGAGGGACATGTTCCCTTGCCTTACCATCGCTCCCCCGACCCTATGGCTGACCGTCAGGCCTTGGGTGCGACCGAAATTCCTGCTCGAATGTCTGGCGGCCTTGCAGGCCATTCCACGGTCCAGTGACCTTTCACAGCCTAGGAAAATCTTCTATCGGGGATTAGTGGAGGGTGCCGTGAAGGATAAGCTGTGGAGTAAGCTCGGCATGTCGAGAGTGGAGTACCGCTCTCATTGGTCTTGGGCGCCAGGCGCGGATTGGCTCAGCAACTCTGAGTTTTCTCTGACCTGGCGATTGGCTCGGAATAGTTTGTCGCTCAATGACAAGCGTTTCGCAATGGGCCTGGCGGATTTGCCAGATTGTGAACGTTGCAACCTTGGAATTAAGGAGACGTCTGCGCACGCCTTCTTCCATTGTTCGCGCGTTCGCCCGTTGTGGGCGCGTGTCGGCGAGTTGACTGCTCGTATCGCGCCGCGGGAGCTTGTGCTCATTGATCGCGCATACGCTGTGGACAATGTGTCGCCCCCGTACTCTGGAGTGAAGCGGATGGTGTTTCTGTCGCTACTGGCCACGGCTAGAATGGTGATTTGGATGACGCGTCTGGAGGAAGTCTTGCGGGGAGGCCGTCTTTCGGATCAGGATCTAATCCGATATTTTGAGCACCAGCTCAAAATGAAGATTAGAACTGAACGGAAACGGCTGCACCCGACAGACTTTGGCAAAAGGTGGATATATGCAGCGAGCCTGGTTCGCGTGACCGGGGCTAGCCTTGATTTTCTCTTTTAGCTCTGCTAGTCGCATCGGGGTGGATTCCTCTGGAACCCCTCCCGCGGTTAAGGTTAGTATTCTTTTGTATACCTAGTTAATGTGAGTGATTGTGTTAGTCCCGGCCTGTTCCCGGCTCCATTGCTTTTGTTATGATCCAGTTCGAGATCCCCATTGTCCATCGTTATTTTGTCCCGTTTCATTCTCGGCTGGGTCAGCCTTATATATTCTCCAGTCCAATTTATTTTCTACCCTGCTTCTCCATTCCCCTTAGAAAGAGAGCTTCTTGATTTTGCCCTTCAAGGCAGAATACAGCGGCCTCTTTAATTACGAGGGTGTGTTTGGGTCTTACTAACATTACGTATAAATATTCATTTGAAATTGTTTTTTGTTTTGGGGATTTTTGTTTCTTCATACCCCCTTCCCATCATATCAGTTCATGTACAAATTTTTAAAGTTATTTTTGTATTATATTTGTAAATAGTCACAAATTTTTATGTACATTTGGGGCGTTTTGTAGGTCCCCGGTATGTTTCGCGGTATTTTGGTGCTTGATAAGTATGAGTGTTGATGAACAAATTCTTATGGTGAATGAGAATCATTGTAACGTATGTATGGGTCGTGAATCTGATTAGCTAGGTATAGGATAGAGTAGCTGAAGACCACCCCAAGTTTTGTTCCCCCTCCCATTTTTCGGCCTTGTGCCATAATTCTTGTAATAAAGAATAAATAAAACCAACCATTTCCTACCCCAGGTTACTACGGATTGGAGGTCCCTTTCAAGTACGGCAGCGAGGTTCACTTTGTCGTCCAGACCTGGTTTCTGATCGATGCGGGAGTAGATTGTTGTGTCGTCGGCATACATGCCAACTTGGGATCTAATGGTGTCGGGGAGAACATTAATGTAGATCAGAAAGAGCGTGGGACCTAGGATAGAACCTTGAGGGACGCCCGCGTTCGTCTGGTAGTTTTGGGAGGCATGCCCATTTAATACCACCTTCAATGTGCGGTTAGAGAGGAAAGACTGGATGAGGTCAAACAGATGTCCAGTTATCCCATAGCTCCGCAGTTTGCACAAGAGGCCAGCATGCCAGACCCTGTCGAATGCTTTGGAGATATCCAAGGCAACGGTTCGGGCTTGTTTTCACTCTTACGTAGCCTCCTGCACATCAGTGGCGTTACCGCCTTGCTCGGGGTGATATGATTAAAAAAAAACAAACTCGACTTTTGTTCTTAAATAGTCTAATCATATCGAGACGTTTACACAGACGTCATGCTCGGCGTCAAACTCGTTCAAAAATAGTTAAAATACTAACTGCATACAACCGCTTTCTCAGATCGATTGAAATTCATGCACCTCGGCTGTTTGTCTCAGTTTTCTCGACAGGCTCCAAAGGAGAATCTGTAATGTGATCGGTCCCGACATGGAAACTCGAATCCAGCCGGAAGGTGGCTTCTCTTTGTCTATTCTACAAATATTTTCATGGGTTCTGCTCCGATGAACTTAGGTCACTAGTGCCCCCCCCCCCCCACAAGAATTTACTCGTGCAACCAGACTGGCAACAAGTTCCCACCCTTTTACAGTTAAATCAACCAAATGCAGGCGACAATTTTACTCCATCAGCTTCTTTTCTCGCACTTCCCGCCTGTGGAGCTCCCTTCCATATACTTCATTTCCTGATGGCTACAACCTCCAGAAATTTAAATGCAATGTCAATTTCCATCTCTTATCCACGTGACTCCAGTTCTTTCTACATCACCCTGTATATTTTGTTCTTTTCCTTTCTCTCTAACTTCTCAACTGTCTTCACAACTTGTGTTCCCATTCTTCTCTTGCCTTTTCTCTGGTTCGTCTTTCTCGTCACTCATCTCCTGCTTAAACTTTTACTCTCTTATGTAGCCCACCCCTGCGCATCAGTGCCGTTACCGCCTTGCTTTGAGTGAAACAATTAAAAAAAAAAGCAATGTAAGAAAACATGAAAATACTGTTCTAGACAAAAAACAAAAAACAAAAACAAAGTAAAACAAAACATTACTAATTTGCTATGCTGTATAAAATCTTCTGTATGGCATTAAAATAGGTCAGTCAGTGAAGTGCCATACGTGATACACGCTTGGGCGATCATGTCTCGCAAGAGACATGACTGACTGGGCAGAAGATTATCCCGCAGTAGGTTGCCATTGCTTTCTGCGGTAGACTGGTTGCCGACGAAGGCTATAGAACCCAATCTGTTCTATTATTTAACCCATAACTGGAGGGAAGAGATGGATTAATACCTTTCCCAAGGGTATTTGCGCGTAAGTGAATGCAAGGAATTCAACTGGAATTTGAAATCGGCTCCCCGATTTCTCGTTCCAAGTCGATATCCAATGCGCCACAACGCACATCCGGTACATCCTCTAAATCACTGAAAAAAACCCAGCATAGTATGAAGAAAAAGGTTCCAAACTTAATAAAAACTAACTTTTTTCTATAAAAAATGTTCTTTTTTTTTAACCATTTTACCCCAAGTAAGGCAGTACTCCCACTGAGGCTCAGTGGTTACATAAGCGGTGAATAATGAGAAAAAGGAACAGATTACACGGGGTGTCAGAAAATGGATAAGAGAAGGATGAGAGCACTGGTGTGAAGAGAGCTGCATGTGAGTAGAGTGGAAAGAGAGGAGAACATGATACAAGGGTTGTCAGGGAAAGGATGTGAGTCAAGGCGATAAGAGATGGCAAATGACATTGCATTTAAATTCTTGGAGATTGTAGCTGTCAGGGAAGCAAGTATACGGAAGGGAATTCCACAGGCGGGAAGTGAGATCAAAAAAGCTCTTAGAGTACAAGTTGCGGTTGAATTTGATCGGTTTCACTGTAAAAGGGTGGGATCTAGTCGCTAGTCTAGTAAGTAGCTTGACTAAATTCATGCAGAGGGGCACCATGGGGCTAAGCTCATCGGAGCAGATGCCGTGAAATTATTTGTAGAAGAGACAGAGGGAAGCCAGATTACGTCGGTGAGAAAGTGACTGGAGTTGAGCTGCCAGGTCGGGATTAATTATATTGTAGATTCTCCCTTAGATTTTGTCAAGAACCCTGAGATGAATAGCAGGGGCACCCGACCAGATGTGATACAATTATTCAATACACGGGCGGATGGTAGATTTATATATGTGTAACATGAATTCAGACGAGAAAAACTTCCTGGCTCTACACAGTGAACGAACCCTTTTAGCAGCAGATTTAGTTTTGGATTCAATGTAGTCATTCCACTTGAGATCGGCTGATAAATTTAGGCCGAGGAGGCGCAGTGTTTTGCTTTCAGAGAGATTAGCCTGATCTATGTTGATTGGATGGGAGTAGGAGCGGTTGTCTTTGGGGGTTAAAGGATAGCAGCTTCGTTTTAGAAACATTAAAATTTACGTGCCAAGTCTTACCCCAAATTGAAGATTCTTTTTAAGATCAGCAGCGAGGTTTGCTTTGTCACCCTTGGCAGACTTTTTATCAAGGCGGGTATAAATGGTGGTGACGTCAGCATAGATGCCTACTTGGGAGTTGATTACATCAGGGAGATCGTTGATGAAGATCAAAAAAAGCGTAAGACCTAAAATAGAGCCTTGAGAGACACCCGCGTTCATATGATAGTATCTGAAACCATGCCCATTCAGTACTATCTTCATTACGACTGGGTTAGGTCAAATAAGCGTACAGTTATATCATAGCCCTGTAGTTTGCGTAGAAGGCCAGCATGCCACACTCTGTCATATGCTTTGGAGATATCTAGTACAGCAGCTCGAACTTCACTGTTCTTATCGAGAGCCTAATATATATACTCTGTGATGGTCGTTAGCATATCAGCAGTAGAGCTGGTGAAGCGGAAACCATAGTTTATCGGAAAAGAAGCTGTGGGCTGTGAGATGTTCAGCATTGATAATAACCTCCAACACTTTGCCAAACAAAACGGTAGGATGCTGATAGGGCGATAATTAGTGGGATCTGAAGGTCTT
The DNA here is from genome assembly GCA_037127315.1 of Ascarosepion bandense. Classification (NCBI taxonomy): domain Eukaryota; kingdom Metazoa; phylum Mollusca; class Cephalopoda; order Sepiida; family Sepiidae; genus Ascarosepion; species Ascarosepion bandense. The sequence goes on from JBBBDQ010000115.1 coordinate 926,710, forward strand.
CCAGTGTTCTTAAATACAGGAATCACAGAAGAGGACTTCCAGTAGGCAGGGAAGTAAGAAGCAGATAGGTAGAGTTTGGAGAGAACCGAACCGAGTTCAGGGGTACATTTATTCAAGATAATGGTAGAATTCCGTCACCTCCGCTCGCCTTATGGAGGTCAAGCTTGGAAATTATGTTAGAGACCAGCGAGAGGGCAATGTAAACGTCACTCAGTTGAACCTCAGTTCTAGGTGTGAAGTCGGATGCTGATATCCTAAACGAAACAAAACTTTAGTTTGTGAAAATCTGCGAGCAAAGGAGAGAGAGAGAGAGAGAGAGAGAGAGAGAGAGAGAATGAAATTTCAGTGTTTCGACGGAAACAGTTGAAGTAGACTTTAGAAGGGAAACCAAATCCTACAAATGAAACAAGGGATCAAACACCTGTTGAAGAGTTCGGAGACGAGTGTAAACCGGACGATATTTCAACCTATATATTCCAATTGAGGGGAGAGAGAAAAAGATTAAATGAAAGAGTCTTTTTCATTTCCACTTTTTATAGGCTTACACAGACTTATATGAAAATATATTATCATTTATATGCAAAGAAAGATGGCTCAAAAAAACATAGCAGTATATACGTCATATTTTGATAGCAAATAAAAGTGTCTACTTTTTAATGTTTTAAATTAGATAAATCATAGCAGGAAGATTGAACCAACGAATCATCTAGCGATGAATGGTGAAAGTACCATGGATAGAACATGTGAGAAATAAGGAAGTTTTGAGAAAAATAAGGACAAAAAAACTGAAACAATTGGAAAAAACAGCTGAAAAATTGGTGACGCATAAAGAGGAAAGCTGGTTTGAAGAATGTAACACTCACAGGAAATAGTGATTGCATTATTAAACAGTACATCCTTAAGCAAATTAATTAAAACAACTACTTTAGTTTCCTTTCTTTCATCATACGGCCAGTGTTAGACCCACTAGAATGACAGGGTGTAATTGACCGCAAGGCGACGATTTTTGTCATACTGTTGAGATTCCTGTTCAGAAGGGCACGCACCAATGTTTTAGAAGCAAGGCTAACACAGCGTTGATCGGTAATCAAACCTGTATAAATGTTTTGTCTTATCCCTCCGTTTTATGTAGGGACTGGGTGCATTGGAACTTAATGTTCCAATGCACCCAGTCCCTACATGGATAATGAATGATTACTGTACTCAACACTGCAAAGCAACTACCAGTTGACAGGAATTTTAAATCTGTTAAAAGTCTGTGTCGATTTATTCGTTCGAAGTGAAAATCAAGCACACGTGATTGTATACGTTACATTATAGATATCCTTGGCATATATTGTGCTGTCTGCAATACACATATATGTTCTTTGTTAAATATGTCGTATTAAATGTTTAATATGGTCCTGGGTTACGACTCTGATTGGGAGGTTGTGAGGAGCATGGTTGGTTGCTGTCGTTCTCAGGTCTACCCTGACCCGGAGTGAAAGCACCTGTTAGGGTCCTAGCAATGGGAAAATAGTTAACCCCCAAACTGGGGTCAAAACACTATGAAAGTATAAAAATAGACTTTTATAGAAATATATTCGTGAAAATATACTTTATGAAAAAATATACAGGGAAAGGAAAAAATTATTATCAGCATTACATTTTTGAATACAAAACTAGAATATATCTTCAGTCTTCTAAAATACAAAATAAAAACAAATAAATTTTTTCATTAAAATCTGATTAAATCAACCTTCTCACTATAACTGAACATTAAAAATACCTTAAAACCCCACCTTTTTGGAATTAAATAACATACAGAGGTTGATATGCCATTAAACAAAACTAAATTCAAATTAAATCAAAAGGTTTAATAGCATGACTCATTGGACTCGCTGCTTGTAGTTGGGAACTCAGACTGTGAGAAAGACAACTTTGACTATAAAACCAGTATATAGACCTGACTAGGTGCACCCTAAAACAGATATTGAAAAGAGGATAGTGGTCACAATTAAGTCGATGATCTCGAATGAGAACGAATTAAATTAAGTTGGTAGCATTTTTATCAAATGTTTGTCATCGTATCTCATAAAATTTTTGTGATTTTAATAATATGAAAATTCGAAGATGTGAAATACGGTGAAGGCTAAGCTAGATTCGACTATCTTAACGATATCATCATCAGCAGAGTTTATTTTACTGAAAAGGGACTTCTAATGTTATCATGAAACGTCACAATAAAAAAACGAGAACACTGTATTTACTAATTCGGGTAATAGTAACAATACCTTTTAGAACATCAAAGCAGATGAAGACGGCCTAAAAACATATTCAATTGTCATGAACAATAGATCTTTCGTGTTCTCATCTTTGTTGTTAAAACAAGATGAAAAAAACTATTCCGAATAATCCGTCGAATAATGAAATTACTTAATCTCAGACAGTGATTCGTTTTTTATTTTTTATTCATTTTTTATTGAGTGAGCTGTTTGAGTGCAGATTGTGATGATATAAGATTCCCTTTGTTAACTGAAGTAACTAAATACAATGTGCCGCCTTCAGTCAGTTGCAACAGCGCCATTGTGATGGCGCAGAAGTAACTGATTCGATTTCTAATAAAATTATTTTGGGTCGTCTGAAAAGCCAATAAGGGAAAAGGGAGAAAGCAAATGCTATTTAAATAAGAAGTGCTTTTGACAAGCGGTTTGTCATCGACGCCATATTTCTGGGTATTAAGGAAACAGTAAAAAAAAAAGAACAAAGAAAAAGAAAAAAAAACAGTAAAATTTGGATTTGAAAAACTGGAAAAAAAGAAAGATTGAATGTTGAACAGAAAAGTTAAGAAAAATTAACAGGAGATGGTAGAAAGGGAAAGAGAAAACGAGAAATAAGGAGAGAATTATAAAAAAGAGAAATAGATATAAATATTGATTTATGGCGGGTGTAGCATGGAGTCATGACATAGGAGTTCACAATAAACGATGAATGAGCTTTGTTAGGATACATATATATATATATATATATATATATATATATATATATATATATATATATATAAATTCCGAAGATTACATTTCGTTGAATAGCTACTTCAGCGAGAAAATTCTCGTGTCATCAGCAACGATCAAAAAACAAAAATTTATTAATTCAAATATGTTACAAAAATTAATATACCAGAAGGAGTTCCAAAAATTTATCCATACACAGGAAGTTAAAAAAAAAGGCGGGGAATTAAGAAAGAAAAAATAATTTATTTAAAATTTATATTTAATTTATTTGTTTGAACATTATTTAATTTTTTTTAATGAACACCCGTGATTGAGCAGACCCTGTGTTTTTATTATTGAACAGTATATTTATTTATTTACATATACCGGCTCGACTAATCGAGAAATATTGTTAGAAAAGCCTGCGTCCACAATGGTAAATCAGACCGCACGAGCACGTAGGATCTCCTGACCATACAAAGCCCGAATAATGCTTTTGAACACATCATTATGATTCTCGAAACATATATATCTGGTCTATTTCGTATTCTAATGTAAATAAAGACAATTTATTTAGGAAATGGATTAAATCGGACATTTTTTTAGTTTGTTTGTTTAAACATTACTTTTACCAGATACTCATATTTCAGTAGATGTTCTGCTTTTATTATTAAACATTACACCATTGTACTAATTATTTGAATCAACTGCTTTAATTTTCTTTATTTTTTTAATACGGTCAGTTGTAGACCCACTGGAGTTACAGGGTGTAATCGATTTTTATTTCTTTCTCAGATTAATTTATTTTCATTAGTGTGCAGTAATATGAATCTATTTTCGAAGTGTGAGTGTACAATTTGTTTCAGCTGAAAAAATTCATCATCATCCGTGTTTGAATCAGATTTTGATCACGCCCAAACACTATTGTCTCGATTGTCGATTAGTTGTTCTACAGCCATTGTCTGCGATGGACCTTACTTCAAAGAAGCGTATGAAAATTGCCATGCTGCACGAACGCACTGGCAAGCCTTACAGAGAGGTAGTGGATATTGTTGGTGCTAACTTTTCAACTGCTAGTCGTGTCATTAAGGCGAAGAAACAAACTGCGGTGGGTAGAGAAACCAACAGAAAGAGACAACGTATACGTGATCATGGAAAATATGAAAGATTCTAGGAAGACGTAATTTGTTTTATTACAATTAATTTTCACAAAGGTGTATATTTATTCCTCTCCATCTACCGAACTGAAATTATATTATTGGAAAATCTGTTGCTGACAGAACTGAAAGAGTGAAAGATGCTGAGAAAATTATGGACTAAAATAGGAAGAATTATGAAGTTTCAGAGAAAATTTATAACTTTCTCTGTGCAGATAAGGATAGTTATATTTTATACCAAGAAGAGAAAGTTGAAATTTCTAGCATATATTATGAGAAAAGATGGTTTGGAAAATTTGATACTCACAGGACAGTTTGATAGCAAGAGGAACAGAGGAAAACAACACATAACCTACTTAGTTAGCTTGAGTAAATGGATGGCGGTACAGGCTTTAGGGGAAAAATAACAGTAAGACGCCATTTATTAAAAGCTACGGGGAAGAAGAAATTGTGGAGGACCATGATCTCTTGTGTCTTGAAGGGAAACAGCACATAAAGAATGTCATCTTCCCAGATAACGGATCAGTAAAATAAATAAATTTTGAAAAAAGATTCAGTAAATGCCTGAGTTTAATATTTATGCAATCTGGCCGCTCGTATCCGAATATGGCCGTTTGCTCGAGCGGCTACACAATTCTTGTTTAAGAAGTCTTTCAGTTATTTCATCGAGATAATATACATTGTCATCGGGCTCAAGTTGTACAGAAATTATTTTAGAAGGATTCTGGAGATGGCACTTCCAAAGAAGGTGTAGCCACCATTTAGAAGTGCCCGAGCGAGCATTTATTGGATGTAGCCGAGAGTTCTAATCTCATGCAAGATTATGCACCTACAACTATTAAAAAAAAATGTAGACAGCTGTCGAGACAACATGACTCAGCTTCTCTGCATAAATCTTCCGACCGTAGTTTTATTGCTCTAAGTATGTTATGAGTGGAAGCACTATTTAGATTGTAGCTATCAGGGAAGCAAGCAAACGGTATAGAATTCCACAAACGGGAAGTGCGATGAAAGAAACTGTAGAGTAGAAGAAGCGGTTAGATTTGACTATTTCGACGGTAAAAGGGTGGGACCTAAGTTCCAATCAAGTAGCACGAGTAAATACATGTAGTCGGGGAACCAGGAAAAAGTTCATCAGAGAAGCTGCCATGAAAACTCTTGTAGCAACAATTTTCATGGCAACAAAATAAAATTATTCTTGCGAAAATAAAATTCTTACGAAAAAAAAAAAGATATTGTTGAATCCTTGATTATTCAGATATCTTTTTTTTTGCATTATTATAACGCATGTTATATTATATTAACGCTTGTTATAATATGATAACGCTTGATGATAATGATAAAATAACTGTATTGTTCTGAATAATTAAGAGAATGATAATGTTCTCTCCTGCTATGAGTGGAAATGATATAAAGTCCTTAAGTATATAATCACTTAACATAGTCAGCATTAAATATTTGTAGTAGAAATTCAAGTTTTTGAATAATGTAATTTTAGTAATGAGCACTAGCAGGTGTTCAAAATGCCATTTACAGGCGGGGGGATATTAAAATCAAACCGGTACAGAAATTTAAATACCTGAGAAGTGTTCTAACAGAAGGTCGAAAGTGTGACAGTGAGATCCGAAGGCAAACTGGCATGGCTAAAGATGCATTTCAGAAGCTGAGTAGAGTATTAAGATACAGGAAAATTTCGCTGGAAGCAAACAAGAGACTACTAGATTGTTATGTGATATCTGTTCTTCAATATGACAACGAATGCTGGACAGACTGCTCAAAGATGAAGGAGAGACTTGAAGCAACCGAAATGTGGTTCTACAGATGGATGCTGAGAATACCATGGACCGAACATCTGAGCAACGATGAGGTTTTGGAGATGGAAACGAAAAAGAAACTAATACTTAACACCAGGAAAAAACAGCTGAAGTTCCTGGGACATGAGATGAGGAAAGAGGGCTTGAAGAATCTGATACTCACAGGTCAAATTGAGGGAAACAGAGACAGAAGATATACGTAACATACTTGATGGGCTTGAGCAAATGGATGGCAGAACGGGGTTTGGACGGCGTAACAGGAAAAAGCGTGCTTAGAGCCACTAGGATTAGGGAAATATGGAAGGCCATGATCGCCTACGTCCTGAAAGGACACGGCACATAGAAGAAGAAGAAGAAGAAGAAGAAGAAGAAGAAGAAGAAAACCTCTGCGCCTGACGCCTGTAAGGTCTCGCAGGTTTGTTCTCTCGGCAACTCCGACCACGCTGTAGTCTCACTCAGTATTTCTTTCCACTCTCACTCCCCCCCCCCCCCCAGGAGCCCCCTACCTATAGGACCTCTTACCTATACCAAAACGCTGACTGGGATGCCTTTCGCGATTTCCTCTGCGACGTCCCTTGGGGAAAAGTGTTCGATCTATCAGCTGATGACTGTGCCTCTGAGGTCTCGTCATGGGTGAAAGCTGGCATTGATGCCTTCTTACCAACCAGGAAGTATTGCCTAAAACTTCATTCCTCTCCGTGGTTCTCTCCTGCCTGCTCAGCCGCCATTGCCCACAGGAACTATTACTTCCGTCTATTCCGGAGACAGTAATCTGATCACAACAGGCGCCTGTTCACGTCTGCTCGCAATGAGTGCAAGAGAACCCTAAATGACGCCAAACGGTTGTTTGCTGAGAGAATGCGACAGCGCATAGCTGACTGCAAGTGCTGAACAATAGCAAATCCTCAATACCTTCTTTAATCCATGAATTTGAGGTTCTCACGTCATCTGCGGACAAAGCTGAGTGCTTTGCCCGCAGATTCTCATCCAACTCCACATTTGACTCATCTGGAGTACACCCACCCGACTTCCCTATTAGAACTGAGGCCAAACTGCACGACGTATATATTACCCCGACAGTAGTATCCCGAGTAATTTCAAAACTCGACCCCCATAAGGCGAGTGGAGACGATAGAATCCTGGTGATAGTTCTTAAGAGGTGTGCTCCTGAACTTTCCCCTGTCCTCTCTAAACTGTTTAACTACTGTCTTTCTGCTTCCTGCTTTCCTGCATGCTGGAAGTTCTCTTCAGTCGTTCCTGTATTTAAGAATTGTTGTGAACCCTCCGACCTATCCAACTATCGTCCTATCAGTCTTCTACCGATATTCGGGAAAGTATTCGAGGCCATAATCAATGCTGAAATAGTTCAACATCTTACTGCCCACAAACTCTTCTCTGACAGGCAATATGGCTTCCGCTTTGCCAGGTCCACGGCCGACTTGCTAACAACCGTAACGGAGTACATGCTCCAGGCCCTTGATGAGTCTGATGAGGCTCGCGCGGTTGCTCGGGACATCTCCAAGGCTTTTGACAGGGTTTGACACTCTGGCCTTCTATGCAAGCTACGGGGTTACGGTATTACCGGTCGCCTGCTTGAACTAATGCAATCTTTTTTAAATAACCGCAAAATGAAGGTCGTTTTGAATGGGCATGCCTCTTCATCCTACAGCACGAATGCTGGTGTCCCACAGGGCTCTATCCTGGGCCCGACGCTCTTCCTTATTTTCATCAACGACCTCCCAGATGAGATAAGTTCCCAAGTAGGAATCTACGCAGACGACACCACAATATACTCTCGCACCAGTAAGAAACCTGTCGTGGCGGACAGACATAATCTCACTGCTGACCTTGAACGGGATCTACACTCTGTGGTGAATTGGGGCAAGTAGTGGCTTGTCAACTTCAATGCGTCTAAGACCAAGCTGCTGTCTGTCAATCATCACAGGCAACCTCTCCTGCCTCCCATAAGCATGGACCAAGCGATTCTCCCTGAGAGCAACACACTACGCCTCCTCAGCCTTACCCTCTCCTCAGACCTCAAATGGAACCACTATATTGAATCCATAGCTAAATCTACTGCTCAGAAGATTGGGTCACTATGTCGATCCAGAATGTTTTTTCCGCCTGAATCCATCCTGCATATATACAAGTCAACCATCCGTCCGTGCATGGAGTACTGCTGCCATATATGGTCAGGCGCCCCTGCCGTTCACCTTAGTGTTCTCGATAGGCTCCAAAGGGGAATCAGTAATGTGATAGGTACTGACTTGGCAGCTCGACAACAGCCACTTCCCCACCGACGAAATGTGGCCTCCCTTTGTCTGTTCTATAAATACTTTCATGGCTTCTGCTCGGACGAACTTAAGTCATTGGTTCCTCCTCAACAGGTGTTTACTCGTACAACCAGATTGGCAACTGGGTCCCACCCATTCACAGTTAGGTTAGCCAAATGCAGACGACATTTCTACTCCTGCAGCTTCTTCTCTCGCACTTCCCGCCTGTGGAACTCACTCCCATATTCTTGCTTTCCTGACGGCTACAACCTCCAGGAATTTAAATGCAATGTCAATACTCATCTATTAACCACTGGACTCTAGCTCTCTCCCCATTCCCGTATATCCTTCTCTTTCTCTCCACCTATGTATCTGTCATCGCACCTGCATTATCAGCTTTCTACTGCTCCTTTCTAACTAGTTTGTACTCCTCACTCTTTTCTAATTAATCTTTTTTCAGTTATGAAGCCCCCCCCCCCCCCGCACATCAGTGGCCGTTCTGCCTTGTGAGGGGTGAAATGATTAAAAAGAAAATGAGCAAGGCGAAAGAATCTACCAAGAAATTAAAGTTATGGAGGAATTATACCAAGAAAGATAGGATAAAATGCCAACTACAGACGGGGGATACTAAAATCAAGCATGTACAGTAATTTACATACCTGGGAAGTATTCTAACAGAGGATAGCTATTGCGACAATGAGATCCAAAGGCGAACTGGCACGGCCAAAGATGCCTTCCAGAAGCTGAGCAGAGTATTGAGAAAAAGGACAATTTCGATTGAAACAAAGAAGAGAATACTGATTCGAGTGATGTTAGTGATGAGCTCAATGTGAAAAATTCAAGCGGACATTAATATTCTGGAACAATGGTATCAAGGAAGATGGGAAAAAGAAATGGCGGCTGACTGCTGCTGAAACTTAAAACGTGACAGCTTTACAAAAAATTCCCGAATCTTAAATAGATTTCAACAATCAACCACAGCGAGGAATTGCTTGAAAACCATATCACGGGTAGACAGAGGCATTGTAGTTGAAAGTTGGTAGACAGAACCGCTCGAAATCCATCGATAAATGTGCAAGAATTCACAAGTCATCGTGACTGAGAGATTGAACGTACTAGCTTTGTTCAAAATGACAAATTCAACTGAAAGTGCTTGCCATGTTTATCAAATTTTCTCAGTATTTGAGTTTTAATCACTTAATGTATTATATTCCTTTTGTATTTCAGAAGTTGTGTTTAATCTTGTTTTCTATTTAGGATTAGGTTTCCGGTTTCTTCCAATGTATTCTCATTCGCAGAGGCACTTTTGTGTCTTAGTGGCATTATTGCCTTTGCTTTGAATGAATTGATTAAAAAAAATCTTCAAATTGGCATTTACTTCTTCCTCGCATTTTCAATGACCTATCACAATCATGACATCTTTCAGGAAAACTGAATTTAAAAGTTGAAAATGGACATTTTGAATTTATCGTCCCCAAATTACTAAAACATAGCCGAGACACCACATGCACCATTTCCCCCTAAAAATTAAACCTGTGTCAATAATTGAATAACTTACATTTATCACTCACAGTAAGTGATAAAATCTACCCCCAGTTCCGCAAAAATAGCACTAAAATATTTTTTGAGGTGGTTGGTATGTTAATGCTTGCTCAGATGTCAAAAACTACCAGCAATTGTACCTAGCCTAACTCTATAATACTGTAATATTAAATAACCGGTTTTTTATATGCTATAAATACTCTTGGAATGATAATATCCCTTCTTAAAATTACACTGATATGCCAAAAAGGTATGGCTGAGAAGAAAACACTGAGGGGTGAGTGGACCTTATGAGCAATATTCTATTAAAGAAAAGCAAGCCGTTACAGAAATATAAAAAAGGAATATGAACATGCACTAGAGCGATCAAAACGTAAAACACATTGGGATACTAAGAGAAAAAATACGTGTTCTTGATCACTGTTATCTTTTCCAAAGCAGTTTGTTCTTTACATTCAAATTTGTATACAGGGGTTCTTGGCGTTTGTGAATATGCTCTTAACGTCACTCATCTAGGCTAAAGCAATTAGTAAAGTAGTGTTTTTCCTGATGTTAAGTATTAGTTTCTTTTTCGTTTCCATCTCCAAAACCTCATCGTTGCTCACATGTTCGGTCCATGGTATTGTCAGTCTGTCCAGCATTTGTTGTCATATTGAAGGACAGATATCACATAACAATCCAGCAGTCTTTTCTATGCTTCCAGCGAAATTTTCCTGTATCTCAATACTCTACTCAGCTTCTGGAATGCATCTTTGGCCATGCCAGTTTGCCTTCGGATCTCACTGTCACACTTCTGTTAGAACGCTTCCCAGGTATTTAAATTTCTGTACCGGTTTCATTTTAATACCCCCCCACCCGCCTGTAGGTGGCATTTTGAGTTCTTGTTAGTGCTCATTACTAAAATGACATTATTCAAAAACCGGAATTCTACTACAAATGTTTAATGTAGACTGTGTTAAGCGATGATATACTTTATATTATATACTTTATATTATTCAATGTAGACTATGTTAAGCGATTATATATTTTATATTATATACTTTATATTATATACTCTATATTATTTAATGTAGACTATGTTAAGCGATTATATACTTTATATTATTTCCACTCATAGCAGGAGAGAACACTATCATTATCAGAAGTCAGTCAGTCAGTTAAGTGCCATCCGTGATACACTCATGATACTCTCGAAAGAGTCATGACTAACTGGGCAGAAGATAATCCCGCAATAGGTTGCTTTCTGCGGTAGACTGGTTGCCAGCCAAGGCTATAGAACCCTATCTGTCCTGTTATTTAATCCATAACTGGAAGGAAGAGATGGATTAATATTTTCCCAAGGGTATTTGCGCGTAAGTGAATGCAATGAATTTAACTGGAATTCGAACTCGGCTCCCCGATTTCTCGTCCCGAGCCGCTATCCACTGTACCACAACGCACATCTGCAGAAGTATTCAGAACAAAACAGTTATTTTATCATTATCATCAAGCGTTATGATATTATAACAAGCGTTATTATAATATAACATGCGTTATGATAATATAACAAGCGTTATTATAATATAACATGCGTTATGATAATATAACAAGCGTTATTATAATATAACATGCGTTATGATAATATAACAAGCGTTATTATAATATAACATGCGTTATGATAATATAATAAGCGTTATTATAATATAACATGCGTTATGATATTATAACAAGCGTTATAATAATATAACATGCGTTATGATAATATAACAAGCGTTATTATAATATAACATGTGTTATGATAATATAACAAGCGTTATTATAATGTAACATGCGTTATGATAATATAACAAGCGTTATTATAATATAACATGCGTTATGATAATACAAAAAGAAGATATCTGGATAATCACGGATTCAACAATATCTTTTTTTTTTCATGGGAATTTTATTTTCGCAAGAATAATTTTATTTTGTTGCCATGAAAATTGTTGTATCAAAGCTACAAGAGTTTTCATGGCAGCTGCTCTGATGAGCTTTTTTCCCTGGTTTCCCGACCACATGTATTTACTTGTTCTTTACTATTGCTATTCAAAAACATAACAAAATATTTCTATGACATATGTTGATTTTCTGAACGTTGCTTAAATGTAACACAAGGCCGATAATATTGGCACTCGGTGAGGATCGAACTGACTACTAATCCTAATTGATCTAGCGAGACTAGTTTGGTAAGCATTACACCACACCAAAATATCCATAATGATTTTCTAAGAGTAATTTACATGTAGCATTAGGCTTTTAGTGTGAATCGAACTCACTACTAATTCGAAATTGATCTGGTGAGACAAGATTACTAACCATTACAGTATCTCGATGTGTCCCAATTCTACGACATATATTAACATAATTTTAAAAAACATGGAGGACATAAATATCTATATATATAAAAGGCAATCAGTGAACCAGTGTGTGACTGTAATCTATGCACGCCTACATTTTTTAATCTAAAACATTCAAACTTTCTAGGGACACATATCTACAGGGAAGCCAGGTCGACACATACTTTTTGAGTTTAAGTTCAGCAATTTTCCCTTTTGCACTTTTTGGCCAATCGAGACGATTGTCTACATTTACTCCGTAAAAGATCTAAGATCTAAGATGGTTGCTAGATTACGTCACAGAAATCAAATCACACGTGTCAAATGCGACTAAAAAAATGAGCCCTTATATCTAATTTGGTCAACAAAAAAATGTGAATATTTTTCACCGTAATTTTGAAACAAAAGAAATATTTAAAAAAGTTATGTATATATACATGTACATGTTTTAAGAGACGGTCGAGCAACATAAGCCAAGCAACCGACCAATGTTCGTCGCTGTTTTTTGCTTTTCAGAGTGTTTAACACTGTTTAATTTCACTGATGGTTTTTCTTTTTCTTCGAAGGCCCGCCATTATAAGAGGTTACACTACTCTTAGGTGCCATAACGAAGGACAATTAAGATTCCACAGACACAACACAAACGAACGAGAACGAATGCACAAGAATTCAATATGGCGTATAACCAGGAACTCACACACGCCAAATTTCTCATTCTTATGTCGTTCTTCCAATGCTCAGTACAGTTTTCTGCCACACCGAATGTACGAAGCAAAAGGCATACATTGAAATATGATTAATGGAGATTCTGTTGTAACCATGAACTTTCGTAGGTCAGGACTGTCGTAACTCGGGTATTTAGTGTACTGGTAAAGAATATAACAGACGATCTGTTGAGAAATAGTAATAGTAATGTAAGCCGTTTTCTTATAAGGAAACATTCGGTATTCATTGATCGAACAGCCAATGCTACAGTCGGCGGAAATTTAGAAAATCTTTCTGTTTAAACAATTTTTCATTGAAAAACGTTTCAGGACTAATTGCAGTCGTTCTTTCCGGTAATGAAGGCGTATTTCTTCTAAATCTTAAAGGAGTGTGAAACATCAACACCGTGATTATATCGTTATTTTCTTTTTAAGTTAATCGGGATATCAGTTATAGATGTTGCTTTCGTTGAATGTACACAAATGATATGGTTTCTTTTATTTAGTACAGTACTTCGTTTCTGATTCTGTAAGGAATCAGATGCAAAGCGCAGAGTTTACAAGATAAGAAAAGAAGCTAAAATCTACACTACTGGCCATAATTATTAGGCAACCCTAGTGTTTAAAAAATGATGTATTATATACATAATGATTGTAAATGAAAATTATTATATACATAATAATTGTAAATGAAAATAGAATGATTCTTTTGTTAATATTGCACAATAACATGTGCATCAAATGAATTTATAAATATTTAATAATTACTTATATTTCAGTATCATCAATGAAAAAAATGAATAAAATTTAAGATTATTCGAACGAGTTCATCTTTGTTTTCTGGCCTTGTAAAATTTTGCAAAGTAATAATAACAAAAAAACCATTCTATTTTAATTTGGCAATAAATACTAAAAATAGTATGAAAGACATCATTTCTTAAAAAATAAACTGGGGTTGCCTAATAATTATGGCTTGTAATGTACATGCTTCGAAGCCACCTGTATTCATTGATCTGTGAAAGCGATTGTATACAGTTGACAGTTTAGATATTTCTGAACGAGTTGAACGCCAAGCCATCCAAATGAAAGCCGCAATACGATAAGTCTATTTAGATACATGATTCGAAATTTTTGAGTTTCATCTTTTGGTTTTGCAGCAACTTGTGGTATTAAGCAAAACTACCTCTTGCGCTGTCTATTTTATGTTCAGTTTATTTCTCTCCTTTGTCAGTTATATATTTATTTATGGTAAAAAGTTGATGAAGAAAATTGGTTTAACTCTCATAAAATATATATATGTTGTAATTTTTCTATTCTTTTCACCCCAAGCAAGGCAATAAAGTTATTAAGATGCATGGTGTTACTGAGAGTGAAAGAATGAGAGAAAAATATTAAGGAGAAACAACAATGAAAAGAAAGGATAAAAGAAAAAGAAGATGAAGATTGATATCGTATTTACATTTTTAAAAATTTAAGTTGACTGAAAGCAAGATTTTCACAAGCAGCAGGTACGAGTGAAGAAACTATTAGTATAGAATTAATGTTTACATCTAACTGTTTCTATTGTAAAATGATACAACCTAGATTTAATCTAGTACTGCGCTTACAGTCATGAAATTTTAAAATGCTGTAACGATGTAGAGCTTGGGAAGAAAAATTCATTATCACATTTGTATTTTACCCATTATAGACATTATTATATCCATGATATAATAACACTGATATTTAATTAACAGAAGTACAATGCAGAGAATAGAATATCACATGTATCTACATGACAAAGCAGAATGTAAAGAGAAACGAAAACAAAGGATCTTATATATAATATGGCGATACACTTGTACCTGGAGAAGCCATTTTTCGGACTTCAGATTCAAATGAGCCAGTTTCATTTAGGTTCCAGGGGCGGACATATTCCACAAAAGGTAGAAAGCGAATATTGGGTTTTTCGAAATTGAGGACTGCGAGCTGGAGTTCTATTTTATATCTGGGAAATATATTTTCAAAGAAAAACGACATCATGAAATTGTAAGTTGTTGGGAAGGCAAATTTAGCCTGTGTCCGGGTCGGTGGGGCGGCTGAGTTAAAAAAGGCAACTTTGCCGTTTAATTGATGTAAACAAACTGAATTTTGACTGCTGCTTTTGATCGTTCTATGGAGTTAAACGCCTTCTGTATCCTTACAATACCGTTCTTACATTAAAATTGGTTGTGAACTAATCATACTCAAACCTCATATTTTCTTCCGCTTATTTCAATCTCCCTTCTTTTCAAACCCCAACTTTAAGCAACACAGTGCATTCTATATATGCTTCAAATGTTAGTGTCACTGCAATAGACTACCTAAGTTTTCTGCCCTGTTTTCCCAAAAGAAGAGCAACTAGTCTCTTACACGAACGTTGAGGCGCGTGTCCTGGTAGTTAGTGATCCATATTTTAGGTTTAGTTTACGATTGTATGCTATCTCAGAAATTGGGACTCAGATGGTTCTAGGTGCCGTTTTCCTTCAGGACATCGGCGATCATAGTTCTTCACAGCTTTCTATCCCTTGCAGCTCTTTAAAATGCTTATTTCTACTCTCCACCCATATTCTGTGTTCTGCCATCCATTTATACAAGCTCATTAGGTAGGTTACCGGATGTTTCTCTCCACCTGTCTTACCTTCGACATGTCCTAAGCATAGCGTGTCAAACTTTCTAGCCCTTATTTCCTCATGATTTTTCCTAGAAATGTTAACGATCACTTTCTTGTTCGAAGTATCAAATTTTCTTCTTTTTTCCTATTCTCCGCGCATGGTATTCTTGACATTTTTTTGCAGAGCTACCTCACAATTGCTTTTAGTCTTTACTTGATGCCTGAGGAAATTCTCTAGCATACGGCGCCATATAAGATATGATTTTCTAAGCGCCGCTTAGATTTAGCACGAAACTAAAAGTATGGGTACAGTGAAGATCGAACTCACGACTCATTTGTAATAGATTCTAGTGAGAAAAGTTTGCTAACTATTCACCACGTCGAGTTGTGCCGGTACTATTGAAGAGGATTGATATTAAATAGAAGTTCAATACTCTTTAATTTATTTGTAATTATTTTTTCTTGTTTCCTAGTATTTTGCTTATCTTTTGAAATACATCTTCGGATGTCAGTATTGTATTTTCAGTCGTTTTTAGAAACATTTATCAGATATTTAAATTTTTTGTATATGTTTCAGTTTGATTCTCCGATTTGTAATTTGACTGCTTGCCAAATGATTATATATATATATATATATATATATATATATATATATATATATATTCAAGCTTTTGTAGGCAATGCAGTTAAAATGACATTGTTTAAAGATCATCTCCCCAGTTGAACGACCCGAGTTCAATTATCATTTTCTTTTTTCTTAACACTTTGCTTGCTTTTTGGAAGGCATCTTTTGCTGTTCCAGTGCCCCTTCCTAATTCGGTGTTACGTTTTACGTCGCTGTGAAAATTCTTCCAAGATATTTGAACTACTGGATTTGTTAGATTTCAACATCTCCAAATCGCAACCTGCGCCTTGGACGGTTTCTACTGCCGACAACCATATATTCTATCATTTATACGATTAATGGTTAGTTCTTTCTTTCTATTAACTTGTCAAGGCGTTCCTGGTGTTTCATTTCTGCGTCTACCCATAGCGCGATGCAATCTGCATTTATTAGATTCTTCAGATTCGGCCCACAGTTCCAAAAGATTAGGTTTCAATAGTTGCATTATAAGCCTCAAGTTGGTTTCATAGGTTTGGGTTTGAGTTTTGTTTAACGGCATATCAACCTCTGTAGGTTTGGTTTGGTTTGGTTTAAGTTTAATGACCCATCAACCATTTTGGTCATTTAAGGGTCAGCTTTTGTATTTTGGGATCACATTTGTTTTGAAGTTGTTGCATGGATTAGAGTGGTTGTACACATTAGATTGTATACATTATATTCTTCAGATTCGGCCCACCAGAGTTCCAAAAGATTAGGTTTCAATAATTGCATTATAAGCCACAAATTGGTTTCATTGGTTTGGTTTGCGTTTAACGGCATATCAACCTCTGTGGCTTATTTAATGCCAAAAAGGTGTGGTTTTGAAGAATTTTTTTAAGTTCTCAATTATAGTGAGAAGTTTGATTTAGTCAGATTTTAATGATTTTTTAAATTCTTTTTTATTTTAGAAAACTGAAAATGCCTTCTAGTGTTGTATTCAAAAATGTTTTGCTGAGAATATTTTTTTTCCTTCAAAAATGTCTTATGGTAATAACTTTTTCTTCAAAAATGTATATTTTTCCATAAAAGTCTATTTTTATGTATATATTTCTAAAAAAAGTCTATTTTTATACTTTCGTTGTGTTTTGACCCCAGTTTGGGGGTTAACTATTTGCCTATAGCTGGAACGCTAACAGGTGCTACCACTCCGGGTCAGGGTGGACCTGAGAACAACAGCAATTAAGAGGTGGGTCCATGCTCCTCACAACCACCCAATCAGAGGCTTTGCTGCCGGATGCAGTTTACCGTCATGCCCAGGACCGATTTTATTGGTGTTGAAGAAACACACATGTGCCTGAGCACCAATTTGGCAGCTCCAATTTATTGCTAGTCGGAGCAAGAAATGGCATATTAATTTTTACGCCCCTCTTTCAATCGTCTGCAGCAAGGGTTAGCTTGTCACTCTATAGAGTGATATACTCGGAAACGAGCAGTTAGGCATTTACATTTTTATACGAATTCAATGTCCAGTAATAATTTTCGCGGAACAAATTGTAAATTAACTTTTCTGCAAATAATTAAGAAAGCATGAGTATGCTGAAGCAATAAGAAAATTTGAATAAATCGAAAGACACTGATAAGATTTCCTTAATATTAGGAAAAAAGATAATGCAGCGAACTTTAGCATTATCTGATGGACGAAAAGACAGGGTTTGATTAGGTACAGCATTCAACAAATTTCCTACGTTTCGCCAAGTAGAATGCTAATCGAGCGAAAATATGATGAGATGGGCTGTTTAGGTTAAGCCAACGCCACAACTATATAATCAAGTTTTAATGATAAATCTGATAGATTCGATAAATTCAAATTGGCAGCTCCAGTGTGTTAACTGGAGATATAAGAAATACCTTGTTAATTTTAAGGTCCCAAAACTAACCTCTCCTTTTTTAATCGTCTTCATTAAATTAGTACCACATGTGATACACACTTGAGAGATCCTGTATTTTTCTCTTCATGACTGGCTAGACAGAAGATTTTATCGCTGTAAATTGTTATTTCTTTCTGCGATAGACTGGTTGCCAACCAAGACTATATGATCCCACCGGTCCTGCTGTTCAGCCCATAGATGAGGTAATGGAAAAGAAGAGATTCATACATTTCTTAAGGGTTTGTGCATAAGTGAATGTAATGAACCCAACTGGAATTCAAATATGGCTCTCCTATTTTTCATTGAGCCGTCATCCATTACACCACCCGCAAATGCAAAGCTCTGAGTGTAACTTACTGCATCCTCTTCGTCTAACGTCTTCAACAGACATGAGCTGGAGTAATTATATCGAATAGGTTACTAAGTTTGCCATACACTTTTTATCGCTAAGATCTATCTTGCTCTGTTCTAAGTCCATCATTAATCTTTGCACTGTGTATTCTTGCTACATCTGGTTTGGTGATCTTTGCTATGTATCGAGAGATTTCTGACAAAATTCAAAGAATAATCTTCAATTTTATAGATCTAAACATGGCGGCAAGACTTCAATCACTTTCAGGTCGCTCTGGTATGACTCCCCTCTGCCTTTATTATTAAATACTTCCATGGAAATCTTTATGAGAAGATTTTCTATTAGGCAGCCTGAACAAATTAATTTAAGTACTAAATTAGCAATTAGGTCTCATCATTATAATTTTGAAATTGCTATATGTAACCGTAAATATTATTTAATAGTTTATTTTCTAGCATTTCTCGTATTTTCTAGCATTTCTCGCCTGTGGAGCTCTCTTTCGATTTCTTGCTTTTCTGTCAACTTTGATCGTCAGAAGATTAAATGCATTAAAAACTTATTGTTAATCGAAATCTTTTGTCTTTCTGAATACGGACCTTTTTATGTCCTCTACTAAAAGCATTTTAGAAAAACCCAGACCAAGGCTAATTTCACAAGTCAGTGTGAAAAGTAAAATTCCGGATCTTGATTGGATAGAAAACAGAAAATTGATATATGACGCCAGACTGATTAATCTTTTTATACACACACATTCTGCTCCTTACTACTATCTCTATTTGACACTTTTCCCTCTCTTCGGTTATTTCTCACTCACACTCTCTTTTCCAACTTAAAATGAACGACCCTTTCCTTTTTCAAATTACTTAGCGACGGACACATAAAAAAGAAACGGACATTACTCTATTACAGACAGCGAAACACAGACACTTTTTTTGTTCAAACCACATTCGCTTAAATTTAAAAGACATTTTTTTATCAAACAAATTATAAAAAATATACAAATTGTTTATTCTGTACATATGTTGTTGAATATACTATTTTCTAATTTTATACAAACATTTCTTATTAAACTCTCCCTTATTTCTTATTAAACTCTCCCTTTTACTTGGGTTTTCTCTACTCCACAACCTACTGCACGTTTTCTCAGTTTTTCTTACTCTCAGTAATCCCCTTGAGTCTTAGAGGCTTTATAGCCTTGCTTGGAATGAAATGATTTCGTAAGTATCTCTACTAATACATGATTCTAGGAAACCATCAGTAGAAATACTGTATTTATCCGGGTTGATTTTCTAAGCGCCACTTGGATGTGGTACAAGGCCAAAGTATGGGGTATCTAATGAGGATCGAACTCACTGCTCAGTTGTAATAGGTTCTAGCAAGAGAAGGAAGGTAACCGTTACACCACGCCGAGGTGCCCCTGTATTTATCCGGGTTGATTTTCTAAGCACCACTTAGATGTGACACAAGGCCGAAAGTATGGGGTACTCAATGAGGATCGAACTCACTACTTAGTTTTAATAGGTTCTAGCGAGAGAAGAAAAGTAACCGTTACACTATATGTATCTATCCGGTTTGCAAAATCGATTAATAATACCGGTGGGAAATATGCAACACTTTTTACTACCAGGCAGGCAGGCAGGCCCATGGCATTTGAATATCAAATAGATTACAATAGTCGCAGACATTGACACTAAATTTGCATCTGGCGCCCAAAAATAAAGCAACAGTTTTATACCACTGGAAAAGTTCTCATAAGCTTTGGCATAATGACGAAGACGCCAACCCGGAACTGAACGAAATGAAAACAGTGATATATGGATGGATAATGAATAAATCAAGATAAAATGAAAGCAAAAAATAACAAATTAAAATAAGTGAAAGAAGAGACGATACAATGCAACAGATATGAAATATATAAACTAATCACATATTCAGAAAAATTTCTCAGAAATCTTTGTGTGGTTAATTCTTAGAAAAATTGTTCCGAGTGAAAATATTTGTCTGAAACATATATCATGGTGACGTATTTTTAAAGAGTTTATAATTTTCATGGCATTCTCGTCCTTATACGTTAAAGCATAACTTATTGCTGTCCCAATACAGTCCATTTCAATCCTTGTTCTGTTATCCAAACCTTATTAAGCGATTTACTTGCTGTTTCACTCCCACCTTTTGCTTTCGTTATGTCCTTTAAGTTTAATATTCTCCACGTCTTCTATTCTAATTATGTATCCCAGAAATTTCAACTGTATCTTTCTGGTTCCATGTCAGTCAGTTAGTCCGTTAAGTGCCATACGTGATAGACGCTTTGGCCAGTCATGTCTCGAAAAAGACATGACTGAATGGGCAGAAGATTATCCCGCAGTAGATTGCCATTGCTTTCTGCGGTAGACTAGTTGCCAGCCAAGGCTATAAAACCCAAGCTGTCCTGTTATTTGATCCATAACTAGAGGGAAGAGACTAATTAATATCTTTCCTAAAGGTATTTGCGCGTAAGTGATTGCAAGGAATTCAACTAGCATTCGAACTCGGCTCCCCAATTTGTTTGTCCGAGTCGATATCCACTGCACTACAACCTTGTTAACAAAAATATATTCCGTTGTACTTTTTTTTTTAAATCATATCACTCCGAGCAAGGCGGTAACGCCACTGATGTGCAGGGGACGATGTAGTAGTGAAAAGATTGGAAAAGAGAAGGCCGGAAACCACATCCTAAACAGGGAACAAGTGATGAGCCTCTTAACCTGTTCAATAGACATGGGTGAAGTGTGAACCGGGCGATAGATAGATCTATCTACTCCAATTGAAAAAAATGAATAAACAGAAGAGTGAAAAGATTGGAAAAGAGAAAGCCGGAAACCACATCCTAAACAGGGAACAAGGGATGAGCCTCTTAACCTGTTCAACAGACATGGGTGAAGTGTGAACCGGGCGATAGATAGATCTACGTACTCCAATTGAAAAAAAATGAATAAACAGAAGAGTGAAAAGACTGGAAAAGAGAAAGCCGGAAACCACATCCTAAACAGGGAACAAGGGATGAGCCTCTTAACCTGTTCAATAGACGTGGGTGGAGTTGAACCGGGCGATAGATAGATCTACCTACTCTAATTGAAAAAAATGAATAAACAGAAGAGTGAAAAGATTGGAAAAGAGAAAGCCGGAAACCACATCCTAAACAGGGAACAAGGGATGAGCCTCTTAACCTGTTCAACAGACATGGGTGAAGTGTGAACCGGGCGATAGATAGATCTACGTACTCCAATTGAAAAAAAATGAATAAACAGAAGAGTGAAAAGACTGGAAAAGAGAAAGCCGGAAACCACATCCTAAACAGGGAACAAGGGATGAGCCTCTTAACCTGTTCAATAGACGTGGGTGGAGTTGAACCGGGCGATAGATAGATCTACCTACTCTAATTGAAAAAAATGAATAAATAGAAGAGTGAAAAGATTGAAAAAGAGAAAGCCGGAAACCACATCCTAAACAGGGAACAAAGGATGAGCCTCTTAACCTGTTCAATAGACGTGGGTGGAGTTGAACCGGGCGATAGATAGATCTACCTACTCTAATTGAAAAAAATGAATAAATAGAAGAGTGAAAAGATTGAAAAAGAGAAAGCCGGAAACCACATCCTAAACAGGGAACAAAGGATGAGCCTCTTAACCTGTTCAATAGACGTGGGTGGAGTGTGAACCGGGCGATAGATAGATCTATCTACTCCAATACTTTGCGCTTTATTTTATTACGTTGCCTAAGACTTCCGACAGTTTTTTTTTCGATCTCTACCATCAAAACGATATCAACTGCGTAACTCATGTCATTATAAAGGATAAAAGTGATGAAGATAGTGAAATAGCAACGTCGAGACTGGTCAGTGTCTAGGTGGATGAACGCTTGAAATACCAGGTGTTGTAATTTTAGATGTGTTTGTTGGTGGGGGTGTAGTGAATGACGGCCAGAAGTTAAAATCATAGAGCCGTATTCTAATTCTAGTCGAGTTCATTATATTCACCTTCGCGCAAATACTATTGCGATTATCTAGCGCCAGTCCACAACGTTCGAAGACGAATGGTCTTTGCAAAGATATACATGCTTCATATGAAGAGAAATCACCCAACCAGAGATGCGTACTTCTTAAATAGAGGAATCGAGACTGGATTTCATTTTGACATGTGACGTTAAAATCTAATTCACACTCAGCATTGCATGTTAGGGTTCAGGGAATGGCAAGCTCTAGCTTTTCTTTTCGTAATTCTGTTTGTCTTCTGGTGTCTTCGAAGAATGCAGTTTTTTTTTGGTTTTTTTTTCATGGACTGCAGTTGGTTCTTTCATGACAGTAAGCCATATAATATCCGACAAAGATATAAAATGTGTGAAATGAGTCCTATTTTGGATCTGAAGAGACGTCCGCAGCCACTGCATGGGTAGGGTTCAGGGGATAGCGAGCTATGGCTTTTCTTTGGGATCTCTTCATCTCTTCTACTTGCCTTCTGGTGTTCGAAGGATACTGTTTTATTTCGGGAACTCCTTTAGTCAACTTCAGAAGAAGAAAAGTATTTGAGCATGAATACCTTGGCTGCAGATTGTTTCGTCCATAGATCGCCCCTCCATAGTACACACACTTCAGATGACATTATCCGCTGTGGCAGGCTAGAGCTTAACAGGCAGTTTAATGATGACAGCTTGCATATATGCCATATATAATGTAAGAAAAGATTTAGTAGACTCCGGCCCTCATTTCTTACTTGTGGTCCTCCTGGTGAGGTTTGAAATGTTTCATTTAAAACCGACAATCCTTCTCCTTTGGAGACTCTTTATTTAAGAGGCTCGTGATAAGCTCAGCTTTGGATAAAAAAAAAAGTATATTAATTAATTAAAAATTATTTTGGATAAATTCCAGATAAGGAAATAAATTTATTAGATTTAAGCTTGATGGATTCTCTTTCTATGGTATTTCAACCATTTGCGATTTTTTTTTTTGGATAATAATGATGTAATAACACAAGTTTTACTAGTTAACCCGTGTCTGGGGAGAAGAAGAACTGGATTCAAGATATAGACTTCGAAATCATCCAACGACAGATGTGTATTTCTTAAATAGAGTAATCAAGATTGGCTTTTTTTTGACATGTTAAAATCTAATTCATACTCCGATCCTTTCAAACTCACTAATAAACGCCCTACTATATACATGTATATATTTTTTATTTTGTACGCCCGTTCCTTGAAAATATTCCAGAAAATTCGAATGTAATTCAAAGATAATACATACTTTTGGAAACTCCTATGTTATATATATATATATATATAGGTTGATTGAAAAGTAACACCATATCTAACTAATCTAAATCTAAACTTATTTATAAATGGGACTTTGTCTGTGTGTGTCTGTGTATGTGTCTGTGTATATGCCCGTTACCTATAGACTCCGAAACGGCTGAATCTATTTTCTTGAAAATTTACACAGTTGTACTATAAGCGTCTGCGAGTGTTCTTAGCAAGGTTTTGTGTCGAGATACCCCGGTAAATATCGAAAAACGGTTATTGAAAAAATCAGGTTATAGAAGGAGTGGTCCGATTTTAATGAAATTTGATACACTTATAGACAAAGACATAAGAAACGATATTCAGAAGTTTCAAGGTTGCAGTTCTTACAATAGTGCAGAAAATCGATAATATATATATATATATATATATATATATAAAAGGCAAGATGTTTGTGTGTGTTTGTTTATATGTCTGTATGTCTTTTATACAAATCCACAATTTTATCCGATTCTCACGAAACTTCACACAAATATTCTTTAGGCTGAGTCTGAGTCCTGAGTTTCAGGACCATGGATTAGTTTTAAAGCTTTCATTACACCCGAGCAACGCCGGGCTATACTGCTAGTTCATGAATAAGTAACCAGCTAGGATTCCTGATTTAATAACCTGTGACTTATTTCTTTAGCTTCGTTAGAGCAGCAAGTCTACTATCTTTTTCTTCCATGTGCCGTGTCTCTTCAGGACGTAGGCGATCATGGCCATCCACAGCTCCTTATTCCTTGTAGCTCTTAACAGCTTTTCTCTTTTTACTCCTCCTTAAAACCTACTCTGCCATCCTTTTGTTCAAACCTATCAAGTATGTCTTGCGTTGCTTTCCCCGGTCTCGCTATTCTTCTATCCGTCCTGTGAGTATCAGATTCCCCAAACCCTCCTCCCTCATTACATGTCCCAGAAACTTCATCTGTCTTTTCCTGATGTTCAGTTTAAGTTTCGTCTTTGTTTTCAAAGCCTCGTCGTTGCTATTATGTTCGGTCCAGGGTATCCTCAACATCCTTCTGTAGAACAAAATTTCAGTTGCTTCAAGTCTTCTCTTCATTTTTGATGAGACTGTCCAGCATTTGCTGCCATATTGAAGGGCAGATATCACATAACAATCTAGTACGCTTTTTTTATGTTTCTAACGAAATGTTCACCTTTCAATACTTTACTTATTTTTCGAAATGCATCCTTGGCCATGCTAATTTGAAACATACATATACATACATACATATATTATGGACTCTCCTGTCGATTACGATGTATAAGTGTCTAACTCATTTAGACAGCCACACAAAGAATTGTTTAGAGTGGTGAAGGCTTGTGTAGCACCATCCACACTTTTTGGAACTGCTGATAACAAACAATCGGTGCAGACGTCTGCCACAGATCGCATGAACAGCAGACCTCAGTTATTTGACCCATAACTGGAAGGAAAGGACAGATTAATACCTTTCCCAAGGGTACCAGTGCGTAAGTGAATGCAGAGTGTTCGACTGGAATTTCTCTTTCCAAGCCGACATCCACCGCACCAACCACAACGCACATCCGTCAATTAACGCTTACAGCACTTGATATATATATAGTTATCCGCAGATAGATCTGTTTCGCTGTATCACAGCTCATCAGTACGGTTAGACAGCCGATTGCTTTTTACCCAGGATTGAAACTCGACTGAATTGGCGTCAGTCGGCGATTCTATCTCCGAGCTACGGGCGCTCGGTAGAAGGAGGCAGACCTTTTAGCGTGTTTATTATCATTATACACGCCCAATAGCTGAGAGTGTACTAATTCATTGCTGAATGAACGATGCGTAGATGCCAGAGTAGCTACTGTTTTTCAAAGTCTACCATTCTTCCAGAGTGCTCAATCAGGGTGTGAGAGCGTAAATAGTCATCCGCAGACAGATCTGTTTCGCTGTATCACAGCTCATCAGTATGCAAGTAGTCATGTCTTCCACACCATAAAATAGTTCATGGTGAAATCAGTTGACGTGATTCCTGGGCGGCTGGTAGTGAAAACTGGTGACCATATCGAAGGTTAAATAAAGCTTCATGCTAAACACTTTCCTCTCATGTTTAATTTTTCTTTTCTTTTTTTTTAATCATTTCACCCCAAGCAAGGCATTCCACTGCCACTATTGCGCTTGGGGCTACATAGGGGAAGGTAAATAGAAAAGAGTGGTTAGATATAGGAAATGTCAGAAGGGGGGTGATAGATAGTTGGGAAGATGGGAAGAGTGTTTGAAAGAATGGAAGCGAGTTATTGTGTTAGGAGGTGTCTATTGACCTTACATTTAAACTCCTGGAGATTGTAGCCGCCGGGGAAGCAGTCACGTGGAAGGGAATTCCACAGTCAGGAAGTACGAGAAAAGAAACTGTTGGAGTAGAAGTTGCGGTTGGATTTTATCGGTTTCACTGTAAAAGTGATCGTTAACTAATAAATTATAAGTATTTT
The DNA here is from genome assembly GCA_037127315.1 of Ascarosepion bandense. Lineage (NCBI taxonomy): Eukaryota > Metazoa > Mollusca > Cephalopoda > Sepiida > Sepiidae > Ascarosepion > Ascarosepion bandense. The sequence goes on from JBBBDQ010000115.1 coordinate 952,788, forward strand.
AAAATAGGGAGTTTTTGTTCAACCACCCAGCAGATTAACAAAAAAAAAAATCTCTTTAACAGGTATTTTTATATTGATTGAGTTGTATGAATGTTGCTTCGAAATTATATTGATTAGAACAATTAAGATGCATTGAAGGCGAATCGGGTTTATTATAAGTTACTGAAAAGAAAGATTTTGAAATGTTTCTTTCAGTTTTTCTTCTTTCTCTTTTGCTATAATTAGAGCAATAAGGTCGGACGAGAAAAATAGGGAGAATTAGTCTGAAAGGATTAAGTATAAAGGATATGACGGAGAAGAGAGAAGCAAGTAGAAATAAAAAAAATGAGAGAGAGAGAGAGAGAGAGAGAGAGAGAGAGAGAGATTATTTTGCGGGAGTAAAATTAAGAATATTTCAATCCTTGTTTGGTTGTTCAATGACGAAACTGGTCCATCTTTTTTTACTTTATTCTTTAATTTTAATTTTACCTAATTTTAAAAAAAATTCAACGCCGCATATAATAGGTTTGACTGGGAAAAAATCGCTATGAGTAAATAGTATGCAAAAGAGAAACAGCGTGGAAAAATAAGAAAGTGTTAAAAGAATGTGTCTTGTGGTGCAGTGGCTATCGACTCGGGACGACAAATCGGGGAGCCGTTCGAATTCCAGTTGAATTCCTCGCAATCATTCACGGAGAAATACCCTTGGGAAATGTATTAATCCGTCTCTTCCCTTCAGTTATGGGTTAAATAAAAGGACAGATTGGGTTCTATAGCACTTAGCTGGCAACCAGTCTACCACAGAGAGCAATGAAACCTCCTGCGGGATAATCTTTTGCACAGTCAATCATGTCTCGAAAGCTCAAAGCTTACCGACTATGTTAAAAAATGATAAAAAATGTAGCTTGTATTCGAAAAGCAAGTTGCGAAAATACACTCCCGATCATAAATTTAAGACCACTTAAAAAGCTTTAAAAAGAATTTTTTTTTTTTCGGATAGATTTTAAACTCCTCCTACTTAAGGTTACCAATATTACAATCTAAAAGGTTAGGGAAACAAAAAGCTACATTCCAAACATTTTATTTAGAAATTTACATTTTTATAAAATGAGGCGATTTACACATGATCAAAATTATCAGACAGGAGTATAAATTGTTAGATCTATGGTAATTCCAATGTTTTTAGTTCAGTTAGAGATTAGCAATCACTGCGTAAAGGTGTTACCATACCTAAAGTAAGCAAACTTACCAAAGTTGAGCGTTCTCGAATTCTAGAATTCCATAAGCAAGGTTTGTCACAGTGGGCGATCGCAGCTAAGGTAAATCGCAGTAAAACTGTGATTTGCAACTTCCTAAAGAACAGTGAGAATTATGGAAAAGCAAAATCCTATCGTAGGCCCCCAAAAATTTCTCCTGCATTGAGTAGGAGAATAAGACGGGTTGTTATGAAAGACAGGGGACTTTCTTCTAGTCAAATTAAGGCAGTCACAGATGCTGATTGCAGTCCCGTAACCATCAGACGACACTTACGACAAAAAGGCATGGTAAATAAAAAGCGTAAACAAATTCCTCGGCTGTTTCCACGTCACAAGGTGGACCGCTTAAAGTTTGGTTGTGAATACCAAACATGGGATGTTGAGAAGTAGAAGAAAGTCCTGTTTTCTGATGAGAAAAAATTTAATCTCGATGGTTCTGATGGCTTCCAACGATATTGACATAACAAAAACATGCCTCCTGAAATTTTCTCCACACGTCATAGTGGTGGAGGGTCCCTAATGGTATGGGGTGCCTTTTCTTACAGCGGGACGATAAAGCTCCAGGTGGTACAGGGTCGTCAGACAGCGGCTGGTTATGTTAGCATGCTATAAAAAGCATCTTTGATGACGAAGGGCCAGCGTTTGTGTGGGGATGGATGGTTATTCCAACAGGATTATGCTGCAATCTACGCTGCAAGACGGACCTTGACCTTTCTACAAGAAAATGGGGTTCATCTCTTGGGACATCCTGCATGCTCACCGGATTTGAACCCAATAGAAAATGTCTGGGGATGGATGACAAGAGAAGTTTATCGAAATGGCAAACAATATTCAATAAAAAATGAATTTTGTGAAGCCATCTTCAGAAGCTGGAGCAACAACCCACGCACCTTCATGGAAACGCTTATTTCTAGCATGCCCGACAGAATTTTTGAAGTCATCAAAAGCAGTGGAGGTAGAACTCATTATTAAATTTGGTTGTTGAATGTTTTCATACACTTTTCATACATTTTTGTACAATTTCGTAGAATTTTTGTCTCTGGTCTGATAATTTTGATCATGTGTAAATCGCCTCATTTTATAAAAATGTAAATTTCTAAATAAAATGTTTGGAATGTAGCTTTTTGTTTCCATGACCTTTTAGATTGTAGTATTGTTAACCTTAAGTGGGAGGAGTTTAAAATCTATCCGTAAAAAAAAAAAATCTTTTTAAAGATTTTTAAGTGGTCTTAAATTTTTGATCGGGAGTGTATTACCGGTTAGAACTGAAAAGTGGTTTGGGATAACTTGCTAATAGCTTCCTGTTTACGGTTGGGCTTGCAGTTTCTTCTAAAGTCCGCATCAGCTCTAGACTTCTAACGTCTGCGCCTGAACTCTGGGCCTTCCTAGTGAAGCTGGATGCGGCACAAGGACGTTTTATAGTGGGAACTCCGGGCCCTTAAACCCGGGCAATAATTCCCTGTAGACGGTCGGTCACTTGTCTATTTTTCTCCAGACGAGACAGAGCCTCGTCTGGGTTCCTGTCAGTTTGGAGGCAGAGAGTTTGACGAGGTGAGTTCATGGCTAAAATTTGACATTTTAATCCCTAATTATTTATTTCATTTTACTTTTTGTCTTTTTCTCTCTCTCCTCCGCCAATAGGAAGTGATCGCTCGGTTCACACTCATTCATTGTTTTTTGAACATGTGGAGAAATTTTTTCCTATTTATAAAACCTGCTTTAACACTATACTTCTAACGTTTATTTTTACTTGAGCTAATAGAACTCTACAGGTTAGCACACTACCTTGAGGGGCTCTTGGGCCTTGTATCGGTTGAATATTAATAAAAGAAATAATATTCAAATATAAAGGTACGTAGAAAACCATACAGGAGAACATATATCACATAACAGTTTACTTTACTTTTGGTCTTTTTCTCTCTCTCCTCCACTAATAGGAGGCGATCGCCCGGTTCACACTCCTTCATTGTCTTTTGAACAGGTGGTGAAGTTTATCTTTTGTTTCTTATTTAAGATTAGGTTTCTGTTCTCTTCTAAAACCTGCTTTAACACTATACTTCTAACGTTTATCTTTACTTAAGCTAATAGAACTTTACAGATTAGCATTCTACCTTGAGTGGCTCTTGGGCCTTCTGTTGGTTGAATATTAGTAAAAGAAATAATATTCAAATGCAAAAGTACGTAGGAAAGCATAGAGGAGAACATATATCACGTAACGGTTTAGTACTCTTCTAGTGAAGTTTTTATCGTTTGCTGCATTTATAACACAAGCATAAATGCTCTCCTTAAAAAAAATCAATAGTCTACACTTTTCTCTGAAGGCGTATTTTTATTTTCCAATAGGCAAATCCTGAGAAATCTTTCCTTTTAGTGCTGAAGCTATAAGCTTCAGACACCATTACAGACAATGAACCAGACAACTCCATAGTTTTTTTTCCAGAATCACTATCTGTAATTACATCACTGAGAAACAAAAACACAAATAACCCCTTAAGAGTTAAACTACTTAACAGGATCAATCTAATCTGAAAGAAAAAATAAAAGCTTGTCTTCTGTTCGATGCCTAGCCATATCGATATCAACTGACACTAGATCAAGTTAGTTAACTCCCATATGAGATATACTCTTGAGCGATCACGTCTTTTTCAATTCATGATGGACTAAACACAAGGTTTTCTCGCAGTAGGTTGCCATTTCTTTCTACTGTAGACTGGTTTTCAACTAAGGTTACAGAACACAATATGTCGTGCTTTTCAACCCGTAGCTGGCAGAAGAATGATAGATCCGACTTTACCAAAATGTATTTGCGCGTAAGTGAATGCAAAAAACTCGACTGGAATTCGAACTCGGTTCTTCGACTTCACATTCAAAGCTGATATCATTACACCAATTCCCGTCTGAATCCATCCTGCACATATATAAATCTACCATCCGCCCGTGTATTGAATACTGCTGCCACATCTGGCCGGTGCCCCTGCTATTCACCTCGGGGTTCTTGACAAAATCCAACAGAGAATCTGTAATGTGATCTATCCCGACTTGGCAGCTCAACTACAGTCATTTTCTCACCGCCGTAATATAGCTTCCCTTTGTCCCTTCTACAAATACTTTCACGGCTTCTGCTCTGATGAACTTAGCTCACTGGTGCCTCATATGTATGAATTTACTCAAGCTACTAAACTAGCAACTAGGTCCCACCCTTTTGCAGTGAAACCAATAAAATGTACCCGCAACTTCTAGTCCATTAGCTTCCCGCCTGTGGAATTCCCTTCCGTATACTTGGTTCCCTTTAAGCTACAATCTGTAAGAATTTAAATATAAAGTCAATAGTCATCTCTTATCTCACTGAATCGCATCCTCTCTCTCTCTCTCTCTCTCTCATGCTCCTTTCTCCATCCACTCCACCCTCATCAGTATTCTCATCTTTCGCTTACCCACTTCCTGACACCCCATATAACCTGTCACTCTTTTTCATAGTTTTCCTCCGATGTAACCCCCTACACAACAGTGACAGTAAGATTCCTTGCTTAGGGCGATATAATTATAAAAAAAATTCTATACTATTATAATGTAGATATAAAGTGAGGGATCAATTCTACATTACAATCAATATATAAACTGATCCCTCGCTTTATGGCCACAGTCATCTTTCTCTTACCCACTTCCTGACATCCCCTATAACCTGCAATTCTTTCTCATAACTTTCCTCCTATGTAACCCCCTGCACAACAGTGACAGTAAAATGTCTTGCTTGGGGCGATATGATTATAAAAAAAAAATAAATAAAAATGCAAAAATATTTTTTTATATTCTTTTTCATTGAATAACTTCCTGAATGCTAGTGGCTCTGTTCTCTTGCTTGGGCTGAAATGATTAAAAAAAAAATAGCATCACTTTTAAAAACCTAGACAAGTTTGCGTTTCTTTATTATTTGTAAATTGCAATAATACTGGATGGATAATGCAGTAATTTTCCCATTAGCTTCTTTTCTCGCACTTCTCGCCTGTGGAATTCCCTTCCGTATACTTGCTTCCTTGACAGCTACAATCTCCAAGAATTTAAATGTAAGGTCAACAGTCATCTTCTATCTTAGTGACTCGCATTCTTTCTCTCATGCTCTTTTCTCCGTCCTTTTCACTCTCACCGCACCAGTATTCTCATCCTACTCTTCCCCACTTCCTAACACCCTCTATAACCTGTACCTCTTTCTCATCACTTTCCTCTTCCGTAATCCCCTGTGCACCAGTGGCAGTAAACTACCCCGCTTGGGGTGAAATCATTAAAAATATGCACATCAAAGAAATCTTTAAATAATAAGCATTTCGAACTTTTAAATCTTCATATTTCAAAGCAACTTTAAACTCATACATTTTAAACAAGCGGGAAGTATTATGGACCTACCAGACAAACAACAAACTTTATAAAAACAAAAAGAAACAAAAAACAACAGAAATAAAATAGATCCTCTTCAACCCAGTCAAAAGTCAAACTAACGGTCAGGTCACACTTAGATAAACCACACATTAAAGCAGCAGACTGATATCATTAGACCAGAAAAAGATCCCAACTGTAAATCACACATATACCACACACACACACACACACACACACACACATGCTCTGACACACTTACACAAAAACATTGTAAAATTAATGACAGCAGTACCAGCAGCAGCCAGGAATGGCCATTCCTTGAAAGGCACGGACTCACTCGGACAGACACATGCTCCTCTGCCATTCTGAAGATGAGATTTTGATCTCGAAATATTAATGCATAATAAATAGGTAATACCCAAAAACTTCTTTACCTTCTTTTATTTTACTAAACGCATTGTGACAGCCTTCAAGACCTAACCATATACACAATGCTTCAAGCAAATTACAAAACTTTACTAAACTTTACAAAATTAAACATATTCTAGGAAGCTGGCATAATGTCATTCTAGGAAACTGGCATAATGCACTTAGACCTTCTAGGAAGGCAAAAAGCACCCAAAATTTGCTTATTTCTTTTAAAAAATAGACCGCCTTCTGAATGCATAGCATTTTAGGAATTGTGTACCGTAAAACTGATTTTAGCAACATTGCCCAACGATTGTCAACGATTTTATGGCATGACTTGTCTAGAAGTCTTTTTCCAGAAGAGAAAAGCAGAAACTATCCTTACAGAATTAAAGGAGTCAATTAGTAAATACGACAGATTCTTTTGTGTACCGTGTCCCGTCAGAACGTAGGCGATCATGGTCATCCACATTTTCCTGTTCCTTGAAAGCTCCTAATAAGGTTTGTTTTTGTTATTTCTTCCAAACTCTGTTCTACTATTCATTTACTCAAACTCATCAAGTATAATACGCACTGCCTTAACCTGTCTCTCATTCCCACAATTTGTCCTGTGGGTTGTCAAATTTTCCAAGCCCTCTATCTTTCCCATTAAGAGCCTCAGAAACTTTAATTACGTAAACTGCACCTGGCAGCAAGGCTTCTAATTGGGAAGTTGTGAAGAGCATGGAACCATCTCCTAATTGCTGTTCGCAGGTCCACCCTAACCCGGAGTGGTAGTACCTGTTAGGGTCCCAGCTATGGGCAAATAGTTAACCCCCAAACTGGGGTCAAAACACTATGAAAGTATAAAAATACACTTTTATAGAAATATATACATAAAAATATTTTTTTAAATATACATTTTTGAATGAAAAATATTACCAATACATTTTTAAAGAAAAAGTTATTACCATAACATATTTTTGAAGGAAAAAATTATTCTCAGCAAAACATTTTTGAATACAAAACTAGAAGATATTTTCAGTTTTCTAAAATAAAAAAGAATAAAAACAAAATTTTCATTAAAATCTGACTAAATCAACCTTCTCACTATAACCGAATACTAAAAGAAAAATACCTTAAAACCCCACCTTTTTGGCATTAAATAATCCATAGAGGTTGATATGCCGTTAAACAAAACACAAGACTCAAACTTCATTTGCCTCTTCTTGTAGTTAAGTATAAGGTTCTTTTTCGTTTCTATTTTCTCTAAAACTTCGCCGTTGCTCCACAGAAATGTGGTTCTATAGAAAGATACTGAGGATAAGATGGACCAACATTGTATCCTAAGCATCTTCCTGTAGGACCACATTTCTGCTGCTCATATTTCTTCTCCAGCTTTGAGAAGATTGTCTAGCATTCCCAGTCATACAGGTGATCAGATATTACGTAACAGTTCAATACTTTTTCTTTGTTTCTAACGAAGTTTTTTTTTTATCCCTTAATACTTTGCTTAGCTTTTAGAATGCTTCTTTGGCCATCTGAATACGTCTTCATCTTTGTCGCACCTTTTGTCTTCTGTTAAAACACTTTCCGGTTGTTAATACAAATTATAGCACTAAATAACTCCTTTTTAGAGATGTAACCAGAGAGATATGTAACTAATGAACAAGGCGATTGTTTACCAGCCATATTTTTAATAAAACTGTTTTTTCGATATTCGATAACTGACGGAGTTGATATGTAGTTAAAACAGAGCAATAATTTTATACGCAATTCAAATGGGTCAACTGCCGACGAAAGCTTTACTAAGAAATAAAGAATATTTTTGAAGAAAATACTTCTTTTCAGTTTAAATCGTGAAGCCGGTCTGAAATCTCGCCATGGTTCTTTGCTTTGATTCTCCTAATAAATACATTTTTCATTGCAGCTTAGTATGATTAGTATATCGGGCTTCTCGATAAGGTTCAGAGGAGGGTCTGTAATGTGATAGATACCGACTTGGCAGACCGCCTGCAATCTCTCTCCCACCGGCGCGACGTGGCTTCCCTGTGTCTCTTCTATAAATACTTTCACGGCTTCTGCTCCGATGAACTTAGATCACTGGTGCCCCCTAAATACGAATTTGCACGAGATACTAGATTAGCAACTAGATCCCACCCTTTTACAGTGAAGCCGATAAAATGCAACCGCAACTTCTACTCCAACAGTTTCTTTCCTCGCACTTCCCGACTGTGGAATTCCCTTCCACACGATTGCTTCCCCGACGGATACAATCTCCAGGAGTTTAAATGTAAGGTCAATAGACACCTCCTAACACACTAACCTGCTCCCATTCTATCAAACACTCTTCCCATCTGCCCAACCTTCATCCTCGCTATCCTTACTCATCTGTCACCTTCCTCCTGACATTCCCTATGTCTAACCACTCTTTTCTATTTACCTTCCCCTATGTAGCCCCATGCGCAATAGTGGCAGTGGAATGCCTTGCTTGGGGTGAAATGATTAAAAAATAATGTCAAGTGTTGAGGCTGAAACACTGCCATCTTGCAAATATCCTCCTGATTAGTGAAGAGATACAAGGTATCCATAAAAAAGCTTCTCATTGGATATCGAATGTTGCCGGAGAATAACAGAAGTTTCTGAAAAGGTGACGTAGAAGCATAAACAAGCTTCTATGCTAACCCCTCATAAAACAACAACAACAACAAAAACAAGCTTCTATGCTAACCCCTCATAAAACAACAACAACAACAACAAAAACAAGCTTCTATGCTAACCCCTCATAAAACAACAACAACAACAAAAACAAGCTTCTATGCTAACCCCTCATAAAACAACAACAACAACAACAAAAACAAGCTTCTATGCTAACCCCTCATAAAACAACAACAACAACAACAAAAACAAGCTTCTATGCTAACCCCTCATAAAACAACAACAACAACAACAAAAACAAGCTTCTATGCTAACCCCTCATAAAACAACAACAACAACAACAAAAACAAGCTTCTATGCTAACCCCTCATAAAACAACAACAACAACAACAAAAACAAGCTTCTATGCTAACCCCTCATAAAACAACAACAACAACAACAAAAACAGAACAAAATAAAACAAAAAAAACAAATAAAAAACAGCAGCACCGGACATAAGGAAAAGTGAGAGTAGAAACCATAGAAACCCCCTGGTTTCATGCCTTCAACTTCAAGCGCTGATATAACGTCATATTGGACAGTTTATACCATTAATCACCAAATACAAAGCCCAAGAGCCAATCAAAGTAGAGGGTTACTAACTAAAATTGTTTTTAGTCGTACATCAGGGAGTAAGTGGTGCACATTCTAAGATGTGCACAGTTCGCAGTAGTCTTGATGATGATTGTAATGACCATTAGTTTGTTCAACAACATAACTGTTCTGGGGAGGAAGACGGAGTGGAATTTTCCCCTTGACACTGGAATACGAAGAGAATTAGGATGATTATATGTGTCAGGGTGGTCATAAAAGTTTGAACTGCTTGAACTGAGGAAAATTGCTCGTCTGAATATATTCTATGAAAATAAAGAGGCACAAGCAACGTATCGATTGTGAGAAAACTGGTTGTAGGATGGAAAATAATTAATTATCGATAATGACGCGTAAAAGATTTTGAATTCTGTCAATAATGAAAAGTGAGAGTTTGTTGTCCCGTAGAGGTTATACTAGTTGTTTGCT
>JBBBDQ010000115.1:965000-990000 GCA_037127315.1 Ascarosepion bandense
CATATGCCTAGCATAACGATGAAAAGGAATACGTTTATTTCGCACAACTCCGAAGTTCAGTAAAGTATTAAGAAACAGGAAAATTTCACTAGAAACAAAGAGGAGAGTACTGGATTGCTATGTGATGTCGGTTCTTCAATATGGCAGTGAATGTTGGACAATATTTTCGAAGATGGAGGAAAAACTTGAAGCTGAAATGTGTTTCTGCAGAAGGATGCTGCGGATATCATGGACCGAGCATGTGAGAAATGACGAGGTTTTGGAAAGGATGGAAACGAAAGAAAAATTAACAATAAGCATCAAAAAGAGACAGCTAAAGTTCCTGGGACATGCAATGAGGAAGAAGGGCTTGGAGAACCTGATACTAAAAGATCAGATAGAGGGAAAAACAGGGGAAAACAGCGGATAACATATTTGAAGGACCTGATCAAGTGGATGACGGAACGAGAGTTGCATGGTGCAACAGGAGAAAGCGTGCTAAGAGCAACCAGGGATAGGGAGATGTGGAAAGCCATGATCGCCTACGTCCTGAAAGGACATGGCACATAAAAGAAAAAAAGAAGTATGTTTTTTTTTTACAATCTCCTCCCCTTTCAATACACTTTAGTCAGTTTTATTAAGCCATATCTATTCACAGCTTTTATTAAAAAATATCTATGAATTCAAAATGCAGAATTAATAAATATAAAACACTTTCTCATATCTCGATGTAAGGATGAGCTATATCAAATTTAGTCTGGAAGATAAGGAAATTAAACATATAATAGGCTGAGCTACGAGTAGTTTTTCATAAACCCGCAAGATGTTGCACAACCGAAACATTCTTTAAAAGACTCGACATGGCATCTAACTTGTAAAAAAATGTCTAAACTATCAATCAGCTATAGAGGTAATAGCACCTTCCGAGGTCCTGGCTATAGTTAAATAAGAGAACCCTAACAAAAATCAAAACGGTTTTTATAATAAGAATACCAGCAATACATTTTTAAATTTACCAGCAATACAATTTAGCATATACAAAATATATATCTAAAAATCCTGAATATATAAAATTATGTACAAAGTTGTAAGCATAAAATTGCATCAAAATATTTAGATTTTAACATCATGTTTAGCGGCATATGAACACATAGTTTATTTAACCCATAGAGGTGCAGATGCCACGAAACAAAATCAACCAACCTATCAGCTAAATAAAGTGTATATGATACTTACTAAGATTATACAAACATAGATTAAAGTGTTCGAAGATCCATAACTAACTGCTCCCTAATTTTGAAAGTTTTTCGGTTGTTTGAAAATTTCAGTCGCGCGTTCTTAAAAAAATCCCGTTCCAGCTTTTGAAAAATGGTAAAATCAGTTACTATAAATCAGTTATTGAAGATACCGAAAGGTTGAAACCTAGGTAGCGGAAATAACTCATTTCCATTTAATGTTTTTTTCTTTCATTCTTTATCTCTGTTCTTTTTTTCTATGAGAAGAGTTCAAGATATGAAAAGCTGAAAGAACATTTTTGGTACAAAAATGTATACATCAAAGGTAACAGGATCTAGAGAGGGGTAAAAACACACACACACACACACACACACACACACACACACACAAACAAAAACAAAAAACAAAAAAAAAGACGAAAACAAAATTAGATTAAAATTAGGTAGACACATTGACCGTTAAGGATGAAGGAAGAAAGCATGTATTCCCCCAAAATAGAAACTACTTGTCAAATTTTAAAGTGAATCTCTATTCTGATAAGTTAAATGGAAAACACACATAAATTTTATATCTTCCCACATCTATAAATAATAAACGTATTGTTTCTTGTATTTAAACGAAAATCATTTTTTCACATGTTTGCCTTATGACGAGATAAAATCTCGAAACAGAAATTTCCATGCCGCAATGTATTTTTAATTAAAAAACAAATTTATTATATATATATATATATATATATATATATAATTAAATGGAAATTTCTGTTTCGAGATTTTATCGTTATATATATATATTGTTTTTCTTTAATCCTAAGTGGAAGAGTAGGAAGGTAAATTCCAAGAACCTGAGCCTAATCAATATTAAAAATTTTTAACATTAAAAAGTGATGCAGGCAGAGAGCTCAATGTATTGAGAATACAGAGCCAATATATATATATATAAACTTATTTATAAATGGAACTTTGTGTGTGTGTGTGTATCTGTGTGTGTGTGTGTCCGTTACCTATAGACTTCGAAATGACTGAACCGATTTTCTTGAAAATTTACACAGTTGTACTATAAGCGTCTGCGAGTGTTCTTAACTAGGTTTTGTATCGAGGTACGGTACCTCCGATAAATATCAAAAATCGATAATCGAAAAAGTCGACTTATAGAAAGAGTGGTCCGATTTTAATTGAATTTGATACACTCATAGACAAAGACATAAGAAACGATATTCAGAAGTTTCAAGGTTACAGTTCTTACAATAGTGCAGAAAATCGATAATTTATATATATATATATATATATATATATATATATATATATATATATATAAAAGGCAAGATGTTTGTGTGTGTGTCTGTTTATCTATCTGTATGTCCTTTATACAAATCCACAATTTTCATCCGATTTTCACCAAACTTCACACAAATATCCTTTAGGCTGAGTCTGAGCTCCGGGATTATGGATTAGTTTTAAAGCTTTCATTACACCCGAGCAACGCCGGGCTATACTGCTAGTATATATATATTTTCATTTTCTGTGCTCAGATTTAGATGTATAAAATACAAATTTTTAAATGTATATTTGCTATGTGTTGGATCCAATCTAATGGGGATATTTATTTATAACATGACAATACATACTTTTCTAGCACAAGGGCTAAGCGGAATGGATAAAGGCTGGTCAACCCTGACTATACTACACCTAGATAATCCGATTTGGGATCTACTCACTTCTTATGCCTTCCTATAATCCATCCTTCTCCATCAGATTCAACTTCTACCACAAAAAAAAAAAAAATAAAAAAAAAAAAACATTCAACTGAAAATAAAAAAAGTTTGTATGGGACCAAATTAGAATGTTTGCTAAAAATATCCCCTCCCCAAGTTTATAGATAAACCGTACAGATGCATGATGGGATTTCTTCCTAACCAATAAAATGAACAACTTCTCGGCCTCGTACCGTAATTGCTGTTTCGTTTACTTGGTTCATCCCATCTGTCATCCCTAGTTTCATGATCATGATAATTACATAAATATTTTTGTAAAACATGGTATATAGAATAAAATTTTGATGTCACGGGTTTTTCCCCCTTTGAAGTTTTCCCTGCGAATATGTGGTATTATGGTATATATAGGGTTGTATGGTCATGGACGGTGAATGAACAAATTGTGATGATTGACTGAGTCTTGAATCCGATTAGCTGATTAATTGATTTTCTAAGCGCCGCTTAGATGTGGCATAAGGCCGAAAGTATAGGGTACCCAGTGAGGATCAAAATCACCACTCAATTGTAATAGGTTCTAGCGAGACAAGCTTGCTAAAAATTACTCAGGATAGAAAGTGATAACCAGTCTCAACCCACTCCCATTTCGGACTTGTGCCACATTTGTTGTAAATTTATAGTAATAAATAATCATATTGTTGTTTTTCTCCTACTTACCTCTGTTTGTTTTAGTTATATTCTAATTTGTTTTAGTTATATTCTAATTTGTTTTAGTTATACTCTAATTTCGTTTGCAGGGTTCATTCCCATCCACTAATTTTAAGATCATTATATATTTATATGTGTAAGGATAAATTAGTTTTTATGTCATCTGGTTTTTTTTATAGGTCCCTATGAAGATATGGCATTGTGGTATATGGGAGGTTGAGCGATGATGGATGAGTTCTTGTGGTGAATGAGTTAATTGTAATGAATAAATGGTCAGTAATCTGATTAGCAAGATAATTAATATTGACCTGCCTTACTCCACTAGGCCATGTACCACAATGTATATTTACGTTAATAAATAATGCCATATTGTTTTTTGGGGGGTCTTGAAATCAGAACACTAATTTTTAATTTTTGAAAATTTTGTCTGATTACATTGCTTTGCTTAGTATTTTTTGCATATTGCTATGGGATCTACCCTTTTTGAACTATAATGAACTCTTCCTATTATTATGAATACCGGTAGAATATGCCTCTCGGGTAGGAGTCGAGTTGGGTTGAGTCACCCCGGACTAATACTTGGCAGTCAAACTGACGTGTAACACTTGTATTTGTTTTCCGTTTAATATATATGTTAAACTCATTCCCGAGTTTTCTTCCGAACGTATTCTGAGTTCACAACACACACACACACACACAGACACACACACACACACACACACATATATATATATATATATGTATATATATGTATGTATATATATATATATATATCTAAACTTATTTATAAATGGAACTTTGTCTGTGTGTGTGTATTCGTTACCTATAGACTCCGAAACGGCCAAACCGAATCTCTTGAAAATTTACAGTTTTACTATAAGCATCTGCGAGTGTTTTTGGCTAGGATTTGTGTCGAGTTACCCCCGATAAATATCGAAAATCGATAATCGAAAAAATCGGGTTATAGAAGGAGAGGTCCGATGTTAATCAAATTTGATACACTCATAGACAAAGATATAAAAAACGATATTCAGAAGTTTCAAGGTTGCAGTTCTTACAATAGTGCTGAAAATTTGATATCGATGCGAGGAAATTTGACTTACATCCATTCATTTTTCTTTCAGACTACGGTTTCGCTTTAACTGAAAACAACTATTGCTTTTTAGTCTTTCGTGCCAACGTCCAAAGAGTCTGAGGTCCAGAACCATGGATTAGTTTTAAAGCTTTCGTTACACCCGAGCAGTGCCGGGTTATACTGATAGTATATATATATTATGCTCTCATTACGATTGACCTCTCTAGATAGGAAAATTTTAAACACAGTTACCACCTGTGATTTACACGTTACTCTTTGGAAATGGATTGAGTTCTTCCGGTGACGGGCGTGTGTATACACCGCTTATATACACGCTAAAATTTCCCCTCTCTGATTTCTATGTCTTAGAGCGTAGGGACTCCGACTGTCACCAAATCAGTCGAGTTTCGATCCCGGCTAGAAGCAAGTGAATGTCTAGTCACACCCATGAGCTGTGATATAGCGAAACAGCCTTATATATATATATATATATATATATATATATATATATATATATATATTCGTGTGTGTGTGTGTGTGTATGTGTGTGTGTGTGTGTGTGTGTGTGTGTGTGTGTGTGAAATCATTGCATCCCAATCAAGGTAAAAATACCACTGGTGCGCAGTGGGTACAGTGAACGATAACAGTTACCAAAAGTAGCAAACGCTGCCTAGCGAAGTTTTATGTCAACACAAGATAAAATCGTCGCTGATGGTGGATGTTTTTATGTTAACGTCCTTGTAACCTCTCTGAAGATAGCTCATGTGAGCCGAAAGCTTAGAAGCAACTTATTAAAAAATTATCCAAATGTTGGAGAATTTTTGTCTTTATTTTCACCTGAAATTAAAGCCCAAATACGACGTTTAGAACGGCTCATGGTTAAACATAATAAACATTCATTGTCTCTTATATTTAACAGTATATATATATATATATATATATATATATATAATAATAATAATAATAATAAAAAAATTGACTCTGTACGTATTCAAATCTTAAAATGTTACACAAGTAATTTTTAAGAACCACGAATAACCGGCAGAATCTAACTCCGTTATCGCCCTCGGCTATAAAGCTTTGGACAACGAGGGGAAAAAAAAAGAAAACTGCGGAGCACCGACAATACATACAGCACTTCACAGTAAAGAAAAAAAACCCTCAAACGGAACAAACCACAAAGAAAGAAAAGTGCTCGATACTAAACTAACCAAAAAGGATTAACTAAGAGGCAGTAACCCTGACGAGCCGTTGTGCGAAACCGCGGTAGGTCTTGGCGATCTTGCGATTTTTTCTCGTGTATATATATATGTATATATATATATATTTTTTTTTTTTTCAGTTGTATTGATGCGAGTTTGTGATCCTGGGTTTCGCGCTTCCGCGATCGTAAAACTGATACATTTTTTAAAATTTGGATACATGTGGGGTTGCGTATAATTGGGAGGGAGTAGGAATTTACATTAATGATGATTGCGAACTAATACGGCAATAGTAATTGTGATGTGGTAGTAATGGTTGGGGTGGGGTTGATGATGATAACAATCGTAGTAGCAAATAGTTATTGTAAAGTGGTAATAGTGATTAGTAATGGTGGTGGAATGATAATAACAATAAATGCAGTTATTATGATGGAAGTTTGAACTAGAGAATAATTAATAGGGTTATGGTATCAGCAGTTCCTCTTTTCCTGTTTATAGGGTCACTGTTTTTTGTTGTTTTTCCGGTTAGAATAAATTGTGATAATAGGTATTTATTTTCGTGTTTGCATTTGGAAATTATTTCTGATTTTTTTTAGTAAGTTCTTTTGTAGGGTATGAGATATTATTGCTGCTTTTTCGTGTAAGCAAAGTAGGCATTTTTTTGTAATGTTGTTGTAGGTAGGTGCTTTTTTCAATATTTTTTTCAGCTAATTGATGGTGTAATATTGCTGTCTTTTAGGTGCCATACGTATGGAGATAGTGTAGTGCTGCTCGAGTATTTTCTGTTGGAGAATGAAAGGTTGTGGTTATTTTTCTCTTCTGGAATGGTCCTTCAGTGGCACCGATGTAGTAGATTGTCAACCCTACTCCAACCTTTACTACAACATCACAATTACTATTTCCGTATTAGTTCGCAATCATCATTAACGTAAATAACTCTTCACTCCCGCTGCAAAATTAACACCACTGCACAAAAACTAACAAGTATTACAAATTGGAATTTCTACCATTTTAATATGTGTACCCACCTAAAACAAGCAAATAACAGGCTTTAAAAATTAAATTTAATAGCGATTTTTACTTATCATAGTTTCACACAGACCCCATCATACGTATATACGTGCGTGCGAGAAAATATTATTCAGTGAACAAAAGTACACAAACCATCTGCACGTTGACATCGTTACAAACAAAGTCGGTAGATACACTATTTGAATACACCAATCAAATGCGTACATATGTACACAACGGCACACATATACATATATATGTTAAGTCCAATACTGTTCACATATAGTCATGTTTGAGTGAGCCCCGGTGGGAGAGTACGCGTGTGTATCTGCGTACGACAATGGGTGTACGAGCGTGTGTGTATGTTTACGTTAGTATGAGTGGCGTCATGACAATTTTTCCTCCCACTTCCATAAAAACACTAATATACGCAACGCCACATATATCCAAATTTTTAAAAAATTAATCAGTTTGTGTGACAATCGCGGATGCGTGAAACCCAGGTTCACAAACTCACATCAATCCAACTGAATATGTTAGCTCTATCACTGATATTGAGCGCTTTCCAATAAGTCCCGCGCATATTTTTTTAATCGTTTCACCCCGTGCAAGGCGGAAATGCCACTGATGTGCAGGGGGCTACATAAGTGTAAAAAGATCAATTAGAAGAGAGTGAAGAGGAAGACGAACCAGTTAGAAAGGAGCAATAGAAAGCTGAGAATGCAGGTGTGATGACAGTTTCAAAGAGGGAGAGAAAGGAAAGGATATATGGGGTGGGGAAGAGCTAGAGTCAAGTGGTTTATAGATGAGTATTGACATTGCATTTAAATTCCTGGAGGTTGTAGCCGTCAGGAAAGCAAGAATATGGAAGCGAGTTCCACAGGCGGGAAGTGCGAGAAAAGAAGATGCAGGAGGTAGAATTGTCGTCTGCATTTGGCTAACCTAACTGTGAATGCAGGATGAAAAAACATCCTGGCCCGACACAGTGACTCAACCTTCTTAGCAGTGGATTTAGCTATTGACTCGATGTAGTGGTTCCATTTGAGATCAGAAGAGAAGGTAAGGCCGAGGAGGCGCAGTGTATCGCTCTCAGGGAAAATCGCTTGGTCCATGCTTATGGGAGGCAGGAGAGGTTGCCTGTGATGATTGACAGACAACAGCTTGGTCTTAGACGCATTGAAATTGACAAGCCACTTCTTGCCCTAATTGACCACAGAGTGTAGATCCCGTTCGAGGTCAGCAGCGATATTATGTTTGTCCGCCACGACGGGTAAAATATAAATAATATATATAACAAATTGCATTTATATATATATATATATATATATATATATATATATACATATATATATATTGTAACAAAGTTATAGAACTCGTAGGTTTTTACCTGCTGTTCATGCATTTACTTTTATAAAGAGTGCTTGATACAACGTAGAGCATTATAATGTAATAAACCAAATAAAAATTATACATTTAACAAATGAAAAGATTGACGTCCCAGATTTATAATTTATGACGACTTTAAACAACGCTAAGATCAAAATCTAAAAATGATCAGTTCATAATATGGACTTGACGATTGCGTAGTGCATGAAACTCCGATCCATGCTTTAGACATTCGATAATACGTATATTTATTAATTTATGTTTAATAGCTCTGTTTTATTAGATTGAGCACTTTTCTATTAACACCTGAGAAATATTTATACATAAGTGTGTAGCTGTATGTATACACATATGTATACTTATTTACATCCATCTATATATATATATATATATATATATATATATATATATATATATATATATTCTAAACATATACTGTTAAATATAAGAGACAATGAATGTCTATTATGTTTAATCATGAGCCGTTCTAAACTTCGTATTTTGGCTTTAATTTCAGTTGAAAATAAAGACAAAAATTCTCCAACATTTGGATAATTTTTTTATTAATTTGGATCTAAGCTTTCGGCTCACATAAGCCATCTTCAGAGAAGTTATTAAGACGGTAATACAATAACATCCACCATCACCGACAATTTTATTTTGTGTTGCATGAAACTCCGCTAGGCAACGGCAATAGTTACCAAAAATAACAAACGCAGTTCGCAAATTTGCAATGCGGTTCTATGACGTCACACCGCCTTTTATTCTAGTTTTTCTAACACTCTTCATTTGTAAAACAAATTTAATATCTATTTATTTATTTTAATTTTAAAATTAATCTTAAAATATATATATATATATATATATATATATATATATATATATATATATAAGTTTTTACTTATATTTGATGTGTGTGTATTTCTATTTATGTCATATATTTATGTGGATACGTAAATGAAATATATGTGTGCATGTGTGTTATATTTGAAATGATGTCCATATTAAATAGTAAATATTTTCAAATTATATTTATGTATTTTTATATAGATTTAAGTGTCTATAGTTACTCTCTACGTAAATAAACTGCTGGACTATTAAAAAGAAAGGTATAAATATGAATATTTAAATTTATTCAACTGTCATGTTTCAATCAGCACCTGAGGACAGCATCGCGCATGAAACCAAGAGCTGTACCACCGGTGAAGAGCAAAAGGCACATTTATTATTAATCTAATTTTTAGCTCTGTTATTATACATTGAGCACTGTTTTATTTCCACCAGCTCTCAATGAGCAATACTTTACGCACGCACGCACGCACGCATATATTTTTGTTTTGGAACAACATAATGAATTACTAAATGAAAAAAACAAAAAAACAAACAGAAATTATATCCAAGTGTAATCATCCCAATAAATACCTATTAAGACTATAGAATCATAGTAGAAAGTTTTCTAATAGCTTTAAGTAAATTCTCCTAATTTTGGATGTTGCGCGTTCACAAAAGATCTCTCTTACGTAAGAGTTTGAAAAATGGTAGAAACCTAGGTCGCAAAATAAATAGTTTCCAGATGAAAAATTGGTTCTACCATGTGATGGTATTGAACACATTTTAATACTGTGTACTGCTAATTATGATCCAAAACTAACTAATTAACTTTATATATATATATATATATATATATATATATATATATACTTTCTACTTTCTATATATATATATATATATATATATATATCGGAGTGAATACAGAACGAAGAAAGAATTTTTACAACGTCCAAAACATTAATTTAAAACAGTGCTCGATATATAATATATAGAGCTGTGAATACTTATTATAAATTCTATTTTAGAACATGTACATATTTTTTTTATATATCCACTACAAATGGTACATTTGTTTCGACATTGGCTATGGGATCCCACACACAATTGACCAAATAAAAGAAAAGGGTTTTATTATTCCTAGCCACACCGCCTGATGAGACATTGAAGTTTCAATGTCGAAACAAATGTACCATTTGTAGTGGATATATAAAAAAATTATGTACATGTTCTAAAGTATAATTTATAATATATATATATATATATATATGTGTGTGTGTGTGTGTGTGTGTGTGTGTGTGTGTGTGTGTGTGTGCGGTGCAGATATAGAAGAATCCAAAGGAGTATTCTGTACATAAATTGGTAGGATAACTTACTAGAAAAGCTCTAAATATATATGTATATAAATACACATGGAGCAAATATATGTAAAAATTAAGACAGACGCGTTATTCCATGGTTAAGCGGGCGCATAGGCCTACTTCAGGCAAACCATCGTCAGCTTCCGCCTTTATTTTGCACAATGAAATTTTTACAAATAAAAATTTACTTTTACAAATAAAAACCCCGAAAAAACTCAAGAACAGAAATAACAATAAACATCCCTCCCTTAAAAGTGAAAATTTAAGAAAAATATATATGTATATTTGTGGATATATATATATATATATATATATATATATATATATATATATATTGTATTTATACATATTTTTTTTACGGGTGTGAGTGTGTGCGTATGCGTATGTTCGTATATATATGTGTGTGTATACGTGTGTACATATATATGCGTGTGTGTGTATGTGTGTGTACTTATTTTGTGTGTGTGGGTATGTGTGTGTATGTATATATATTTTTTTACATTATTATCGTTATATTGTATTAGAATTGTATTGTTGACTGAATAATTAGTATAATTTTGATTATATTGTGGTGTGGTAGTAATTGTGATTACAATAGATTGATTAACTATTATTTCTTAAATATTTTTAATTTTCTTAATTTTTTAGACTCTAATTTCTTATCCTTTCACCGTTAATATATAATATTTACTTTTTATTTTTTCATATCATCTTTTCTTTCAGATTCAAATTTATTCCTCTCTTCTTCTTCTTCTTCTTCTTCTTCTTCTTCCCTTTTCGTTTACGTTTATAAAAACACCCTTTTTCTTTAACGTTATCTCTCTCTCACACACACACAAACCCTTTTTTAACTTATCAAATCGACGTGTCAGCAATCTGCTTGACTTACATAGAGTATCTTTGAGTTGACATCCGTTCTTACGCGTGCTTTTTGATTATGTGCTGCGTATGTATATATGTTTATGTATGTATTAGTGTGTATTTGCCTAACTGGTGTAATGATGCTTTTTTTCTTAAATTTTCACTTTTAAGGGAGCGATTTTTATTTTTATTTTTGTTTTTGTGTTTTTTTTGTTCTTTATTTGTGAATTTCATTCGTGTAAAGCTGACGATGGTTCGCCTAAAATAGGCCTATGCCTCCGCTTAACCATGGAATAACGTGTCTGTCTTAATCTTTACATATATTTGTTATATATGTATTTATATACATATATATTTAGAGCTCTCTTAGAAAGTTATCCGACCACTTTATGTACAGGACACTCCCTTGGATTCTTCTATCTATCTATCTATCTATCTATCTATATATATATATATATATATATATATATATATATATCTGTATGTGTGTGTGTGTGTAGTGTGTGTGTGTGTTTTAACCACGGTAGTGGTTAAATATATTCTTAAGCCCAATATTGAGTGAATCTAGGCAGCTTCCAAGCTTCAACACTAATTCAGTTCTCAACAAAATTTCAAACGTTTTACAGATTTAGATAGGACACCTTCTCAGCTACATTTTGAAAAAATAAAATTTTGAAAAAACTTTTTGAATTTTGGTTCATGAG
This sequence comes from Ascarosepion bandense, assembly GCA_037127315.1. Lineage (NCBI taxonomy): Eukaryota > Metazoa > Mollusca > Cephalopoda > Sepiida > Sepiidae > Ascarosepion > Ascarosepion bandense. Next base: position 977,063 of record JBBBDQ010000115.1, read on the forward strand.
AAAAAAAGTTGCATCAAAATATGTGAAATCCAAAAATGGAAACTACATAAGTACATTAACGTTTCTAATAATAAATCTTATTCTTTATAACTTTCTTCTGTTTAATTTTTTTGCATGCGGTTTTCAACATTTAAATACTGATGATATATTTTATCTTTTTTTGTTAATTAAACTTTGCTTATCCCTTATCATCTTTTCAGAAATTGATTATCAGAATTAATTATAAATAATCAGTTTTTTTTATTGTATTTTTCAATCAATTGCGTATAATATTTTTTCTTTTTAATATTTTTGAATGCGGTTTTCAGCATTAAATGTTTATTAGATTAATAGCAATGCCTGGAAAACTCATAGATTACGTGGAAAATGCCCGCATGAAAAGTAATGTTCTTAAGATTATATTAAACCTGTAGTATATTAAATTAATATTAAATTAATATTAATTAATATCAAACCAGGACAAGTTATTAAACGTGAAAAAGTAAAGGACAAGATGTTTTAGTGAAGTAAAAAATAAGAAATTTCTTACTTTAAATATCGCAGCTAAAATTAAATTAGAATTAATAACTTAATTTTATTTTCAAAACATTCTTAGGTATTTTAGCAATTTAAAAATATTAAATCTGTTGTCAATTAACAAGTTTTGCTATGTAATTTTAACTTCTCATTATTTTCACAGTTTTGATCTTTTAATTTTATTCTGCATAATTAAAAACTTCATTCCTTAATTTCTTTAATTAAACAATTTTACATTTTACACTTTATTAAAATGAAAAGTTAAAAGAAAAAATTTTCTATATTCAAATTTTATTTTTAACTGCAATGTTTTAAGTAAGAATTTTTTAATTTTTTACTTCACTTGTGCTTTACTTTTCCAGGTCTAATAACTTATCCTGTTTTTCCAGGTTTAATATAATCTTAAGAACTTTTCATGCGTGCTTTTATTCCATGTAATATATATATATATGCATACGGTGTAGATAAGAAGAATCCAAAGGAGTATCCTGTACATAGAGTGGTAGGATAACTCTCTAAGAAAGGTTTAAATATATGTATATAAATACATATAGAGCAAAGATAAGAAAAATTAAGGCAGACATGTTATTTCATGGTAAAGCGAACCATCATCAGCTTCCATCTTTATTGTACAAAGGATTTGTGTAAAATCCTTTGTACAATAAAGACGGAAGCTGATGATGGTTCGCCTGAAATAGGCCTATACTTCCGATTTACCATAAGATAACGTGTTTGCCTTAATGTTTCTGATATATATAAACTTATTTATAAATGGAACTTTGTCTGTGTGTGTGTATGTGTTTGTGTCTGTATGTGTGTCCGTTACCTATAGACTCCGAAACAGCTGAACCGATTTTCTTGAAAATTTACACAGTTGTACTATAAACGTCCGCGAGTGTTCTTAGCTACGTTTTATCTCGAGGTACCCCCGATAAATATTGAAAATCGATAATCGAAAAAATCGGGTTAGAGAAGGAGTGGTCCGATTTTAATCAAATTTGATACACTCATAGACAAAGACATAAGAAACGATATTCAGAAGTTTCAAGGTTGCAGTTCTTATAATAGTGCAGAAAATCGATAATATATATATATATATATATATATATATATATATATATATATATATATATATAAAAGGCAAGATGTTTGTGTGTGTATCTGTTTATCTGCCTGTATGTCTGTATATTTTTCAGCACTTTTATTTTAGTTTTTGCTTCGGGTTTGGCTCTAAGTAGGTATAATTGTAGTTCTTAGTCTCAGCCAAGATACCATTTACTCAGAGGACTTATTTAGCCTTCAAAATTCAGTTTACGATGAAAAAAAGTTATTTGATATCGATACCAGGAAATCAAAATTTGACTTATATCCATTCATTTTTCTTTCAGTCTACGGTTTCGCTTTAACTGGAAACAACTATTGCTTTTTAGTCTTTCGTGCCAACGTCCAAAGAGTCTGAGGTCCAGGATCATGGATTAGTTTTAAAGCTTTCATTACACCCGAGCAACACCGGGCTATACTGCTAGTTCAAAATAAGTGAATTGATGTTCATATGCTGTCATAGAGAAAATACTTACTCAAATATATAGACCCAGATTAACACAGATTACCCTGTAGATCTCTTTATTTCCCTCTTTCGCTCTCTCTCTCTCTCTCTCTCTCTCTCTCTCTTGCTTTTCTGCTATATTTCTTTACTTTATTTATTAGTAATAGTTATGAATTTTATAAAGTCTGAGCTCCTGGATAATGGATTAGTTTTAAAGCTTTCATTACAGCCGAGCAACGCCGGGCTATACTGCTAGTATATATATATATATATGTTACATGCGTTTGTAAAATAGCCCGTGAGTGTTTCCCTACTCTCGAAGAATTACTATTTTGTTTATATTTTGACAATTTCCCCAATACTCTCTTTAACTTCCTTGTGTTTATATTTTAATTTCTTTGGGAAATCATTATATGCTTTTTCTTTTTTATTATTCCTTGTTAACACCAGCAATTTAATATGAAAATAGACGATTCATTAATTTCAGCTCGAACGTGAGCGATAATGAAAAAAAAAAACCCTACTGAAGAGAATATCTTTAAGAAATAGTTACATTTTTGTTCATTGGTTTTCATGCTTGACCTAAAAGAAGCGAAAGAAAATAATTAATAAAGGAAGAGGGAAGAATTTCGTTCGAGGCGTTTCTTTTTGTTTTCCTTTTCTTTTCATTCAATGCGTGGATGGATGGTGTTTCTATTAAGAGAAATCAGACGAAGATTGTACGCTACAAATAATTCAGTTTTTGTTTTGTATCTGGTATATTTTTTTTCTTCGAATTGGAGTGGATTTACTGCTTTTTATTCTGTGAATCCGTCTTTTTTATTCTATTGAACTAATCTTTTAAATGTGGCAATATGGTGGTAGCGGTGGTGTGTTTTCTGATTTGTTAATCTGAATTTGAAATTCTACCACCGACGCAACTAAAAAATATGCAATTTTCTCAAAGAAGTGATTTTAGTCATGTTAATATAGTTGATTACTGTGTAGTGAAGACGTGCGTTGTGGTGCAGTGGATGATCGGAGTGCCGAGTTCAAATTTCAGTTGAATTCCTTGCAGTCACTTACGCATAAATACCCTTGGGAAAAGTATTGTTGTGTTGCTTAGTTTTGGTATAATTAGAAGATAACACAAACTTGAATTAATGATGTTTATTTTTGGTATAAAACTTTAGGTTTTTACATCAAGTTACAACCTTTAAATTTTGTGTGGATACAGGAGCAGACTAGCTAAATTCTCTTCATTGTGGGACGCTAGTAGTAAACGAGCCTATCCCTTCTGGACTCTAGTGGTCAACTGACTAGCGTCTTCCCTTTTTCAAATCTCCTACACAAAACTACTGTTCTTAACTCCTACTTCTTACTCCTACTCTTACTCCTACTCCTACCAAAAGAAACGGTTCCTTATTTTGTCGCCCAATTTTGAATTCTGGGCGTCAGTGTGTCTATCTTTTTCTATTTTTAGAACACTCGCCATTTTATAAACCATAATAGTATTAATCCGTCTCTTCCCTGCAATTACGGGTTAAATAATAGGACAGATTGCGTTCTATAGCCTTGGCTGGCAACCAGTCTACCGCAGAAAGCAATGGTTTTTTACAAATTTAACAAGTTTCGAGTTTCATTAAAGCTTCATTAGAAAATAAAACATGGAAAAGAAAAGAAAATTATAGAATTCTTGTTTTTGAGTTGTTTGTCTTGTATTAGATAAGCAGACCTCGCGTGGAACTGTCCTGCAAAGCAAAGTTCGGGTGTATAAGTGTTGTGTAATATATATCATAATTCTAGTTTGTTTGCACGAGATTCGGATGATAATATGCATTTGTTGGTGCGCTAGTGTGCGTCTAGCGGGCATTTTTATCTACGTTTAGTTGTCCGCAAGTGTTTTTAGGGACGTTTTGTATGAAGGTGAAAGAAGTTACACCAGCTGTGGTTGTAGGTAGACATAACTTGACTTCTTTAAGTATGGATTTTTAAAGTTAGTGATATAATAACGTGTGTTTATAGATGTTGTGGATTCTTGTTTAGAAAACCACACAATATAATAATAACACCAACAGATATGTGAGGGAAAATGTAAGTATATTGAACAAAAGATATAAAACCTGTACACGGTTAGTAGATTCAGGAATACTTGTTAGTGGAAGTCAAATATATACAAAGAAGTAAGTCCAGGTAATAAGTCTATATTCTTACTGACCAACGAGCGGCGGTTCAATTGCTCTGACAAACATCAACTCTAACAACTATATTTAGTTGTCCCTCCCAGTAAGGGCAACATGTGACACATGGTCAGTTTTGACTGGGATTTCCGGGCGATATGGCCAGGCCAAAAAATGTCTGTCTATTTTTGCCCAGTCGTGCTTCTACCCTTCGGCGGAACCACGACTGGGTTATTGCTCTCTGCTCGGAAGCAGAGAGCGCCCTCCACCCGAAGGCAGAGACCTGACAGTGTTATAGTTGAAGAGTCTCAGCAACTCTAACAACAGACAACTATATTTAGTTGTCCCTCCCAGTAAGGGCAACATGTGACACATGGTCAGTTATGACTGGGATTTCCGGGCGATATGGCCCGGCCAAAAAATGGCTGTCTATTTTTGCCCAGTCGTGATTCTACCCTTCGGCGGAACCACGACTGGGTTATTGCTCTCTGCTCGGAAGCAGAGAGCGCCCTCCACCCGAAGACAGAGAGCTGACAATGTTATAGTTGAAGAGTCTCAGCAACTCTAACAACAGACAAATGTGTTATCTAGCCTTCCCACGCAAGGCTGGATGTGACACATGGTCATTTTATTGTGGGTATTCCCGGCCATATAGCCGGGCCAAAAAATGTCTGTCTATTTTTGCCCAGTCGTGGTTCTACCCTTCGGCGGAACCACGACTGGGTTATTGCTCTCTGCTCGGAAGCAGAGAGCTGACAGTGTTATAGTTGAAGAGTCTCAGCAACTCTAACAACAGACAACTCAACTCATTCTGTGTAGGAAGTATTATTTGTATACCATAGAAGAGACCATAGAGTGCGTGAAAGGGGTGACTCCCCAGCAATAGATTTAAAAGAACTCCCACGAGGCAATGCATAAGGAATTGTGTTCTTTTTTAATTATCGTGGCATTTATGAAATCAATATTATCGCCTTTTTTGTTTCTGTGTATTCCGAACAAGTTTAAAAACTCTTTTATGTTTCTTAAGTACAAACATTTAGATTTCTATGTTTTGCCTGTGTAATTCTTCCAACATTGTAAGCTTTTACTTTTCTTCCTAACTATATTTCTGATTATATTGGAGGTGGTGGTAATGATCAAGATATCAGTATTGGGAATAACTTATTTGTTTTCAAAGTTTTTTGAAGGCTATTAATATACATTTTTATGTATTTTATAAAGCAAATGAGGGCAAGTGAGATAATTCAGCGTGAATGGGTGTCAGGACTGGGCCTTAACAATGGATAAAAATTCCTAGGAGCCACGCAAGATAGAAAGTTGTGGAGATCCATGATCATCTCTGACCAGAAGCGTTGTGACACATAGAAGAAGATTCAATGCAAATGAAATATAATCTTGACGGTCATGAATAACAAATTGATTGATTCATTTTTTTATGCTTAATCAAATTTTTGCAAGTTATTTAAAACCAGAAAATATTTTTTGATGGTAATGTTTTTTTTGAGAAAATGGTTTATTGATACAAGTTTTGCTAATTAATCCATAGCTGTCGAGAGAAGAGGTGGATTCAGACCTTTTCTAAGGTTGTTTGCACGTAAATGAATATAACGAACCCAATGGGAATTAGAACTTTACTCTCCAATTAACAACTCCGTAACATTATTCATTAAAGCATCGACACATCCAAGCTTACATGTCTTGGTACTTCGAAGCGGTCACCCACCTAGATATTGATCAAGCTTGAGGTTACTTAACTTCTATGATCATACCGGAACCGCTGTTTCAACGTTATGTGGCCGTAAGCATATATTGTTGACCGAGAAGATATATCAAATGGCTGTGAAAGTCGGAAGCCAGCGTGGCAGAAAAACAATTTAAATTAAAAATAAAAAAAATATGGCGAAGCTAAAACTAATGGTTAAAGAAGAATTTTCATTGTGATTATCAACTAAAGGTGTAACATATGTGAAGTTTTATTCGACTTAGAGTGAGGTGTGTCCGAAATGGACTTACTTCAAGCAGAATATGTATACAGGGAGATAATCCATACCGCATATTTGAAAATAGCCTTAGTAATTTTTGAATGCTGCCAAGTCCCTCACTGTTAAAAGCAAAAACAAAAATTAACAAAAAATGTCTTCATTACAGAATAATCAATTCCAAAATACAGATGTCATTAAATTTATCTGCTTCATAACATTTTATTGTGCATTTCCGGAAAGTGCGACAGAGAGATCCGAAGGTGAATTAGCATGGCGAAAGATGCATTCCAGAAGCTTAGTAGAGTATTAAGAGACAGGAAAATTTCACTTTTTTTTTTTTTTTTTTTTTTTTTGGTGTGTGAGATACTTGCTTTACTGTAAGAAATATGATTATTTAACTTTCTGAATCTCGATTACAACATGTCAAGAAGAAATGATATATATTTGTTTATAATTTCCTCAACAAAAAGACCAGCTCAAAATGCCAAATAGAGGTGGGGGATACTAAAATCAAGCAGGTACAAAAATGTAAATACCTGGGAATTGTTCTAACAGAAGACGGAAAGTGAGACACAGAAATCCGAAGGCGAATTAGCATGGTGAAGGACGTATTCCGGAAGCTTAGTAGAGTATTAAGAAACAAGAAAATGTCACTAATAACAAACAACAAAAAATGAATACTGGATTGCTATGTGATGTCAATTCTTCAATATGGTAGTGAATGTTGGACAATATCATCGAAGATGAAGGAAAAAACTGAAGCAACTGAAATGTGGTTCTACAGAAGGATGCTGCGTATATCATGGGTCGAGTATATGAGCAATGATAAGGTTTTGGAAAGGATGGAAACGAAAAGGAAATTAATACTAAGCATCAGGAAGAGACAGCTAAAGTTTCTGGGACATACAATGAGGAAGGAGGGCTTGGAGTACCTGAGCCTAACAGGACAGATAGAAGGAAGGAGAGACAGAGGAAAACAACGTGTTACGTACTTGACTGGCCTGAGCGGATAGATGTCAGAACGGGGGTTGCGTGGTGTAACAGGAGAAAGCGTGTTAAGTGCAACCAGGGATAGGGAAACGTGGAAGGCTATGATCGTCTACGTCCTGAAAAGGTAAGGCACATAGAAGAAGAAGAAGAAGAAGAAGAAGAAGAAGAAGAAGAAGAAAAAGAAAAAGAAAAAGAAGAAGAAAATTTAATAAAGCAAACCAATAAAGTAAGCGAATACAGCAAACACTAACCTTTACGTGTTACCTCTATATCTATGTGCTGCACAGCAGTAAATTTCTTTTTTTTAATAACTGCCTTGATGTAGTGGTAGCTAACAAACTTGTCAAACAATTATTACTATTGTAGGTTGAAACATGGTTTTGGAAGCAGATATGAAATGAAATTACATAACAAGATTATTGTCAAGGAACTTTATGTCGTATCAATTTAAGACTTACTTCCTGGTGAGACACGTGTAAAACTATGTTTATTAAAAATGAATCGCCAGTTATTGACAGTGATCGATCATATCTTTCCAAGCTAAAAAAATACACATGAAACGTTGTTTTATATGCCGTGTCCTTTCAGGACATATGCGATCATGACCCTGTAATTTCTAATTTTACTTTTTAAATAATGAGTAATCTTAAAAATTTAGGAAAATATTCTCCATAATCTTATGGTATATTGAATTTTTAAAATTTTGGCTTTAAATTTACTATAGTTATCCCTCTTTCTATCCGATTATGGACACCCGAAATTAAAAAACAAAAAAACAAAAAAACAAAAAAATTAAAAATAAAAACGGAACGTTTATACACTAATAAAGAAATTAAAAATTAAAAAAATTTAGTGTTTGATAATTTTTCCATTTATGATTAGTAAATATAATTTTCACTTAATACTGTTATTATCAAAACCGCTGATATTAATACAGAATTTTAAAAGATTTTAAAGTTAATAAATTTTTCTAATTAAAATTTTTAAAAATGAAAATAATTCTTCTAATTTTTTTTTTCTTAAGACAATAGTGTCTTTATATATCTTATTTATAAAGGATTTTAGAATTAAATAATGTCATAATTTAATTGCATTTTTTATTTTAAGATTCAAAGCTGATTTTCGGAAAATTGTGTTTCTCATGACAAATACATATTGATTGTTCAAATTCTCCAAGGAGTTTTGCTTTTAAGTAATATACATACGAACAGGTTGAAATTTTAATTTCTCGGAATTTCATAAAATTAAGTAAATGAAAGTAACAGATATAAATAAAATATTTTTACATAAATTTTCAAAAACCAAAGATTTTTAAATAATCTCATACATTCGGGAATAATTCTTGAAAATTGAATTAAAATTCGACAATTATTTGTTTTTTGCAAGATTTTTCAAAACTATGTGGGTTTTTTTACCGAATAAATAAATAAATACAATACTAATCTTTGGCCCACCCACTGACACAAGAAAAATCAGATTATTGACTAAAAATTTCGAACATGCTAGAAAAGGATTAAAATTTTTAATAAGACAAATTTGGTCTTTCCTCTTAATAATAACATAAACATGTTGACGATAAAACTTTATTTTATACATTTGATAATTTTCATCATGGTATGCAGTTTTTAAATATTTTTCTAGGCAGCTAATTAAAACGAATCTGAGGAGAAACATGACCGGTAATAAAATTAGAAGGAAGCTGTAGAGAGCCGGGGTTTTCTTCATCTTCAATGGAAAAGGCATTGAAATTAAAAGGGGATTTTGGAGTGCCATGATTGTCTTTGTCCTGAATGGATAAGTATTAAATTAATAGAAAACTGTGGAATGCTAAATTGTGTTCGTCATGAAGGAGAGGCATTAGAATTTAAATGAAAGTGTGGAGTACTATTAATGTCTTTGTTTTGACAGGAAAAAGCATTAAAATTAACAGGAAGCTGTGAAGAGCCATGATTGTCTACGTCCTAGAGAGACATGACATTACAAAATTATGTTACCAGAGACATTTTTGAATTATCAACTCTAACACAATAGAAAATAATAAACGTAAAAACTGCACCTAGAAAAAACATCAGTCAATTTAAAAGCAAACACATTCGATATTAGGTTGTCGCAAGTGAAATGCTGTCTTTTGATGAATGACAAAAATAGTTTAATACAAATGCACTTTTATTTAATGAAAACAATATCCATTTTGTCCTTTCAGCGGAAATCTTATCTGTGTATCCCATTTTTAAAATAAATTCCTTGTTATTTAATTTATTCGTACTTTTATCCTCATCTTTGTTGCCATATTCACGAAGTTTTAATCTCATTCATATTTTCTTTCTCTGTAATTACTCATATATTCCTTCTCCTACATCTCTCATATTTTCCTTCTCTTTCATCTTGCCTATATTTGTCTCTTTCATCTCTCATATTTTCCTTCTCTTTCATCTTGCCCATATTTTTCTCTTTCATCTCTCATATTTTCCTTCTCTTTCATCTTGCCTATATTTTTCTCTTTCATCTCTCATATTTTCCTTCTCTTTCATCTTGCCTATATTTGTCTCTTTCATCTCTCATATTTTCCTTCTCTTTCATCTTGCCTATATTTTTCTCTTTCATCTCTCATATTTTCCTCCTCTTTCATCTTGCCTATATTTGTCTCTTTCATCTCTCATATTTTCCTTCTCTTTCATCTTGCCTATATTTGTCTCTTTCATCTCTCATATTTTCCTCCTCTTTCATCTTGCCTATATTTTTCTCTTTCATCTCTCATATTTTCCTTCTCTTTCATCTTGCCTATATTTTTCTCTTTCATCTCTCATATTTTCCTTCTCTTTCATCTTGCCTATATTTTTCTCTTTCATCTCTCATATTTTCCTTCTCTTTCATCTTGCCTATATTTGTCTCTTTCATCTCTCATATTTTCCTTCTCTTTCATCTTGCCTATATTTTTCTCTTTCATCTCTCATATTTTCCTTCTCTTTCATCTTGCCTATATTTTTCTCTTTCATCTCTCATATTTTCCTTCTCTTTCATCTTGCCTATATTTTTCTCTTTCATCTCACATATTTTCCTTCTCTTTCATCTTGCCTATATTTTTCTCTTTCATCTCTCATATTTTCATTTTTTTCATCTTGCCTATATTTTCTCTTTCATCTCTCATATTTTCCTTCTCTTTCATCTTGCCTATATTTGTCTCTTTCATCTCTCATATTTTCCTTCTCTTTCATCTTGCCTATATTTGTCTCTTTCATCTCTCATATTTTCCTTCTCTTTCATCTTGCCTATATTTTTCTCTTTCATCTCACATATTTTCCTTCTCTTTCATCTTGCCTATATTTTTTCTCTTTCATCTCTCATATTTTCCTTTTCTTTCATCTTGCCTATATTTGTCTCTTTCATCTCTCATATTTTCCTTCTCTTTCATCTTGCCTATATTTTTCTCTTTCATCTCTCATATTTTCCTTCTCTTTCATCTTGCCTATGTTGTCTCTTTCATCTCTCATATTTTCCTTCTCTTTCATCTTGCCTATATTTTTCTCTTTCATCTCTCATATTTTTTCTTCTCTTTCATCTTGCCTATGTTGTCTCTTTCATCTCATATTTTCCTTCTCTTTCATCTTGCCTATATTTGTCTCTTTCATCTCTCATATTTTCCTTCTCTTTCATCTTGCCTATATTTTTCTCTTTCATCTCTCATATTTTCCTTCTCTTTCATCTTGCCTATATTTTCTCTTTCATCTCACATATTTTCCTTCTCTTTCATCTTGCCTATATTTTTCTCTTTCATCTCTCATATTTTCCTTTTCTTTCTTCTTTTCTATATTTTTCTCTTTCATCTCTCATATTTTCCTTCTCTTTCATCTTGCCTATGTTGTCTCTTTCATCTCTCACTGTTACCTTCTCTTTGCATCTTGCCTGTCTTGTCTCTTTCATCTCTCATATTTTCCCTTCTCTTTCATCTTGCCTATATTTTTCTCTTTCATCTCTCATATTTTCCTTCCTCTTTCATCTTGCCTATATTTGTCTCTTTCATCTCTCATATTTTCCTTCTCTTTTCACCTTGCCTATATTTTTCTCTTTCATCTCTCATATTTTCCTTCTCTTTCATCTTGCCTATGTTGTCTCTTTCATCTCTCATATTTTCCTTCTCTTTCATCTTGCCTATATTTTTCTCTTTCATCTCTCATATTTTCCTTCTCTTTCATCTTGCCTATGTTGTCTCTTTCATCTCTCATATTTTCCTTCTCTTTCACCTTGCCTATATTTTTCTCTTTCATCTCTCATATTTTCCTTCTCTTTCATCTTGCCTATATTTGTCTCTTTCATCTCTCATATTTTCCTTCTCTTTCATCTTGCCTATATTTGTCTCTTTCATCTCTCATATTTTCCTTCTCTTTCATCTTTCCTATATTTGTCTCTTTCATCTCTCATATTTTCCTTCTCTTTCATCTTGCCTATATTTTCTCTTTCATCTCTCATATTTTCCTTCTCTTTCATCTTGCCTATGTTTTCTCTTTCATCTCTCATATTTTCCTTCTCTTTCATCTTGCCTATATTTTTCTCTTTCATCTCTCATATTTTCCTTCTCTTTCATCTTGCCTATATCTTTCTCTTTCATCTCTCATATTTTCCTTCTCTTTCATCTTGCCTATATCTTTCTCTTTCATCTCTCATATTTTCCTTCTCTTTCATCTTGCCTATATTTTTCTCTTTCATCTCTCATATTTTCCTTCTCTTTCATCTTGCCTATATCTTTCTCTTTCATCTCTCATATTTTCCTTCTCTTTCATCTTGCCTATATCTTTCTCTTTCATCTCTCATATTTTCCTTCTCTTTCATCTTGCCTATATTTGTCTCTTTCATCTCTCATATTTTCCTTCTCTTTCATCTTGCCTATATTTTTCTCTTTCATCTCTCATATTTTCCTTCTCTTTCATCTTGCCTATATTTTTCTCTTTCATCTCTCATATTTTCCTTCTCTTTCATCTCATATTTTTCTTCTCTTTAATCTCTCATATTTTACTTCACTTTAATTTCTCGTATTCCTAATATATGACTCATGATTATCAAAAGTTTGTATTTTAATGGCAATTTTGTTTACTCCTACTGTAGTCTCAATTTTTCTATTTTAAAAAGTCATTTTAACATAGTATTCATATACATAATAATTAATGTGTGCTCTTTAATTATTTTTTTTAACTTATGTTCAGACAGAAATATTTTTGAAGCATAGAAAACCTTAATTATGATCATGACAAAAATTGATCTTCGTTTACTTTTGTTGCATGGCTACAAACTTGAGGACAGTGCTTCCCAAAATTCTGCCTATACCAACAGAAAATGGGGAGATCGGTCCACAAGATATTAGACAGTGGGAAGATAGTTCCAGAAATTCCCTACTAGTAATGAGAACCTAGAAGTTGAAGATAGAGGACGATTATTCAGTCTTTACAACGAACAATTGCAAGCAGTTGTTAAGCGAAACCCACGTGAGATTGTCAGACAAATGTCTCAAACGCTTGGTATCAGCACTGCAACAGTATCACGTGTGCTTTCTGCGTAACATCAGTGACCCCTTTCTTTACTGAATAGTCACTTCTGAAGAAAAGTGGATCCTTCACTATAACTGTAAAGGATCTGGTCAATGGTTTGATCCTGATGAGTCCTCGAAACGTTTCCCATAGCCAAACTTACGTCAAGATTATGGTGATTGTCTTGTGGTCTGCAATTGGTGTTATCCACTACTGCTTTCTGGAA
>JBBBDQ010000115.1:995000-1027500 GCA_037127315.1 Ascarosepion bandense
ACGCGAAACCTCTAAGTAGTACCAAATGACATTATATGGAGAACATTTTTCGGCGATCCTGTATTTGAAATAAGAAAATTGCAATTTTGATTGGCTAATTCGAAATTTAAAAATTACGTGGGCTCGATCACCAACAGTGAACATAAACAGAAAATACGGACGAATATCAGTTAGCAGCTGTGTCACAAGGTTTTTATTTAGTCATTTCAGTTCTGCATCCAAATTGCAATTAATAAAGATCACGGAACAATACAAATCACAGGGTGCGATAGAGAAATTGTGATCTAAATGACAAAAAAAAAAAATGAAAACAAAACTGTCATCTCATTTTAACAGATATATTTATCAAAATTACGTAAAAATAGCCAACTCTTTCCGAATTCACTGCACTGTCCTCGGATTAAGAGTGCTCCAACATACGTACAGGGTGCGATGGATAAATTGTCATCTAAATAGCGCATAAATGAAAATAATCCTGACATTTCCTTTTAACAGATACATTTACCAAAAATATCTTGGAATACTAAAGAGTAAATTTATTCAATAAAATTGTCATTGTCTTCAACCACGGTTTTAAGACGACTTCGGAACCCCCTGCACCTCTTCTGGACGGTGTTCTTGTTTAATTTTGTGAATAGTACTATAATCTTCGCCTTCAGTTCATCTTTGTTGTTTCGAGGAGTTTTGTTATTCTCTCACTGAATTGCGCCTTATACATAATAATCAAGAGGATTGCACTCTGGGGGAATTAAGTGGACAGTTTAGGACACTAGGTGGCCATTTTTGCTTAATTTAGACTACAGATTATCCATCACACACTATATATATAATTATATGGTTATGTCAATTTTACATTGCGACATGGAAATTTCTATGTTTCTATTTGATGTGATATTCCTTTTTTGTAGTACCCAGTAAATGTAATAAAACTGAAGGGAAAATAATAATATCAGATAAATGCGAAGGAGAATAGACAAGAGAAGAATAGGGTCAAGGAAAAAGAAAAAAGAGGAGGAAAAAAGTTGGTTAGCACAGACATTCTTCGGGGTCAAACCCCAAAGTGAATCTCCATTCTGATTAGCCACACACACACACACACACAAAAAAAACACCCACATACATTCACAGTAAACCGAAAGTATTTGTCATTTAAATGTAAATCATCTGCACAACCACACCAACATTGCCTGATGATGAGAATTAATCTCGAAACATAGAAATTTCCATGAAGCAATGTAAAATTGACATAACCATATAATTATATTATATTATATTAAGCTCTATAATACTCATTATATTGAGCACTGTTTATAATAAAATAAATGCCAGAGCACTCAAAATATAAAAAACCTTGAGTCCTCTTTACTTGGAATTATATATATATATATATATATATATATATATATATATATATATATAACACCTAATGAGCCAGACGAACCTAACTAGGTTTCACCTAAACTAATCGTCAGGGAAAGCTGACTAAATAGAAGACGAAAAAACGATATATAAGAAGGAAATTAAGACGACCCACCTGACCAAGAAAGATGATACCAAACACAAGGTGGAGGAGTTAACAATTTTATTACAAAAAAATTTTAATTTTTGAATTTTTAAATAAACGGGTGAAAGGACAAAATCAAAAAAATTTCCACGATAGTATAATTTCATTATAATTAAGTATAGTTTAATTAGAATCTCGTTTATATATATATATATATATATATATATATATACACACACACACACACACACACACACACACACATATATATATATATATATATATATAGCATAGTGATGATCCACGTATACTGTCTTAATATGTATAGGAAAGAATATTAAAACGTTTTGAGTTTTAAAATGTGTTTTTTTGAGAGTATTTGTTTATTTCTATTATTATATTTTATATTTCAGACCGCCCTCGGTCCTTCATCAGAAACAAATCAAATTTTAAAATCATTTGTTTCTGATGAAGGGCCGAGGGCGGTCTGAAATATAAAATATAATAGTAGAAATAAACAAATACTGTAAAAAAACAACAACACATTTTTAAACTCAAATCGTTTTAATAATTTAT
This sequence comes from Ascarosepion bandense, assembly GCA_037127315.1. Classification (NCBI taxonomy): domain Eukaryota; kingdom Metazoa; phylum Mollusca; class Cephalopoda; order Sepiida; family Sepiidae; genus Ascarosepion; species Ascarosepion bandense. Next base: position 997,081 of record JBBBDQ010000115.1, read on the forward strand.
ATATATAATTATGGGAATGGTTAATCTTTTAATAGTGTCAACACATGGTGGTTATGTTCATAGATAAACATATAGACAAATCTACATATTCAGTTAGAATCTACATATTCAGTTAGAATAAAAAAAACATTCTGTTAACCATAGGATTTAGCCGGAAGTGCACCGATATATTCAGGATATCCCTAAAGTCTGGTCACAACAAATGTCACTAACCACATATTTTTATCAACACAGATTAAACATTATTATGTCGAAGAAAAAAAAGGATTAAATTCGACTTTCTTCTTAGGTATGCTAAAAGAAAAGGTGTACTCAAGGCCGATCACAGATGCAACACACTTGATGCAACACATAAAGTGTCAATCTGGTAAAATTGAAGGCAATGTACATTTATTACATTAGATTCACTTGAATATTACAAAGCGCATCAACTTTCGCATAGAAAATGATGGAAATCGTATTGAAGATGTTATTTGTTAATATTCCAATTCAAATTAATTTCTTGAAATTATGCATTTTTGCCTATGTGCTGGACATTAGGGACAGCGAGTAGAAAATTTGGACAGTTTTCAAGCACTTTGTACACAAAAACATAACTGCAAAACTGTGTTGTTAAAATTACTGTAAATTTTCTTCTTGCTTCAAATATAGCAGTTGACAAATTGCTTAGCGTTCATCGGTTTTGCGGTTATTTTTGTGACCACGACTCACACCCCTAAAGATGATCTCGAAAGGAGATTGAAAGTACTTGGGAACATCGAAAAATGAATAATAATAACATCTGTCAACGCTGCAGCTCTTTTCTGACATCTTTCAATTATAATACGCGAAAGATTATCCGTGAGTATCAACGGATGTTATTAAAACTAAGCAAACACAATGTTTGCAATTTAATTAATCTGACATGTGTAAATCAAAATTTACTGTCTAAAAACACACAGACACACACACACACACACACACACACACACACACACACACACACACACATATATATATATATATATATATATATATATATACACACACACACTTATGAATAGTGTTTTGGAAAACATCCTTGAGGAACCTTTTGACCAACGCTTCATCGGTTGTTTATGATCTCTCAATATCAGAGCCACTCCAGGCCTGAGCAAACCCTAATCTGGATTCTTCTTTCAACTTTTATGTACCTTGTCACATCAGAACGTAAGTGATCATAGCCCTCTACATCTTCCTGTCTCTTGTAGCTCTTAATAAGTTTTGTCTTTCTGTTATTTCTCCCAAACCCTGTTCTCCCATCTATTTGTTCAAACTCATTAAGTATATCACGCGCTGCCTGCTTTCCTTTGTCTCTTTCCCTCAATCTATCCTGTGAGTATCAGATTTTCCATGCTCTCCTTCCTCATTACGTGCCCTAGAAAATTCAACTGCCTCTTCCTGATGTTAAGTATAAGTTTAATTTTGTTTCTATTCTCTCCCAAACATCATTATTGCTAATATATTCGGACTATAGCATCCTCAGCATCTTTCTGTAGAACCAAATTCTGTTGCTTCAAGTTTCTTCATCATCTTTGAAGCGATTGTCCAGCATTCACTGCCATATGAAAGACAGATATCATGTAACTGTTCGGTACACTTTTCATTGTTTACTTCCTAAAACGTACATTTTCACTTTGATAACCTGATTGGTGGTTCCTAATTGTAACATTCCAGTGACGTCACCACCAACCTTCAACCATTGATCAACTGTACTTAATTAAATTCTAATTAAGCTATGTTTAAAACATAAAGGTACATTAAAATCATTATATATCAATATTTGACTATATTTAAACGGGTATAATTTTTACTTTTAAAACTCACGATTTTACTGATATCTTAGTTATCATAAAATTTTTGTAATATATTCGTTTATGGACGATCATGGCTCTTCATAGCCTTTTATTGGGTGTAGGTTTTGGGTGTGCTTTTTTACTGTCAATTCTTTTTCATGTCTCTTCTATTCATTTAAAAAAATGTTTTGTGAGGGTCAAATTCGCCAAGCCCTTTTCTCTTATTATGTCTCCCATATATTACTAATCTCTTTCTGATTTTAAGTATAAGTTTTCTTCTTGTTTTTATTTTCCTTAAAAGCCCCACCTTTCCCGCATGCTCTCTCTGCCTTATTCTAAGCATACGTTAGCCGTATCTCTGTCGTCTGAAATCTCCTCTGTATATCGATCGCTGCCATATTGGAGGACTGATTATTAAATCGACGTTCACTGCTCTTTTTGTTATTTCCAACAGATATTTTTTCCTGTTTCTTAATACTTATCTTCTGGAAAGCATCTTTTCTTATTCTCATCCCTCTTTCTGATTTCGATAGCTAATTAGAAAAACGTATCTGCTAAGCTTGGTTCTGATACCATTTAAGGTTATGAAAATACGACTAGCTTAAGAAACGAATTCTTAAAAAAAGGAAGAATAACAACATCTTATTGGAGCAAACGTTTGCTTTATAATAGAGATTTTTCAAGGAAACAAATGCATTTTTGGCAGGTGTGTGGTAGGCTAATGTAAGATATATATTCCTGCTACATTGCCATTCCCTGTCTCCATGAATACCAATATAAAAGAAGCCATTTCATAGCCAGAATCTTTCATTAGTTTCTAAATATACCGCCAAGAATGCCAGATCCGTACTCACCGTATTTTTCTTTCTTCTATTACTTTCTACACACAAACACAATCCTTGAACCCTAACCTCTAACCAGCTGCTTCTCCCCGTTACCAGTAAACCCTTTTATTTCTTAGAATCCCCATTTTTTGAAATCCTGAGATGCATACTTAGGTGCTCCTCGTATATCTGAGTACATTTTATATCTATGATTAAAAATTATTTCCGAAGTTAAGAAACGTTGAGTTTGGTCAGTACTTAGATGGGCGACCGCTTGTAAATACTAGGGGCTGTAAGCTTAGATTTACGGGATGTGTAATGGATAACAGCCCGGAATTGTTAATCGGAAAGCCGAGTTCTAATTCTATTTTGGTTCGTTATATTGACTTAGGCGCAAATACTCTTGGAAAAGGTATTGATCCACCTCTTCTCCCCAAGCTATAGGTTAATAGTTAATGTATCACTTATCCATTATTATCTACGCCGCCAACAACAACAACAACAACAACAACGACGACGACGACGACAACGACGACGACGACGACGACGACAACAACAACAACAACAACAACAACAACGATTTTTTAATAACTTAAAAAATATTTTCTGGCTTTAAACAATGTAAAGTGTTGATAAACAAATCAATCGATTTTTGCTTGTTACCTAGACAAGTGTTTCCCAACCTATGGGCATACGGCTAAAATGGGCCACAGAATTTTTTGTATTTTTCACTAGACCCTATCGTTGTACCTTTATTGGATATATCTAAACTTATTTATAAATGGAACTTTGTCTCTGTGTATGTATGTGCGTGTGTGTCTGTGTGTGTGTGTCCGTTACCTATACACTCCGAAACGGATGAACCGATTTTCTTTAAAATTTACACAGTTGTACTATAACTGTCTGCGAGTGTTCTTAGATAGGTTTTGTGTCGAGGTACTCCCGATAAATATCGAAAATCGATAATCCAAACAATCATAGACATTCATAAACAAAGACATAAGAAACGATATTCAGAAGTTTCAATGTTGCAGTACTTAGAATAGTTCAGAAAATCGATAATATATATATATATAAAAGGCAAGATGTTTGTGTGTGTATCTGTTTATCTGCCTGTATGTCTGTACCATTTACTCAGAGGACTTATTTAGCTTTCAAAATTCAGTTTACGACGAAAAAATCTTATTTGCTATCGATACCAGGAAATCAAAATTTGACTTACATCCATTCATTTTTCTTTCAGTCTACGGTTTCGCTTTAACTGGAAACAACTATTGCTTTTTAGTCTTTCGTGCCAATATCCAAAGAGCCTGGGCTCCAGGACCATGGATTAGTTTTAAAGCTTTCATTACACCTGAGCAACGCCGGGCTATACTGCTAGTTCTATATAAGATAGAATTAATTTTTGATACTATACTAATTTTATGGGCTACAGAAAATTCTAGTTTCAAAGTAGGCCTTGAGCTAAAAATGACTGAGAACCACTGGTTTAGAAATTAAGCCTTGCTACACGAATTTTTCTTTCAAATTCATTCAAAATTTTGATTAAATGATAGTCCTAAAATATTTCTTCAAACTCTTTTTTAAAACTTTAAAAATTAATTTTATTTATTACTGAATAATTTCCGAAACATAAAATAAAATATTTAAATTATCTTATTTATTTTAGAGTTAATTAACGCATTTTTCGAAAGGAGATTAGTCGTATTTTTTTCTTTTCGTTTCACTTCTAACATTTTTACACTCTTGCAAGTTTACACTTTGGAGATATTATGCCTTCTTTTTTTTAAAAAGAAAATCGCTAGTAAAGCTGATTATTCCGACAATGTCATATAATGGCAGTCGATATCTAAAACGACCAAAATTCTGTTGTTTACTGGGGCAAAAGATGGCTTGCTAATATACCTCCAAAATTAAACTGCTCTTCATTAATCAGCTTAGATAACTGTTTTTGTCTTTCCATCATCATCGCCGATGCTAACCTCCAGGAAAGTGACGCGTTGCAACTTCTTGGGCTAACATTCTCAGATGACCTGAAGTGGAAAGTCTATATTGAATCCATTGTTAGGTCAGTAACAAAGAAAGTTGGTTCACTCTGTTGTGCGAGACGGTTTTTCTTTCCAGAATCTATCATAAATATCTATAAGTGTTGTGAATTTTTCCTGAGAAGCCACACAAAAAATGAATAACAAAAGTAGATATAAAGATATAAAATGTAAGTTATATTGAACAAAAATATACAAACTGGAGCACGGGTTAGTCAATTCAGGAATACTAGGAATACTGTTTGTAGGAATCAATATATACAATCTTGTAGTTAAGAAATATGCCCAGGTAATGAGTCTATATCCTTATTGACAACTAGCGACGGTACAACTATTCAACTGTATTTACCCACCTTCCTACTTAAAGCGTGATGTGACACAAGGTCTTTTTAATGTGAGTCTTCCTGGTCATATAGCCAGGCCAAAAATATCTGTCTATCTTTCCTCAGTAGTGATTCTAAATTTCGGCGGAACCACGACTGGGTTAGTACTCCCTGCTCGGAAGCAGAGAGCGCCCTCTACCCGAAGGCAGAGTGTTGACAGTGTCATAGGAGAGTACAAGTACTCGACGATATTTACCAATCTTCCCACGCAAGGTTAGCTGTGACACAAAGTCATTTTATAGTGGGTCTTCCCGGCCATATAGCCGGGCCAAAAAATGTCTGTTTATTTTTACCGAGTTGTGATTCTACCTTTCGGCGGAACCACGACTAGATTAGTGCTCTCTACTCGGAAGCAGAGAGCGCCCTCTACCCGAAGGCAGAGAGCTGACAGTGTCATAGCAGAGTACAAGTACTCAACGGTATTTACCAACCTTCCCACGCAAAGTTAGATTTGACACAAGGTCATATTATAGTGGGTCTTCCCGGCCATATAGCCGCGCCCAAAAATGTCTGTCTATTTTTGTCCAGTCGTGATTCTACTCTTCGGCGGAACCACGACTGGGTTATTGCTCTCTGCTCGGAAGCAGAGAGCACTCTCTACCCGAAGGCAGAGAGCTGACAGTGTTATAGCAGAGTACAAGTACTCGACTGCTGCTCTCTGTATAGGCAGGATTATATGTACACATTAGGCGTGTCCATTCATATGTGCAAAAAAGGATGATCCCCAGCAATAAGTATACCATTTGTCTATGCTTATAATATTGCTGCCACATAATGTTCTGTATACCTTGAGTTCATTGATAAAATCCAAAGAAGAATCAGCAATACTATCGGCTATGATCTAGTGTCTAGACTTCAGTCAGTTTCCAAATCGCTATGTATTGTCTTCTGATTACTAATTCCTGTTATTCCAAGACTGATCAGTCGTTAGCGTAGATGCCAAGTTGAGAACTGATGTCATCAGGAAGGGCATCACTGAAAATTAAAAACAGTGAAAGACCAAGGAGAGAACCCTTGTGAACACCCTCGTTAGTACGAAAGGATTTAGACTAATGGTTGTTCAGGATAACTTTCATTTCAAGATTTGATAGGAAGGACTGAAGCAGCTAGAAAAATGTGTCCGAAAACACCGTTATTTTTCAGAGAATACCTGTATAACAGACCTTGTCAAAGGCTTTAGAGATGTCCAGTGCTATAGCCTGGGTTTCATCGTTTTTATCTAGAGCATGATATACTTATTCCGCAATTATCGTTAGTATATCAGCAGTTGACCTGGAGAAATGAAAGCTGTATTGCTTGTCTGAGAAAAGGTCCAGCGATGAGAGATGATGAACCAATTCAGCATTGATCATGGCCTCTAGGAGCTTGCCAAAAAAACAGCTATGAGGCTAAGCGACAGATAGTTGGAAGAATTGAATGACTCATCAAAGTTCATAAAAAGTTGAATAACAAATGATGACTTCAAACAGGCAAGAAAACAGGAGGTAGCGAGACATTTATTATAAAGTTTTGAGGGAACAGGAGACAGCTTAATAACTATGGGCGGGAGTGTAACGTTCATTCAGTAATGAATTAGAACACTCTCAGCTTTTGGCGTGTGTATACAATATATATCATACGCTAAAAGTCTGCCTCCTTCTACCGAGCGCCCATAGCTCAGAGGTAGAATAACCGACTGACGCCAATTCGGTCGGGTTTTCAATCCTGGGTAAAAAGCAATCGGATGTCTAACCGTACTGATGAGCTGTGATACAGCGAAACAGATCTGTCTGCAAATGACTGTATATGCACACACGCACACTACCGGCCATAATTATTAGGCCACCCCATTTTTTTCAAAATAAATTATGTATTTCATATTATTTTTAGTATTTATTGCCAAATGAAAATAGAATATTTTTTGTTATTATTAATATGCAAAATTTAAAAGTTAAGGAAGCAAAGATGATCTCGTCCGAATGACCTTAAATTTTCTTCATTCTTTCATTGATGAAACTGGAATATAGGTAATTATTAAATATTTATAAATTCATTTGATGCACATGTTATTGTGCAATATTAACCAAAGAAAAACATTATATTTTCATTTACAATTATTCACTTGGCAATAAATACTAAAAGATAGTATGAAATACATCATTTTTTTTAACCACTGGAGTGGCCTAATAATTTTGGCCGGTAGTGTATATCAACAGAAACTCAATGCTCAGGGGCAATTTAGGCAGCAATACTCAGAACAAGTCAAGAGTAAAGTGTGAAGAGAATTTATTGGCAAAGCATTCGGCTTTATCAGCAGAGGATGTTAACACCTCAAATTTAATAACTTGCGAGCGAAATAAAGAATTTGCATTGATTTAATATTTTATTAGAAAGTCGCCATTAATCACGACAGCGAAAGTTGTCAGAGGCTTTGTGGTGCCTTATTCTCTCGGCAAAACAGGGACTTTGCTCTTTCGAGGACTTGCTTGCAGTTATTAAGAGCAGCAATCAATAAGTACCAGCTATTACAAGAGCTGTAACATTGGTATAACCGAAAATAGTGGTTCACTTATGCTATATCGACCAAGAATGTTAGTGGGAGCCATGGAGAAGATTGAGGTTTTCTAGAAAAGATGAAAGCGTCCATACCGACTTTGACTCTAGAAGAAACCTCAGGGGCACAATTTTTATTTGGGAGGTTGAAGATGTCAGTACATGGGGTGTCACGAAGAAAATAACGTTTAGTCTCAATCAGCATGCTGGTAACGAAAAAAGGTTCTATGAATAGGTGTTTACTGTTTAATAGATGACTGGAAAAAATATCAATAGCTACCATAGAGTGATTAGTGCAATGTTATAACCGTCGGCAAAAGTGAGAAGAGAAGGAAGTGAGAAGTAAAACAAATACTACGCCTCCTTGGCCTTACACTCTCGGCGGATCTCAAATGGAATGACTATATTGAATCCATTGCCAAATCTGCTGCTATGAAAGTGGGCTCCCTGTGCAGGGCCCGGAAATTTTTCCCACCTGAATCTATTCTGCACATATACAAATCTACCATCCGCCCGTGTATTGAATATTGCTGCCATATCTGGTCGGGTGCCCCTGCTGCTCTCCTTGGGCTTCTTGACAAAATACAAAGGAGGATCTGTAACGTGGTTGATACTGACTTGGCAGACCGGCTGCAGCCGCTCTCACACCGGCGTGAAGTGGCTTCCCTGTGCCTCTTCTACAAGTACTTTTATGGCTTCTGCTCCGATGAGCTTAGATCACTGGTGCCGCCTAAGCACGAATTTACACGAGATACTAGATTAGCAACTAGGTCCCACTCTTTTACAGTTAAACAAATAAGATGTAACCGTAAATTCTACTCCAACAGCTTCTTTTCTCGCGCTTCCCGCCTGTGGAACTCCCTTCCACAAGTCTGCTTTCCCGACAGTTACAATCTCCAGGTGTTTAAATGTCGGGTCAATAGACACCTCCTATCACACTAACTCCCAACTATTCTCACAACACTCTCATCTACCCAACCCTCATTCTCGGTATCCTTACCCGCCTATCACCGACCCTCTGTCATTTCCTATATTTAATCAGCCTTTCTCCACTCTACGTAGCCCCCTGCACAGTAGTGGCAGTGACATGCCTTGCTCGGGGTGAAACGCTTATAAAAAAAAAAAAAAAAAAAAGCAAAGAATCCTGTTGCTCGGTTTTGCTGAGGAAACCAGTAGAGACGTCGACAATTTGAGTAAGTTTTGAGTTTGAGTTTTGTTTAACGGCATATCAACCTCTGTGGGTTATTTAACGCCAAAAAGGTGGAGTTTTAAGTTATTCTTTTTTTATGTTTGGTTACAGTGAAAAGGTTGATTTAGTCAGATTTTGATTAATTTTAATTTTTATTTTAGAACCTGAAAATGTCTTCTAATTTTGTATTAAAAATGTATTGCTGGTAATCATTTTTTTCCTTCAAAAATATATTATGGCAATAATTTTTTTCCTTTAAAAATGTGTCATGTTAATATTTTTTTTCTTTAAAAATGTATTGTTTGTTATATTTTTCATTCAAAAATGTATATTTTTCTATAAAAGTTTATTTTAATACTTTCATAGGGTTTGACCTCATTTTTTTTTTTTTTTTTTTGTGGAAGGTTAACTATTTGCCCATACCAATACAGGTACTACCACCCCGGGTCAGGGTGGACCTCGGAACAACAGCAATTAAGAGGTGGTTCCAAGCTCCTCACAACCTAATTTGTGTCAGGGATTGAGCAATGGAAACATATAATGTCTGAACGCTGGCAACATCCGTACCTTTAAAATGTTTTAGCTACGTGTCAGCTAAGTCGCTAGAGACAAAGCATTAGAAAGGAACTTACATCAGAACAATTACAATGAAAAAATTCATAGAAAGAGCACGGGGAAACTACGATACGTCAGTGAGAAAGTGAATGAACCCGGAAGGCCAGATCGGGACCAATAACATTGCAAATTCTTTGTATTTTATCAAGAATATATTGTAGAAATCCAGGCCATAGTTTCACAATCGAGATGTGCAAGAGAATAGATTATTATAATAGAACTTACGGTTGCATCTTGCTAATTTACTAGTAAAACAATGGAACTTAGTTACCAACTTAGTACTACGCTTAAATTCATGCGGTTGTGTTATCAAGAAGGAGAGCTCATTAGAACAACTGCCATGAAAATATTTTACAGAAAAGACAGAGAGAAGTCACATCTCAGCGGTGGGAAAGTGACCGATTTCAGAACCGATTACATTCCAGAACGTTCATTTGATTTTGTCTAGAACCGAGAGATATCGCAAGTGAACCAAACTAGACAATGCACGGACCGATTGACAGATTTATAAATGTTATATATATTAGTTATAAATTTGTACGATGGATTCTAACGAGAAAAAGCTATCTTGCACAGCAGAGCGAACCAATATTCCTAGCAGCAGACCTAACAACTGATTCAATATAATCACTCCCACTTCATTTCAGGGGAAAAGACGAAACAAAGATTGAACAATAAGTTGCTTTCCTGGAGGTTAGCATCTGCCATAGGCATTAATGGACTGATATGATAGAAAAAGTGAATAAATTATCAATAAGATACTAAAAGTCTCTCATTGTAGAAAAAAGAAAGAAATTTTGATATTTCATCGCAATAGACACATTTCAACAAAGGGAGAGTTTGACAGATGATAAGTTCATCTTTCTTGTCTTCAGCAGTATAATTTTATTCCTTATTTAGATTAGGGGTTGTCAAAACTAACCGGGAAAGGAATGTATTAATTCAATATTTCGTTTCAGCGGAATTATTCAACGTTTACACTGAGGCAATTGTGAGAAGATTAGAAGTTTTTTTTAATCGTTTCACCCCAAGCAAGGCAGTACCGCCACTGATGCGCAGGGGGCCACATAAGAGTAAAACTTTAGACAAGAGGAGAGTGAACAGAAAGACGGACCAGTTACAAAGGGTGTCTGAGAAAGGGCAAGAGAAGGATGGAAACACAAGTGTGAAGACAGTTGCGAAGGTAGAGAGAAAGGAAAAGAACAAGATATACAGGGTGATGTAGAAAGAACTGGAGTCATCTGGATAAGAGATAGGTATTGACATTGCATTTGAATTCCCATGCTAGTCTCTTCTTCTTTTTGGCTGGGCAAAGCAAAGGCTTCCTGGGTGCCTTGTAAGTAATAATAACAAAAGAACCATTCTATTTTCATTTAGAATTATCCACTTAGCAATAAATACTAAAAATAGTCTGAAATACATAGTTTCAATGTACAGGATGCGATGTGTAAATTGTCGCTATTTGCCTTGTAAAATTTTGCAAAGTAATAATAACAAAAGAACCATTCTATTTTCATTTAGAATTATCCACTTGGCAATAAGTACAAAAAATAGTATGAAATATATCATTTTAAAAAAGAACTGGGGTGGCCTAATAATTATGGCCGGAAGAATATATATATATATATATATATATATATATATATACTACCGGCCATAATACGCTCTCACACCCTGATTGAGCACTGGTAGAATGTTAGACTTTAAAAAAACAGTAGCTACTCTAGCATCTACGCATCCCTCATTCAGTAATGAATTAGAGCACTCTGGCTATTGTCATATACGCTAAAAGTCTGCCTCCTTCTACCGAGTGCCCATAGCTGAGAGGTAGAATCGCCGACTGACGCCAATACGGTCGGGTTTCAATCCTGGGTAAAAAGCAATCGGATGTCCAACCGTACTGATGATTCAGCGAAACAGATCTGTCTGCGGATGACTATATATATATATATATATATATATATATACATATATTTAGTATATCGAGGCAGCAAGTAATTTTCTAAACATATTCTATTAAATATAAGAGACAATGAATGTCTATTATGTTTAATCATGAGCCGTTCTAAACGTCGTATTTTTGCTTTAATTTCAGTTGAAAATAAAGACAAAAATTCTCCAACATTTGGATAATTATTTATTGGTTTTCTTCTAAGCTTTCGGCTCACATGAGCCATCTTCAGAGAGGTTGTTTAAACTGAAATATTATAAAATCCACCATCACCGACGATTTTATTTTGTGTTGACATAAAACTCCGCTTGGCAACGGCAATAGTTACCAAAAATAATAAACGCAGTTCTTAAATTTGCGATGCGGTTTTATGACGTCACACCGCGGGATAGCGCGAAATGACAACAAAACCATGTAGTCAAATGCAATGTAATATGTTATTTCCTGTTTTAAAGTTGATTTTATTGAGTGTTGGTTGTTTTGATTTGATGTACATGGCCTCCAATATCTGCAGGTTCCTCTTACTGTGTGTATGAGTAAGGATCACCGTATTGTTGACCAAAATCTGTCTGATATTACATACATGTTTATGTTTTTCAGAGAAATGTTGTTTAATGGTACTCTGATCAGAAAGATGACATGTAAGTCTACGGGAGAGCGTGGTTGTAGTAAATGATCCCACCGCTAAGAAATTGCAATGGAACCTCATAAAACGTCAAATGCACACAGCCAAACAGGAATTACAAGAAATCAACACTGAAATTGTACACATTAAAGGAATTTTACAGTCTTCTACCACAAGTGAAAAATTCAAGGAAATATTGGATTTATTATACAATACAACACAAAAAAAACATGAATCCCATAAACAAGTCATCCAAAAAAAGCTAAACAAATTATATAAAGGAAAAATACTTTTACCAAACATCAATGACAACTTCATTAACCTATCGGATTACCAACTTACTCCAGATGAAATGGAATTTCTTAATCTCGGACCAAATTTTCATGTCGCACAGAAACCTAATTCAATGTTTAAACAAATGGAAATTGAAGCTTTATACCAACAAATACTTCAACTCGAACAGGACAACCATATTACTACACAGGTAGGCTTAAAAGAATTACTCAAAGCTGAATCAATCAAACACCGTTACCATAAAAATCCTAATGATATTATAAATATGTCTCTCATAAAAGCATCCACCCATCTCAAAAATAAAAATATTGTTATCCGACGTGCCGATAAAACCAATACATTTGTTATTTTAAACAGACAGGAATATCACTCCAAATTACAGGCCATTCTGGACGATCACAATAAATTTAAAAAATTAACTAGTAATACCACAACCCAACTTAAAAAACATATTAATAAACTTATTATTGCAAACAATGCTGAAATAGGATCCTATAAACTTCAAAAGATTATAGGTGATTATCAGCCTGGCTACCTTTATGGAAATGTAAAAATCCATAAAAAAGATCATCCCCTCCGACCTATCATTTCTCAAATACCCACACCAATATATAACCTTTCCAAAACACTTAACAAACTAATTACTTCCTATCTTCCTGGTAAATATAGTATTAACTCCACGGACGAATTTTTACAGATTCTCCATTCCGTAAAACCTAATAATCAAATGATTGCATCTTTGGATGTCCAAAACTTATTCACAAATGTTCCCGTCCAGGAAACAATTGACCTCATTATCCGTGATGTATACAACCATGCTACTCTCCCATCAATCAATATTAAACCCACTATATTAAAAAAACTATTATTAGCATGCACCACACAAGTACCCTTTCACGATCCCTTAGGCAATATTTATACACAAAATAGATGGTATTGCGATGGGATCTCCTTTAGGTCCCCTCTTTTCTAATTATTATATGGCAAATCTAGAAAATAAAATAATTAATGACAACAATAAACCCTCTATATATGTAAGATACATAGATGACATCTTTGTTTTAGCTAAGAATGTCGATCAAATTAAATATCTTAAAAACAAATTTGAAAGTCACTCCGTCCTCAAATTTACATTAGAACTTAATATTAATAACAAACTCCCATTCCTTGATGTATTCATTGATTCTAGCACACATAAATTTACTACTTCTCTATATAGGAAACCAACTAGCATAAATTCGTGTCTTCTTAATTATAATAGTGAATGCCCCCAACGATATAAGTTAGCTGTTATAAAAAACTTACTTCAACGCACACAAATGATATCTTCTTCCAAATTTATATTTTATAAAGAATTACACAACATTAAGCAAACACTAGTCAATAATGGATTTCCTAACTCCGTTATTGATCAACAAATTAAAATGTATCTCAACAAAATTAACAATAGCTCTAACAATAATGATAATATTAATAATAATGGTTTACATCAAAATAAACATAACACTATTAACTTATACTATTGCAACCAAATACATAATAATTATAAACAAGATGAAAAAACTCTCAAAAACATAATACGTAGAAATGTTAAACCAGTCGAAAGTAATAATCAAATTAAACTAATTATATATTATAAAAAGTTTAAAACAATTGACCTGATAGTCTATAATAACCCAACAGGCACTAAACTAAATTCTTTACAAAAAACCAATGTAGTGTACCAATTTACCTAGTACATATATTGGTTTTACTACAACCACGTTCTCCCGTAGACTTACATGTCATCTTTCTGATCAGAGTACCATTAAACAACATATACATGTCGAACCGGAATAGCATTACACAGAAATACCTCCAAACCAAAATTCACTTCATAAGTAAATATACGGTATATTCGAACCAGCTTATTATCCATACAAATATGAAATAGCATACATCATTTTATAATAGTAGATAAAAACTAAATACAATAGATAGATAGATAGATAGATAGATAGATAGATAGATAGATAGATATGAACAAACTGTAATTGATAGATTAATAGATATTAATAATCTGTGATATATATTAATAAAAACTCATTTTTAAACAGACTGTAATAGACAGACAGATAGATAGATAGATAGATAGATAGATAGATATGAACAAACTGCAAATGATAGATTACAAGATATTAATAAGCTGCGATATATATATAAAAAACTCCTTTTTAATAGATAGACTGATCTGAACAAACTGATATTGATAGATTAATATATGTTAATAACCTGCGATATACATTAATAAAAAGTGTCATTTTTAAACAGATTGTAATAGACAGACAGACAGACAGATGAAGATAGATAGATAGATAGATAGATATGAACAAACTACAATTGACAGAATAATAGATATTAATAATCTGCGATATATATTAATAAAAACTGTCATTTTTAAACAGACTGTAATAGATAGATAGATAGATAGATAGATAGATAGATAGATAGATAGATAGATATGAACAAACTGCAATTGATAGATTACAAGATATTAATAATCTGAGATATATATTAAAAAAACTCATTTTTAAACAGACTGTAATAGATAGATAGATAGATTGATCTGAACAAACTGAAATTGATAGATTAATATATAGTAATAATCTGCGATATACATTAATAAAAAGTGTCATTTTTAAACAGATTGTAATAGACAGACAGACAGACAGATAGATAGATAGATAAATAGATAGATAGATAGATAGATACGAATAGACTAAGATAGATAGATAGATAGATAGATAGATAGATAGATAGATAGATAGATAGATAATCAGAATGAGATAGATAGATAGATAGATAGATACGAATAGACTGAGATAGATAGATAGATAGATAGATAGATAGATAGATAGATTGATTGATTGATATGAACAAACTACAATTGACAGAATAATAGATATTAATAATCTGCGATATATATTAATAAAAACTGTCATTTTTAAACAGACTGTAATAGATAGATAGATAGATAGATAGATAGATAGATAGATAGATAGATAGATAGATAGATACGAACTGACTGGGATAGATAGATAGATAGATAGATAGATAGATAGATAGATAGATAGATAGATAGATAGATTTACGTAAATATAAATGTAGAAAAAGAATGTGAAGTACAAAATGAAAGCAGGTGAAAGCGGAATGTGGAATTTGATTACCTGCATTCGTACCTATCAATTCCTTCTGTTCCTTCACAACGCAATCAAATATTGCCGAATGATGGCCAACTGCTCGAGAATAAAGTACATTTTACCCCGGAGAATCTGTTTCGAAGAAACAAGGAAAGCAATAAACAAGAAAGGGAAAATAACGCCATACAAAAATAAATATGACTTGAAAATATCTTGTCTGCGGAAAAATGTAATAATATCAAGATTTACACCGTCGTTTATCTCGAAATAGGAAACTAATACTGAGCATCAGGAAGAGTCAGCAAAAGTACCTGGGACGCTCAATGAGGAAGGAGGGCTTGGAGAATCTGATGCTAACAGGCCAGATAGAAGGAAAAAGAGACAGGGGAAAGCAACGGATAACATATTTGAAGGACCTAATCAGGTGGATGACGGAACGAGGGTTGCATGGTGTAACAGGAGAAGGCGTGCTCAGAGCCACCAGGGATAGGGAAAAGTGGAAGGCCATGATCGCCTACGTCCTGAATGGACAAGCCACATAGAAGAAGAAGAATCTAGAAATGATGAAACTTATTAGTACTAAAGTGAAATGATCCCCACTGGGTGGTCTTGTACTGAACTCAGTTAAGCTAAATTAATTTTCTTTTGTTCACCAAGATCATTTTTTTATGAATTCAAGTACGTTACGAGATTAGGATGTGCGTTGTGGTGCAATGGGTATCACATCAGAAAGACAAATCGGGGAGCCGAGTTCAATTTCCAGTTGAATTCCTTGCATTCACTTACGCACAAATACCCTTGGGAAAGGTATTAATCCGTCTCTTCCATCAAGTTATTGATTAAACAATAAGATTGGGTTCTATAGCCTTGGCTAGCAAGCAGTCTACCACAGAAAGCAATGGCAACCTACGGCAGGATAATCTTCTGCCCAGTCAGTCATGTCTCTTTCAAGACATGATCGTCCAAAGTGTGTATCACGTATGGCACTTAACTGACTGACTAGATTAGTTGCTTGATCGTGGTTTATTGTTTTGTTTGTT
Organism: Ascarosepion bandense; assembly: GCA_037127315.1. Classification (NCBI taxonomy): domain Eukaryota; kingdom Metazoa; phylum Mollusca; class Cephalopoda; order Sepiida; family Sepiidae; genus Ascarosepion; species Ascarosepion bandense. The sequence continues at coordinate 1,013,572 of JBBBDQ010000115.1, forward strand.
TAACGGCATATCAACTCTTCATGGGTCATTTACTGCTTAAATTTTGTTTTCTTGGATGTTTTGACATAATAAAAATATGATATATGTTATTTTGCTTTCACAGTTAAGTATATGGTAGATGATACTCAGCTTTTGTTGCGTGGATCTAACTGCTAAAGGCGGTGATATGTGTGTGATTTATTCTACTTTTGTTGAAGTTATATTTTGTAATACAGCTTGATTAAAGAAGTTGTAGGATATTATATGGTTTAATGTCATAGAATAATTATTTTGTGTTGAGTATTTGGCTGATACTGTTTAGCGGTATATCAACATCTATGAGTTATTTACTGCTGAAATCCAAATATGTTGAACACAAATACATGTCTTCAACCGCAGACAAAATGTATTGTTAGTAATTTACTATAAATATGTATATCTATACATTCATAATCTTTTGTTTGTTTGTTTGTTTGTTTGAGGGTTCACTATTTGTTCATAGCTGGGACACTAACAGGTGCTACTACCCCGTGTCAGGGTGGACCTGGAAACAACAGCAATTAAAAGATAGTTTCCCACTCCTCAAAACATCCAGTTTCCCGATCAGGGGTCTGGTGTCAAGATCTCATTTTACAGTCGAAATGGCTAGATATAACCTAAGTTTTATGCTAACAGTTTTTTTTCTCTACCGGCTTCTTGCTTTCTAATGAAATTAGATCTTGAACGATCCCTACTTAGCAGCTCAGATACAGTCACTTTATCACCGACGCAATGTGTCTTTCCGGTGACTCTTCTACAAATACTTTCACGGCTTCTGCTCCGATGAACTTGCTCACTGGTGTCCCCTATATATGAATTTACTCGAGCTACAAGATTAGCAACTAGGTCTCACCCTTTTACTGTGAAACCAATAAAATGTAAACACCATTTCTACTTCAGTAGCTTCTTTTCTCGCACTTCCCGCCTGTCGAATTCCCTTCCATTTACTTGCTTCTCCGACAGCTACAATGTCCAAGAATTTAAATGTAAAGACAATAGTCATCTCTTATCTCACTAACCTGCATCCCCCCCTCTCTCTCTCTCTCTCTCTCTCATGCTCCTTTCTCCGTCCACTCCACTCATCATTATTCTCATCCTTCTCTTACCCAGTTCCTGACACCCCCTGTAACTTGTCACTCTTTCTCATAAGGGTTACGGCCATATCACGTTGAATACACCAGTTATCGCTCGATCATCGAAGTTAAGCGACGTTGAGCCTGTTCATTACTTAGATGGGTGACCGCTTGGGAATACCAGGTGCTGTAAGCGTTTAGTGACGGATGTGCGGTGTGGTGCAGTGGATATCGGCTCGGAAAGAGAAATCGATGAGCCGAGTTCGAATTCCAGTTGAATACCCTGCATTCACTTAAGCGCTGGTACCCTTGGGAAAGGTATTAATCCGTCCCTTCCCTCCACTTATGGGTTAAACAACAGGGTAGGACTTGCAGACGCTGCCATAAAAAAATCCCAATGAATCTTGATACTCGAAAAGAAAAAAGTATTACTAGACACAAAACTTATATAAAAACAACAATAAGTTGTTGAAAGAAAAAGGTATTACCAGCAATAAATAAATAAAATATAGTTGGCAATAAATGACCCGCCGAGCTTGATATGCCATAAAAACAAAACAACCAAAAACCAACCGAATCTTTCTCATAACTTTCCTCCAATTTAACCCCCTGTACAACAGGGGCAGTAAAATGCCTTGCTTGGAGCGATATGATTATAAAAAAAAATAAAATAAAATAAAAATGTTTTTTATATTTTTTCTCGTGGAATAACTTCCTGTGTGCTAGTGGCTCTGTTGTCTTGCTTGGGGTGAAATGATTCGAAACATATTGCATCACTTTTAAAAACATAGAAAAGTTTGCGTTTCTTTATTATTTGTAAATTGCAATAATACTGGATGGATAATGCAGTAATTTTCTTTTTTTTCTCTCCAGAAGTTTGGAATTCAGGGCTGTCTTCATTGAAAAATGGTTGATAGCAAAATCTAGCGACCTTAGACTACCCGACTATTTAACCTGTAGCTGGTGGGTGAGTAGAACAGACAAATTCATGCCTTTCCTAAGGGCATTAATGCGATAGTGATCACAATAGATTCTAGTAGGATTCGAACATGGCTTGTTGATTTCCCTTTCTGCGCCGGTAACTTTATTGCCAACTTATCCTATATGGCATTAGAAATTCTTTTTAACTAACTTTATTTTAAAACTAAGTTTTTCCAGTTTGTTTCAAATGAAATACATATCTATATAAATTTTGTTTTAGTTAGATAGATAGATAGATAGATAGATAGATAGATAGATAGATAAACAAACAAACTCTGATAGATAGATAGATAGATAGATAGATAGATAGATAGATAGATAGATAGATAGATAGATAGATTGAACAGACTGGCATAGATAGATAGATAGATAGATAGATAGATAGATAGATAGATAGATAGATAGATAGATTGGAACAGACTGGCATAGATAGATAGATAGATAGATAGATAGATAGATAGATAGATAGATTGAACAGACTGGCATAGATAGATAGATAGATAGATAGATAGATAGATAGATAGATAGATAGATAGATAGAACAGACTGGCATATATATATATATATATATAGATAGATAGATAGATAGATAGATAGATAGATAGATTGAACAGACTGGCATATATAGATAGATAGATAGATAGATAGATAGATAGATAGATTGAATAGACTGGCATATATATATATATATATATAGATAGATAGATAGATAGATAGATAGATAGATAGATAGATATCAATAAATATACATGTGCATATGCATATGTGTCGATGAAATATAATAGAGCTATAAAGTATATATTGATAAATATACATATCCTACGTCTATAGCCCAATTCGGAGTTTCATGCGCTATACAATCATCAGGTGCTTATTATGATAAGCGCTATAGACGTATGATAATATAGAAATCTAAAAGTCATCTTCTAATATCGAGTCGTTAATCACTTTCTCTGCCCCATTTTTATGTCTGGACGACAAATTAAAATATATATTTTTCTTTCTTAATCCCCCTCCCCACTTTTTTAACTTCCCGTGTATGGATATGTTTTTGGGCAGCTTCCGGTTTATGAATTTTTGTATCATATTTGAATTTAGAAATTTTTGGTTTTGATCGCTGCAGATGCAGAAAGGGATTTCTCGCTGAAATAGCTATTCAACGGAATGTAAATTTCGGAATTTTTTGATATAATATATACATCTTTAGCTCTTTAAATAGATAATACTATTTACATTGAGCCCTCCACAGGGATCATTTTTAATATTGATAAAATTAATATTAATAGGATCTGGTTTTTCCGATTTTACCCATATACACTTCCTTTTTGGGTTATAATATATATATATATATATATTAAAGTGGACATTGAAGTCATCACCAAGCGGCGAGAGTCTCTTTCATGAGTAAATGATTCTCTTTGACTATACATTTGTACTCAGTCTTCTGTTATTTGAGATTTTGAAAATAAATCTTTTTCCTGGCATGTCAGGATTGATGAATAAAAACTGGGTGAATGAACAATTTTATAAATCTCTCATCTTTAACAATAACAATCTTTAATAGATTTAATCTTTTAATCTATCTATCTATCTATCTATCTATCACTATTTCTCTCTCTCTCTTTCTCTCTCTCTCTATATATATATATGTGTGTGTGTGTGTGTGTGCTCGTGTGCGTGTGTTCGTGTGTGTGTGCGTGTGTGCGTGCGTGAATTTTATTCATAGTTGTGCAAATTGTGTAACGTTTATTGAAGTGCAAAGTGAAATCATCAATTTCAAAGCCTGATTGATTCTGTTACGTTCACTTTGTTGTAATATTTTTTGCAAAAGGTGTGAATCTATCTTGCTCCAACATTGGGTTAAATAGTGGAGAAGATTAGCCTGTCTTATCTGGAAGCCTGTCTAAGAGAAAGAAAACATTTTTTTAACTGATCGATATTTTAAATGCTTTGTTGTTGCTTTTCGATGTCTTCAAGTGATGTGTCTTTGTTATTTGATAAAGTTAATAAATTTGTATCGCCAGTCAATGAAATCGGATGAAATGCAATCGTCCCTCAGATGCACATTTACTTGAAGCCAGTTTTAATCTTCCATCGCAGAAATCTATTGTATTTAATTAGCGAAACTAGAGTTAAAATTTAAAATCAACGTGATCTATGTTTTGGTTGGGGAGAAAATCAAGATAAAGTAGAACTAAGTATGGACAATATTTCGATCATTAATATGTTCATCATTGTTCTATCGCATCAATTCTCATTTTATATATTTTCCAAAGTTTTGTCTAGAACAAGGCCACTATAAAGGAGCAGCCTCTGAAAATCAACTAACAAATCTTCAGAGACTAATTTGAAATTCACTGGCCAAAATCGAGCTCATATATTTGCATATACATAAAATAAAAAGCAAAAGAAGAATAATGTTATTTTATAGGAGTTAATTATCCGTTTACAGCAGGTCATGACAAAACAATGTTAAGAATTCTATAATAAAGAGAGTCAGTATGTAAATTTGACTAATAAATAGAACAGCGAATTTCGCCATGAATATTTTCTCTGTCCCGATATATATACGCATCGTTCATTCAGCAATCAATTAGAACGCTCTCAGCATTTGGGCGTGTATAATGATAATATACGCGCTAAAAAGTCTGCCTTCTTCTACGAAGCGCCCATAGCTCAGAGGTAGAATCGCTGACTGACGCCAATTCGGTCAAGTTTCAATCCTGGGTTAAAAGCACTCGGAGTCTAACCGTACTGATGAGATGAGATGAGATGAGATGAGATGAGATGTGAAACAGATCTGTCTGCGGATGATTATATATATATATATATATATTTATTATAAATTATATTTTAGAACATGTACATAGTTTCTTCTATATATGTCCTCTTCCCTACAATCATATGGTTGTTTCAGTGTTTGGATTTAAACACTTCCTCAGGGGAAATAAAGCTTTGGAATCATTCTCTGTTTATATTTGGTTCGTTGTTGTTGTGGGGGTTGGTTGGGGTTATTGGTAATTAAGTGAATGTCTCGTTTTGATCGTTAGACTTTTGAGGAATTTGGTGTGTAAGTGTGATCGATATATGGTGTATAGAGCAGTGAATATTTATTATAAATTATGTTTTAGAACATGTTCATAATTTCTTCTATATATGTGTAGGGAAGAGGACATATATAGAAGAAATTATGTACACGTTCTAAAACATAATTTATAATAAATATTCACTGCTCTATACACCATATATCGAGCATTGTTTTAAATTAATGTTTTGGACGGAAAAAATTCTTTCTTCGTTCTGTACCCACTCGGATATATATATATATATATATATATATATATATATATATATAACATATTTCTGTGTACAGATTTCATTGAGTTATTCGGAGTATTTATCTTTTAATCTTATTAACTGTTAAAATGTTTCAAATTAACCACATCATTTTTATCGATTGATTTGTTTTCTATGGTTTAGCCACCTTGTGTAGGCTATTTAAAGTCAGAAAATATTTTTACTTTGTAAGAATCTTTTTGGATACTAATAGTGTAGTGATACAAGTCTTACTAATTGCAGTTTGATTGAAAAATCTCTTACAGAGCGAAAAGTTAGCAAGATAAAAATAGAGACACCCAACTGATTCTAACATCCTTTTATCAGATATTTCACATCAACCATTTTTAATGGCTGACGCTTTTATAAGTTTAAAATAAAGGGAGTGTTTTGTTATTGGAAATCCTTTTATCCGGGTTAGTACGAACCTAAAAGACTAAATCTGGACATTATTTCGGACCTTTCATTTAGTAGCATTTGTTGTTCTGGAAATAATACTAGAGCCATTTTTTTCTTCTTGGCACCACCGTTGCAGGGTTTAGCTTTTGTAAATATCTGTTTCGCTGTATTACAGCTCATCAGTACGGCTTAGACTCCGGTCGCTTCCTAACCCAGGATTGAAACCCGACCGAATTGGCGTCAGTCGGCAATTCTCCCCCTAGGCCACGAGCGTCCAGTAGAAGAAGGCAGGCTTTTTAGCGCGTACAAACACGCCCAACACGCCCAATAGCCTAGAGTGCTCCAATTCGTTATCGAATGAGCGGTGCTTAAATGCCGGAGTAGCTACTGTTTACAAAGTCTACCACTCTTCCAGAGTGCTCAATCAGGGTGTGAGAGCGTAAATACTATAGTCATCCGCAGACAGATCTGTTTCGCTGTATTACAGCTTATCAGTACGGTATTGCTCGAGTGTAATGAAAACTTTAAAACTTGGTCCTTAGACACTTTGGACGTTGGCACAAAAGACTAAAAAGCAATAGTTGTTTCCAGTCAAAGCGAAACCGTAGATTGAAAGAAAAATGAATGGATGTAAGTCAAATTTTGATTTCCGGCATCGATGTCAAATAAGTTTTCCGTCGCAAACTGAATTTTGAAGGCTAAATAAGTCCTCTGAGTAAATGGTATCATAACTAAGACTAAGAACTACAATTATACCTACTTAGATGAAACCCGAAGCAAAAAAAACAAAAGTGCTGAAAATGCATTTTGATCAGATCTGATAGGATATCGGGGTAACGATTTCCAATATTGGAGTCAAATAAATCATCCAAGAATAAACTAACCTAAGTAAGTCCATGAAAACATCATACCCATCGGGAGTAAAATTGAAGAAAATGAGCCATATTGATGGAATATCGGGGATATCGATTTCCGATATCGGGGAAAATGAGTCGTCTGAGAAGATCTACTAATATTTGAGACTAAAAACTAAAATTTTACCAAGTTAGAGGAAATTCTGCAGCAAGAACCACAATAAAAGGGCTGAAATCCTGATCTTGATCAGACCTGATCGGATATCGGAGTTTCAATTTTCGATATCGAGGAGAAATCGGGAAAAATAAGTAACCCATCACCTGAAGCCTAAAAATATTTGTGTGACGTTTGGTGAGAATCGGATAAAAATTGTGGATTTGTATAGACAGACACACGCGCAAACATTTTGCCTTTTACACATATAGATACGTAGTCAGCTAGTTTGATGTAATTTAAAAGTTTTTCTAGATTGAACGAGGACTTGTGATTATTCCATCGTGTTTTAAAACTGTCGTTAGTACATATTAAGTATATTTTATCTTCAACTTCTGCTTTGTAGAACTACTTTATGTGAACATTTGTATTTTTCTCAGCTGTCAGTATTCTGTCACGTGTTTTTTTTTTTTTTTGTATATTTATATGATTTTCTAAGTTGGGAGTGTAGCTCTAACTTAATTTAACTGTATATCTATTAAATATTTTGTGTAGCTCGGAGATTTTAGGAAAGTGTTTGTTTAGTAGATCGAAAATTATTTTCCCTATTTTGGATTTTACTTCTAAATTAAAAAGCGGGTTAAACCAAATGATATTATGTTTTCTCGTATTATTCTTGTTTTTGTTCATTTATTTGAAGTTTATATTCTTATTTATTTTTATGTCCATTTTCTTCAAAAGCTTTTTCATAATCCTTTTTATTCTTTTTTTTTCTTTTTTTTTTAATCATATCACCCCGAGCAAGGCGGTAATGCCACTGAAGCACAGGGGGCTACGTAAGAGTGAAAAGATTGGAAAAGAGAAAGCCGGAAACCACATCCTAAACAGGAAACAAGGGATGAGCCTCTTCACCTGTTCAATAGACGTAGGTGGAGTGTGAACCGGGCGATAGTTTAGTCTATCTACTTCAATTGAACTTACTGGCCTTGTTTCAACTGTCCATTATAAAAACTAAGGTCTACTCAGCAGAGCTGTTGTATAATTGAGAGGTGGGTTCTGTAGGTATTGAACTCAAATGTGCCAGAGAGAGCAGGTGTCCTCAATCTCATCAAAAATTGTTTTATAAGAGAAATTATTAGACAGCCTGTATTCAATTTCTTTTAGGAATGTGTTTGATTATATTGGTAAATTGATTTGATCTGGTGTTTACTTAGCTTAATTTTGTGTTTGGTTTCAGTGCCAGTTTGTAGATTGGGATCCACATCTAAATACTGGATACATGTTTGATTCATTGCCACCTCTACATAAAATTGAAACTTTTGAAGAGTTTAAAAAGCAGTTTTCTTAATTTGCGGCTTACGGCCATATCACGTTGAATACACCGGTTCTCGCTTGATCACCAAAGTTAAGCAACGTTGAGCCTGGTCAGTACTTAGATGGGTGACCGCTTGGGAATACCAGGTGCTGTAAGCGTATAGCGATGGATGTGCGTTGTGGTGCAGTGGATATCGGCTCGGAAAGAGAAATCGGTGAGCAGAGTTCGAATTCCAGTTGAATACCCTGCATTCACTTAAGCACTGGTACCCTTGGGAAAGGTATTAATCCGTCCCTTCCCTCCAGTCATGGGTTAAATAACAGGGTAGGACTTGGGGACCCTGCCCTTAAAAACAAATTCCAATGAATCTTGATACTCGAAAAGAAAAAAGTATTATTAGACACAAAACATATATATAAAAAAACAATAAATTGTTGAAAAAAAAAGGTATTACCAGCAATAAATAAATAAAATTTAGTTGGCAATAAATGACCCGCCGAGGTTGATATGTCATTAAAACAAAACAAACAACCAAAACCTTAGTTTGTGTTTGTTCTTTTGTTGCCCGACATAATACTTTTTAGGCTCGGACAAACCCAGATGAAAGGATTGACAATAACAAGCCACTCCCTTATTTTGAACTTCCGGTTATGAACTTTTATAAAGTGTTAACCATTAGGCAATCATTCAATACAAATCACCTCACCCGCCACATTTTTGTGTCGGGTGGGTACCTAATCATCTCTCAGTTGTTGTCTCTGTCCTCGAAGACAGAGTTGTGGCTCCGTCCGCGAGGGCAGAAAAATTACACTGAATAGATGCCCGGTCCCGGGGAACAGTGTCCCGAGGTAGTGCCACCCCATTGCAGCAGAGTGGGTAACCAGGTGCTAGTCACCGGGGCCAGCTCAACCGGCGATTGAGGGGACCGGGGAATTTTTGTCCCTGAGCCCGTCGGTACGCGGTCGAGTCCCAACCTAAAAAAGACCTTGCGTCACATCCCTCTCCAGTGGGGGAACAGGGTAAATACTATACAAATCACCTGACGAAACCGAAAAGGTCGAAACCTTGGTAGCGTAATCGGCTGATGAAATATCTAAACAGTCATTTCCCTTCAAACATGTAACGAGCACTTTTTAATACAACTGTTTATTAGTCTAATTTAAATTTAACCTATAACTGTTTACCCTATATATATATATATATATATATATATAATTAAATTTGTTATACAATTAAAAATTAGAAATACGTTTCGACACGCAAATTTTTATGTTTCGAGATTTTATCTCGCCATCAGACAATGTTAGATGTTAGTTTTTTTTTTTGTTTTCTTTTAATCATCTCACCCCAAGCAAGGCATTCCACTGCCACTATTGCGCATGGGGCTACATAGGGGAAGGTAAAGAGAAGGAGTGGTTAGACATAGGGAATGTCAGGAGGAAGGTGACAGATGAGTAAGGATAGCGAAGATGAGAGTTGGGCAGATGGGAAGAGTGCTTGATAGAATGGGAGCAGATTAGTGTGTTAGGAGGTGTCTATTGACCTTACATTTAAACTCCTGGAGATTGTAGCCGTTCGGGAAGCAATCGTTTGGAAGAGAATTCCACAGTCGGGAAGTGCGAAGAAAGAAACTGTTGGAGTAGAAGTTACGGCTGCATCATTTTATCGGTTTCACTGTAAAAGGGTGGGATCTAGTTGCTAATCTAGTATCTCGTTCAAATTCGTATTTAGGGGGCACTAGTGATCTAAGTTCATCGGAGCAGAAGCCGTGAAAGTATTTATAGAAAATAAAAAGTAAAAGTGATTTTCATATATATATATATATATATATATATATATATATATATATAGAGAGAGAGAGAGAGAGAGAAAGAGAGTGAGATAAAAATGTCATGCATAGATAGATAGATATGTACCGTGCCGGTTGTTCAGTCAATTAGATGGATAAATCCAGCAGAAACACACATTTTCAGTTACTGTCTTCACATGATCTCTGAAATGACTTTTAAACCCCAAAAGACTTTATTATATTTTATGACAAACAAATCTATTTAGAATGTTTGCCTGTCTCGTGTCTTCGTAAATGATATTATCTTTCCCAACCCCAATACCTGGTAAAATCAGATTGGTCTTTCCATTACTTAGGGTACATGGCAAATATCAAACCCGTTTATTGACGATTACATTTATATTCACTCTGATGACCCCCGAACGTCGTTCGTAATGTGTCTTTCCAGTCCAGATTGGGATATGCAGACACGAGCACATTCCTAACGAACCCATTGAGTCAGAGCTGAATCATTACAATACCGCTTTCTAGTTTAATTTTGGTTATGTTGATTCATTCTCCAGTATTGAGAACAGCTCCAAAATGTAGACCTTGCCGCCACTCTTTAAATTTTGTGTATATGGTAATTGCAGGGTTTTTCTCAGATGAGAGCCGCCTCTTCATCAGTCGCATCACTTTTAATAGCGCCTGTCTAGTTTTGATGTCCATTCTTGTTTGGAGCCCCCTGAACATGTTTGAGGCATCCAAAACGAATGAATGAGAAAGACATGATGATAGTTTATGATAGAGAAGGACTAAATTTACCATTAAAAGCTGCGGAGAAATTGAATATGTGGAGAGCGACGACCACTACGATGAAGATATTTATCGCACTATTTATTTAAATTATCATGTAAAAATGAAGAATGCGGTAATTCATTAATCGCACAACAATACGTTGTCACGTAAACAGATGTAATGCGACAATTTAATAATTGCACAAGACGTCATGGAGACATAAGGACCGCAGCAATTTATTAACGTCTGTTTGTTTACGTTTATGGCCGGCTTCGTCTGGGGTCTCGATGTCGCGATCGGGCGGCAGTCGGACGAGCAGCCGTGATGAGCCATCGAATTGAACGTCGGTCGAACTCGGTTTTAGAACTTTTGTATAAAATTCAAAAAATAACATTCGAAAATGGGGAAAAAGTGTTCGGTTCTTATTGTCTTAATATTCGCCATAAAAATGAAAACCATTTTGTTTGATTTTGTGAGATATTCTGGAAAAACAAAAAAAAAAAACAAGTAGAACACCCGTTTTCTTTCTTTCTTTTTCTTATTTGTTTAATTATACATTTTCGTCTACCGGCCTGGATATTGGAGAAAGATTACTAAAGAAAAATATGCACTCGCCGGCAGGATTCGAACCTTTGTCTCTATGGGCTAAGGGAAACAGTTGTTAGAGTCGACGGGCCTTAATCGACACAGCCACGAATAATAAATAAGTGGTACGTCTACTCAGATAAGAGTATCCACTAAAAATAAAGTATAAAGTATTGAAAATCTGACGGAATAATGAATCAAAATCCACTACTTCTTTAGAAAATCACTCTCTCTCACTCTCTCTCTATATATATATATATTGTGTGTGTGTGTGTGTGTGTATGTGTGTGTGTGTGTGTGTGTGTGTGTGTGTGTGTGTGTGTGTGTGTGTGTGTGTAGAGAGAAAGGTGGAGGGAGATAGTGAGAGAGAATGTAGAAAAATGTAACAACGTTATTTTCATTCATGCTAGTTTAATTAAATACCAAGGAAAGTACTTTGTGCTCGGTTTTCCATAAACAAAGAACTTTCGTTAGTCTTTAACCTAAGTTGTATGAATGACATATATATATATATATATATATATATATATATATATATATATATATATCCTACTACTCCAAACATTGTTTGCCGTATACTCATGTTTGAGTAACGCCCAACATAAATATATATGTGTGGGTGTGAAAGAGAGAGAGAGAGAGAGAGAGAGAGAGAGACAGACAGACAGACAGACAGAGAGAGGGAGAGAGAGAATGAATCGGTGCGTGTGTGTTTCAAAAGGGAAATAACGAGAGAGATGACTGGCTACAGGAATATCTGGGTAGTAGAGCTAACGCGCAGACTAATTTGTTTGTACATTTGTTTCGATCCTAATTGGGGACAACACTACTGTCGCATGATGCCGGTTAAAATAAACATCGTTTTTCCTGCGTGCCATCTGGTCCTGAAACGCATGCAATTCTATGCTTTTATACTTCCGTGCTAAACATTCCCGAGTTTAATTTGTCGAAAGGAGGAGTGGTATCCTCACCAAGATTTTGGCACCAAGAGAACACTAACGATAAAAAATTTGTTGAGAGGACGAATGGTGAGGCCCTGATTATGACCACAGTTAAAATATACTCGAATAACATCTTCACTGATATATATATATAATGTTGTTTAAAATATATTTTTAATTATCTGTGTTTAAATGTTGTTTAAAATATATTTTTAATTATCTAATATATTTTTAATTATTATATTTGCTCTGTTTTTAATAATTTTTTAGTTTATTAATATCTACCAGGCTGAATATTCGAGAAATCTTGTGAGAAGAATATGCGACCTACGGCAGATTACCGGTATCCGCACCAGGATTCGAGCCTGAGCTCCCGAGGTGAAACCAACATTAGACCTGTGTCTTGAACTCACGACTCTGTAGGAACTCCTGATCAAGAAATGCCCGAATATTGCTTTTAAACAAATATCATTCCCGATTCTCGAAATATACAGCCTGCGTCCCCTGGGCGAAACCGACATTAGATCTGTGCCTTGAACTTACGGCTTTGTAAGAACTTCTGATCAAACAATGCCCGAATAGTGATTTTGAATAAATATCATTCCCGATTTTCGAAATATACAGCTTGCATTCCCTAGATGAAACCGACATTAGATATGTTCCTCGAACTAACGGCAACGTAGGAGCCTCTGAACAAAAAACGCCCGAATAGTGATTTTGTTTTTTCCGATTCTCGAAATATCTTAAAGTAAACAAAGACATTTTTTAGGAAATGTATTAAATCTGATACATTTTTAATTTGTTCAAACATTATTCTTAATGGATACTCATATTTGAGTAAATACTCTATTTCTTTTAATTAGACTGTTTATTTATTTGCAAGCAGTATAGCCCGGCGTTGCTCGGGTGTAATGAAAGCTTTAAACTAATCCATGGCTCAGACTCTTTGGACGTTGGCACGAAAGACTAAAAAGCAATAGTTGTTTCCAGTTAAAGCGAAACCGTAGACTGAAAGAAAAATGAATGGATGTAAGTCAAATTTTGATTTCCTGGTATCGATATCAAATAAGTTTATTTCGTCGTAAACTGAATTTTGAAAGCTAAATAAGTTCTCTGTGTAAATGGTATCATGGCTGAGACTAAGAACTACAATTATACCTACTTAGAGCCAGACCCGAAGCAAAAACTAAAATAAAAGGACTGAAAAATATACAGGCAGATAAACAGACACACACACAAACATCTTGCCTTATATATATATATATATATATATCATCGATTTTCTGCACCATTGTAAGAACTGCAACCTTGAAACTTCTGAATATCGTTTCTTATGTCTTTGTCTAGGAGTGTATCAAATTTGATTAAAATCGGACCACTCCTTTTATAACCCGATTTTTTCGATTATCGATTTTCGATATTTATCCGGAGTACCTCGACACAAAACCTATCTAAAAACACTCGCAGACGCTTATAGTACAACTGTGTAACTTTTCAAGAAAATCGGTTCAGCCGTTTCGGAATCTATAGGTAACGGACACACACACACACACACACACACACACACACACACACACACACACACAGACAAAGTTCCATTTATAAATAAGTTTAGATTTACATCAACATGCTTGAATATTTGAGGGATCATTAAGAGAAATATGTATAACAAAGTGGATAATTTTTCATGCGTCACGTTTCGTCCTT
>JBBBDQ010000115.1:1030000-1200000 GCA_037127315.1 Ascarosepion bandense
CGAGGCAGCAAATAATTTTCTAAACATATATTGTTAAATATAAGAGACCATGAATGTTTATTATGTTTAATCATGAACCGTTCTAAACGACGTATTTTCGCTTTAATTTCAGTTGAAAATAAAGACGAAAATTCTCCAACATTTGGATAATTTTGGCTCATGTGAGCCGAAAGCTTAGAACCAACAATAAAAATGATCTAAATGTTGGAGAATTTTTGTCTTTATTTTCAACTAAAATTAAAGCCAAAATACGACGTTTAGAACGGCTCATGATTAAACATAATAGACATTCATTGTTTCTCATATTTAACAGCATATGTTTAGAATATATATATATATATATATATATATATATATATATATATATATATATATATATATATATGTGCGTGCGTGCGTGCGTGAGTGTGATAGGTGGTTACTCTTGATTTCCAAGTACAATCGTCTGCTAGGGTGGTCCCTTAATCCTTGTCGCAGACAGCTTCTCAGGCTTCCATGTGTGTTAGTACAACAACCAAAAAAGCCTTCCTGCGGTTTATACCACATCTATGTTGAACAGACATTAGTTACAGTTCCTCGAGAAAAGCAAATAAAATGCCATGAGGAAACATTCAAACAAAGCACAATCAAATAACAGCCGAAAGCGCTCGGGTATACAGAACTTTTGGATAGTTTTTATAGACTCTGTGTCCAGAAAAGAATGTGCTTTGTGGTGCAGTAGATATCGAGAAATCGGGTAGCCGAGTTCGAATTCCAGTTGAATCCCTTACATTCACTTAGAAAAGTTATTAATCCGTTTCTTCCCTTTAGTTATGGGTTAAATAACAGGACAGATCGGATTCTTTAGCCTTGGCTGGCAATCAGTCTACCGCAGAAAGTAATGGCAACCTACTGCTCAGTTAGTCATGTCTCTTTCGAAACATGATCGCCCAAGTGTGTATCAAGTATGGCACTTGTACGAACAAAAGAAAAAGTAATAAAAAGCTTAATTGCTGTACCTTGTCAGTCGTCTTTAACGAAACAAGTATAAAAGAAGGATTGCTGCCCAGATACACAATATATATATATATATATATATGTAAGTGAATTGTAGCCCTGAAGCCGAGTAATTTCCTTTTCATAAGAAGAATTAACAGCAGTTCCATTAAGCATTCCTGCAACACCTCATGTGTGAGTCAGCGTCCCTGCAAAGTGGGAAGAAACCGCAAGTGAGACCGCATTTGGCGGCGCCGATATACGAACGAATCGGTTTGCCACGGACGGTCAAAACGCGCGCATAAAGAACACCATTTTATTACCAGTGCGTCCTTGCTCGATCTGTAAATGTAGATTTTTCTCCGCGGTCGAGTGTCATAGAAACTCAGTATAACATTCCATACCCGAAATTTTTGTTCGGTTTATAGTACATACCTGACAATAGAGGAGCGTGCGAGAGAGAGAGAGAGAGAGAGAGAGAGAGAGAGAGAGAGAGAGAGAGAGGGGTTGAAAGCAAATGAATGGATTATAACGAGAAACTAACGAGTAAACAGAAAGAAAGAAAGAAAGAAAGAAAGAAAACATGAGCACGTGAAAGAGAAACTACGACAATCGAAAGGTTATCAGAGGGAGAGAGAAAGAGGGAAAGAAGAAATGGAATGAATCAAGAAACGATTACAAAAAAGAAAGAAACTGGGAGAGAATTAAGAACGGAGAAGAGAGAGAGGGAGAGAGAGAGAGAGTAAGGAAATAAAAACAATAAGATATAACGAGAATAAAAGAAAAATTCAAAGAGCGAGAAGGATATTGAGCGTGGGGGAGAGAGAGAAATGGTAGGTGATAGAACAATATATATATGCTGATACAGATCTGTTTCGCAGCACATAAGTACGGCTCAGACTACGCTCGCTTCCTAAACCGGGATTGAAACCCGATCGAATTGGCGTCAATCGGCGATTCTACACCTAGGCCACGAGCGTCCAGCAGAAGAAAGCTGGCTTATTTAGCGCATATAAACACGTACAATATATATATATATATATATATATATATATATATATATATATATATATATATATATATATATATATATATATATATGCTCATTTTCTCTCTCGATTCCTTTCTCTCTCTCTCTTTCTCTCTCTCTCTCTCTCTCTATATATATATATATATATATGAAAATGAGCATAGAAAAGGCAAACAACAACAGAAAATACAACTCAAAATTTGCCTAAGAAGAAGAAGAAGAAGAAGAAGAAGAAGAGAGAGAGAGAGAGAGAGAGAGAGAGAGTGGATGGAGGTTTAGAGAAGGAAAGCGTACGTGAGAGATTATAATGAAAAAGGGATAGGAAGAGAAAGAGAAAGAGAATAGTGAAAAAAAGAAAATTAGTGAAACGTATGAAAATTATTAGAAATAAAGAAAACAAAAAAAAATAAACTCTAAACGTATATTTTAAAAAATCCGAACGCATCTTAATGTTCATGTTTAAAATGTATTCTTATGTTTTTTTTTAATAAAAATAAGCTACACAATTTGTTTTTAATAAGGGATTTGTGTAACTTCAGTCAGTTAAGTGCCATACGGGATACACGCTTTGGGCGATCATGTCTCTTTAGAGACATGACTGACTGGGCAAAAGATTATCTCGCAGTAGGTTGCCATTGCTTTCTGAGGTAGACTGGTTGCCAACCAAGGATATAGAACCGAATCTGTCCTAATATTTAACCCATAACTGGAGGGGAGATATGGATTTATACCTTTCCTAACAGTATTTGTGCGTAAGTGAATGCAAGAAATTCAACTGGAATTCGAACTTGGCTCCTTGATGGTCATTCTGAGTCGATATCAACTGCACTACAACGCATATCCATGACTGTGTAACTTCACTGAACTTATTTAAAGAAATAAAGCAAACATTGTTATAAATGAAGTTCCAATATAAATCTCTTCTTTGTCATGTGTTGTATCCCTTCAGGACGTAGGCGATCATGGACTTCCGCTTGGCTCTGTTTCTTGTCACTCTCAATATTTTTTTCTCTTGGTATCTTTTTTAAACCCCGCTCCGCCATCCATTTGCTCAAACCTAACAAGTACGTCTCGCTCTGCTTTCCCCTGCCTCTCTTTCCCTTTATCTCTTTTTCACTTTATCCGATCTGAGTATTAAATCATCCGGGCCTCCTTCCTCATTACGTGTCCCAGGAACATCATTTGTCTCTTCCTAATAATTATAAATGAATTTTCTTCTCGTTTGCATCCTTTCCAACACCTCATCGTTGCACACGTGCTCCATCGATGGTATGTTCAGCATCCTTCTGTAAAACCACATTTCTTCTGCCTCAAGCCACTCCTTCATCCTTAATGAGATTGTCCAACATTCCCTTCCATACAGAAGAACAGATATTACATGACAATCCAGCATGGACTTATACAACAATATAAATCTCGACACTTTATAAGGAAAAAAGAAACATTGCACCCTCATGTGTGTTAAATTCTACTTACTGTTTCTTTCAACTCGTACTCATAACGACGTGGTCTAACGTTTAACAAGCTTGCCTCGTTAGATAAATGACACCTGTGTAGTGAGTCAGTTTCTCACTGAGTGTCTCATACTTTCGGCATTGTGCTTGGTCCAAGCTACGCTTAGACAATCGCTATAACAATCCATGCTACCGACATGCCGTACCCAAAATAAACGACCAACAAAAGGTTTTAAATGAAACGCAGAGGTGTGGAAAATTGAGGCGTGACATGACTCAAATTTAATGGTGTATGTGGACAGGAATCCCTCTCTTTTATACAAGTTTCATTAAATAAGATCGACAATGCACTGTTATTAAGCTTTTTCAGTAATGTGATTGGTACCGACTTGGCGGCTCAACTCTAGCCACTTTCTCGCCGAAGGGATGTGGCTTCCCACTGTCTGCTCTATAAATATTTTCATGGCTTCTGCTCCGAGGAACTTAAGTTACCGGTGCCCCTGCCACATGAGTTTACTCGTGCAACCAGGCAGGCAACTGGGTCCCACCCATTCACAGTTAGATCAAACAAATGCAGCCGGCAATTCTACTTCATCAACTTCTTTTCTCGCACTTCCAGCCTGTAGAACTCTCTTCCATATTCTTGCTTTCCTGGTGGCTACAACCTCCAGGAATTTAAATGCATTGTCAATACCCATCTATTAACCACTTGACTTCAGTTCTTTCCACATCACCCTGTAAATCTTTTCCTTTCTCTCTACCTTTGCAACTATCATCACGCCTGTATTCCCATCCTTATCTTGCTCCCTTCTCCGACACCCCACTAACTGGTTCGTCTTTTTTTTTTTTTTTTAGTCTCCTCCTATCTAATCTTGTTCTCTCATGTAGCCCTCTGTGCATCAGTGGCGTTACCACCTTGCTTGGGGTGAAACGATTAAGAAAATCAAATTTGTCTTTTTCCTGTGTAAAAATGTTCTGCATATCCGAATGCTTTTGGCTATTTTTTTTTTTTTAGTCATTATCAAGAATGATTTTTTTTAACTGAATGTATAAATAATTTTATGTACGTATCTCGAGTTACAAGAATGTTATACTTTACAAACACGGACAGCACATTGTAGCTGTGTTCATTGTTAATGTTAGTGAGTGTTGCCTTTTTTATGATTAGTGATTCTACTATTTCTAGTTTTTTTTTTACATGTGGATAATGTTATTAGCATATATATATATATATATATATATATATATTATGGACGCTCCCATCGATTTCGATCTATGAGGGTCTAACCTTAGTAAGACATCCACACAAAGATTTGTTTATAGTGGTGAAGGCATTGTGTAGTACCGTCCACACTTTTTGGAACTGCTGATAACAAACACTCGGTGCAGAAATCTGCCACAGATCGTATGAACAGCAGACCTCAATTATTTAACCCATAATTGGAGGGAACGGACGGATTAATACCTTTCCCAAGGGTACTAGTGCGCAAGTGAATGCAGTGTGCTCGACTGAAATTGGAACTCGGCTCACCGATTTCCCCCTCCAAGCCGACATCCACCGCACCACAACGCACATCCGTGAACGCTAACAGCACCTGGTATTCCCAAGTGGTCACCCACCTAAGTACTGACCAGGCTCAACTTCGGTGATCGAGCGAGAACCGGTGTATTCAACGTGACATGATATATATATATATATATATATATATATATTGCAATTTTATTATTACAATGGTAGTACTGTGCACTTTTTATAAAAGTAAATGCAACGAACAGTAGTTTTTTAATCTACCTGTTTTTTTCACTTCCTTATATATATATATATATATAAACTGAAAGAACACGTAGATTAAAAACCCATTGTCCAAGCATTTACTTTTATAAAGAGTGCTCGATACAGAGTAGACCTTAATATCGCAATTTTGTTATTCCAATGGTTTATAAAAGAATAAGATTTTTCTCCAACTACCATTCCCTAATTTTCTAAATAACCATGAATTCATCTTATATTTGAAAATAAATAATTTTCACCATTTATTCTAGTATATCATCTGAAGAAGAACAGTATTGTTCTGAAACATGAACATTTTTGTGTAGTGATATTCTGCTTTTACAAACCATTGTAATACCAAAATTACAAAACAATTATATATATATATATATATATATATAGAGAGAGAGAGAGAGAGAGAGAGAGAAAGAGAGATCTGGTCACAGAAAAAGCGGGCACACAGTGCTCCGAGAACGATTCCAGTACAATCGATGGATGAAAAATAATTACAGTCCGATATCTCACTGAGGCTCGAGGCCTTCCTCAACAGAATCATTGATGTAGAAGACCGATTGAGGATCTAGACCGAGCTGAAAAATACATAAGGCAAGAATTTAATGCAGTAAAAGTTCGCGCAAGTACAGAAATTATATAGATCAAATATAATTTCTCTACTTGCCTACGCGCCACATCTTCTTCCCCCCAGCTATAGGATAATTAGTAAGACTTGATCCACTTCATTTATTTTTATACTTAAGGAATTAATCAACCAAATACAGTCGGCTTCCTATCGCTTTTTCTTGCCCCCGCTTCTTCCAATCTTTTTCATATTCTATTTTCCTTGCCATATCTTTACATATTTTTACAGTATTTACATAATTCGGATTATTCTCCTCATCTTTGTTGCCATTTGTACGACGTTTCGGTCTTTGTACGCCCCGGCCTTCTTCAGAACACTTTATTACAATCACTGGGGTATATAATCTCCATCCCTTTTGCGTAGAGTCTTTTTTTTTTGTAGTCAATAGTTATCTCCTTCTAACCCTGTAAGTGACTTGATCACCACTACTGTATCCTGGTATTGAACTCACAACTCTTTGGGCAAGACACAGGAACTAGCCAACATCTATATTCACTGGGCTTCAAAGACATGCTGAACAAGTAACTTACAGAGTTCGAGAGAGATAAATCAGGACTAGCAAAAAGAGGCTCTACGAAAAAAGGATGGATATTATATACCCCAGTGATTGTAATAAAGGTTTCTGTTCGAAATTCCTAACACCTCATAAAGGCCGGAGCCTTCTTGAGGTATTTGTGTTCTTGAAGTATTTAGGTTCGCCAAGTACAGAAATTATATAGATCAAAAGATCTGAAAGTGGCACATGAGGTTCTTCAACTCCTTATGAAAGCAGTTGTCAACATCCGTCAACATCAGCTGAGTGCCCCTGAAGAGAAATGCTGAACAAGGGTCACAACTTCGCAACGAGCATCAAGCAAATGCCACATTTGGACAACATTGCTCGAACCTAGGAAATAGCCTTGAACATTCCTCAGGCGCAGGCAGATGAGCTAAGACGAAAAGTGCGAAAGACGTTGGAGAAAACCAAGCCGACTAAACCAAACATCATAAAAAACGGTGGGGCTTGCGATCAAGATCCTACATCATTATACTTCCATCTGATAAAGACAATGCAATTTTAGTGATGGACAAAGAGAATACACCAAGAAACTTGAAGACCTCATTAGAAGTGGCAGCTATAGCAAAGTAAACATAGGCCCTATGTTGAAAAGAGAACGACAACTGACGCAAATCCTTATCAAGAACAAGGGTCATCACCAGCCTAAGACATACAGGCAGTTGTCTCAACGCTGATGGACTTTATCAAAGCAAATAGATTTTGCAATATCTATTATGCCACTTACAAGTCGGGGAACTAAAATAAAACAGGTAAATTTACATGCCTATTAGGTGTTCTGACAGAGAATGGAAATTATGGCATTGAGATCCGAAGACTCATCGTCATGGATAAGGATGCATTTCAAAAGCTAGCCAGTGTACAGGAAGATCTCATTAGAAAAAAAAAGAGTGCTAGACTGCTACGTGATATCTGTTCTTCTATATGGTAGCGAATGTCGAATGATCTCTTCAAGGAGAGGCTCGAGCCAACAGATATGTGGTTCTACAGAAGGATGATGAGGATACCATGGACCGAGCACACAAGCAACGACAAGGTGTTGGAAAGGATGTAAATGAGAAGAAAACTAATAATTAGCATCAAGAAGAGACAGCTAAGGTTTCTGGGACAGGTAATGAGGAAGGAAGATTTGGAGAACTTACTACTCACAGGACGGATAGAAGTTAACGAAATCAGCACGAGACGTATTTGATGGGCTTGAACAAATGGATGGTGAAACGGGGATACCAAGAGGAAAGCTATTAAGAGCAACAAGCGACAGAGGAAAGTGAAGTCTTTGATCGCCTACGTCCTTAATGAACAGGGCACATAAAGAAGAAGAATTCAGAAATAAACGTAAAAATGCTAGTTTCTCAAAATGTTTAAATTTAAAAGACGCTCATAAATATTCAGCAGGTTAACTGAAAAGTCTCGGTAAACTATGGAAAAAAAAAACCCAACAACAACAGCACTTATTCACTTTCGTTTATTAGATACTAAATTATGTCACTTAGCATCCTCCATAAGATTGAGGAATACATTTGCGCGTAAGTGTATGTGAGGAACTCAAACAAAATTTGAACTAGGCTTTCCAATTTACACCCATCATTTACACCATCTGCACAATCAATTTCTACTCTAATAGTTTCTTTCCTCGCACTTACCGCCTGTTGAATTCTCTTCCAGATACTTGCTTCCCCGACAGCTACAATCTCCAGGAATTTAAATGTAAGATCAATAGACACCTCTTGTCACACTAACTCGCATCCATTCTCTCAAACACTCTTCCCATCTACCCAACCCTCATCCTCGGTATCCTCATCCGTCTATCACCCTCCTTCTGACATTTGCTATAACTAAGCCCTCTTTCTCATCACTTTCTCCTATGTAATCCCCTGCGCAATAGTGTCAGTGGAATGCCTTGCTTGGGGTGAAATGATTTTAAAAAAATCAAGATTTAAATTCCTGGAGATTGTAGCTGTCGGGGAAGCAAGTATCTGGAAGAGAATTCCACAGGCGGTAAGTGCGAGGAAAGAAGCTAAACATGAAGAAAAGAAGAAACACATGCCCAGGAAAAAAAAAAAAGAAAAGAAAAAAGATAAAAATAAAATTTGTCTATATTTCTGAGATGAGGTAGTATTTACAGTATTCGGACTCATCTTTGATGCCATTTGTACGACGTTTCGGCCGTTGTACGCTCCGGCCTTCTTGAGGTGTTAGGAATTTCGAACAGCACCCTTTATTACAATCACTGGGGTATATAATCACCATCACTTTTGCGAAAAGCCTCTTTTTGGTAGTCCTGAGTTATCTCCCTCTAACTCTGTAAGTTACTTGTTCAGCATGTCTTTGAAGTCCAGTGGATATAGATGTTGGCTAGTTTCTGTGACTTGACCAAAGAGTTGTGAGTTCAATACCAGGATACAGTAGTGGTGATCAATTCACTTACAGGATTAGAAAGAGATAACTCATGGCTACAAAAAGAAACTCTACGCAAAAGGGATGGAGATGATATATGGGGTTCTGAAGAAGGCCGGAGTGTAAAAAGGCCGAAACAATGATGAGGAGAATAATCCGAATAATGTAAATACTGTAAAAAGTAAGATATGGCAAGGAAAATAGAAGAAGAAAAATATTGGAAGAATCAGGGGCAAGAAAAAGCGATAGAAAGCCGACTGTATTAGGTTGATTAATTCTTTAAAATATAAAAATAAATGAAGTGGATCAAGTCTTACTAATTATCCTATAGCTGGGGGGAAGAAGATATGGATTCATACCTTTCCCAAGAGTATTTGCGCGTAGGCGAATATAACGAACCCAACAGGAATTAGAACTCCACTCTCCGATTAACAATTCCGAGCCATTATCTATTACACCACCAGGACATCGCAGCTTACTATATTTCCAAGCGGTCACCCATCTAGGTACTGACCAGTCTCGATGTTACTTAACTTCAGTGGTCGTACGAGAATTTAGAGTGCATGTGAATTCCACAATCCATTCATTAGTTGCATAATATGTGCCTCGCTATGGTTATATGCGGTTTTGAATTCAAAATTCTTCTAGTAGAATAGTAGTTAAACAAGGCTACATACTACTCTTTAACCCATAGTAAGGAAGAAACGAGGAGCTGGATTAATGTCTTTTACCAAAGTTATTTGAAAATAAGTGGAAGAAACATACTTGACTGGAATTCGAACTGCTGTTTGAATTTTTATACTGAGCGGCTTTCCCATATTACACCACCCGCACATCCAAGAAAGAGATATGAAGATAAAAGAATGACAAAGATATATATATATATATATATATAGAGAGAGAGAGAGAGAGAGAGAGAGAGAGAACAGACAGTTAAAAAGAACGAAAGATATCGAGATTAGTTTTCTCGTCGTCTCTCTCTATTTCATTCTCTTTAACTATCTGTCTTTTTTCCTTTTCTTCCTTTTACCTTTGTGATGGAAGTTCCGAACTTGAAAGGAGAACGAATTGATAATGATGCAAACATTTCGGATGAAATAAAGACGAGTTCACGAAAGCACAGCAAAGGGCGGCCGGTCTTTTCACCTTTATCTCGTTCAAACAAGCTTTCCATTTCAGACGACTCCGCATTACACGCTTTCTGTTAATTACTTCTTAGGTCAAGAGGCTAAGATTCCCTCTTTTCTGAAGAGCTCTTCGAGACTTAACTGCATAGTTTGAGTTCAGAAAGGTCGTATCAGCAGAAAGATCAGCTTGGTATACCGAATGCCGCATCATTGAGATTGTTACGGTGAAAATCTATTGCCAGTCATTCGTGATAATTGTAAAACATTGCTGAAGCTTTGATGACAAAGTAACTGTAATTTTATAATGAGTTAAGTACTAAATAAAAACAAACACATTTTCTCTCTCTCTCTCTCTCTCTCTCTCTCTCTCTCTATATATATATATATATATATATATATATATATATATATATATATTAATCATAAATGTACATTTTTTCCTCACTGATAGCACAATGAATTACATGCACAACACAATCTTCAGGTGTTGATTCAAAACTGAGCGTAAATTTAAATTTTGATGTATATCCCAAATGTTATTTGCCTTATGGTGTAATGAGAAACTGGAGATCCGAGTTCAAATTCCATTCGAAATTGTTTCATCCACAAATGCCTTTGGGAAAGGTATTAATCTATCTCTTCATTCTCTAGTTATGGGTTGAATAGCTGGACAGATTGAGGTCTATAGCGATGGTTGGCACTGCGTGAAAATCTGTCTAGTCAGTCATGCCTCAAAAGAGACAAAATCACCTAAATGTGTATCACGTATGGCATTTATCTTGCTGATAGTAATATAGTCATAGTAGAGCAGATCATATAATTTAGGATATTTGTTTTTTGTTTTTTTTTTAATCATCTCACCCCAAGCAAGGCATTCAACTGCCACTATTGCGCATAGGGCTACATAGGGGAAGGTAAAGAGAATGAGTGGTTAGACATAGGGAATGTCAGGAGGAAGGTGACAGATGAGTAAGGATAGCGAGGATGAGGGTTGGGCAGATGGGAAGAGTGTTTGATAGAATGGGAGCAGGTTAGTGTGTTAGGAGGTGTCTATTGACCTTACATTTAAACTCCTGGAGATTGTAGCCGTCGGGGAAGCAATCATTTGGAAGAGAATTGTTCAAAAAATGTTGTAAAAAAAGAAGAAAATTAGATTAAAATTAAATATAAACTAATAGAGGGAATTAAATAATATTAACATTTATGATAGAATGTTCAAAAACAAACTTCCTTACATACCTCCAAATTCAAAAAGATGATTACAATTCAAACACATAGTCTAATTATAAAAGTAATACAATTGTACACACAAGTATTGTCATATTTACGAATGCAGTGATATATATGGTTATATATATATATTATCAAATTTACAAAAAATACAGAAACATTTCTGTATCTATTTACTTACAACCATACCCAATACAATATTCATATGAAAATATTATATATATATATCAGCATACGGTGTAGATATAGAAGAATCCAAAGGAGTATCCTGTATATACAGTGATAGGATAACTCTCTAAGAGAGCTATAAATATATATGTATATAAATACATATAGAGCAAATATAAGAAAAATTAAGGCAGACACGTTATTTCAGGGAAATCGGAAGTATGGGCCTATTTCCAGTTAACCATCCTCAGCTTTCGTGTTTATTGTACAAAAGGTTCGTGTAAAATCTTTTGTACAATAAAGACGGAAGCTGATGATGGTTCGCCTGAAATAGGCCTAAACTTCCGATTTATCATGAAATAATGTGTGTGCCTTAATTTTTCATATATATAGTGTGTTAATTTGTGATATTTTTTCAGTGGTTTACTATTTTTTGGCATAAAGTGCTTGATATCGAGATAGGGATGTGGCGTTAATACAATTTATGTGGAGAAATTTGTCACGTAACTGGATGTCTATTTAATTGCTTCATAAGTAGTTGACCTCTTCTTGTCATTTTAGGTTGATCTCTTTTTACCGTGTTGGGTTAACTTTTCTAACGTTTTAATATATGTGATCGCTTACATTTTTAGTCCATAATCAGACCAAACAGAAGATCAACAATATAATTAACAATAAAAAGCAATTAAAAGCAATAAAAAGCAATTAAACACCTGCAAACACTATAGCAAACTAAAAAGAGGTCAACACAAGAAACTGCAATAAAAAGCAATTAGTCATCTGTAGAACCACTTAAATACAAAAAAATTCAAATAACACCAAGCTCCATAAGCAAATAAGAAAAAAGGCAGGGAAGCAGCAGCAGCAGGCTAGCAATAATGTCTTCACGAAACTTCGAAGCCGGCATAATTCTGCTCAGTTAAGTGACAAACTTCTCCGCATTAACGCTCTGTCTCTTATAGACATATTCGGTGGCATGACTTGGAGTTTCATGCACTACGCAATCATCAGGTGCATATTACAAACTGACCGTTTCAGAGATTTGAGTTTAAGTTCTCTTGATTTTAGTATAAGTTAGATTTTATAATGTTAGGGTACTTTTTTTACTTTATAAAAAGTATAATATAAACAGACAAAAATTAAATGACGATAAAAAAAATTAAATATAAAATTTAACAAAAAATTAAAATTCTGGCAGATGAATTCAAAGGAGATTTACGTTTATAAAATTCATAACTATTACTAATAAATAAAATAAAGAAATATAGCAGAAAAGCAAGAGAGAGAGAGAGAGACAGAGAGAGAGAGAGACAGAGAGAGAGATCTATAGGGTAACCTGTGTTAATCTGGGTCTATATATTTGAGTAAGTATTTTCTCTATGACAGCATATGAACATCAATTCACTTATTTTGAACTAGCAGTACAGCCCGGTGTTGCTCGAGTGTAATGAAAGCTTTAAAACTAATCCATGGTCCTGGAGCTCAGACTCTTTGGACGTTGGCACGAAAGACTAAAAAGCAATAGTTGTTTCCAGTTAAAAGCAAAACCGTAGACTGAAAGAAAAATGAATGGATGTAAGTCAAATTTTGATTTCCTGGAATCGATATCAAATAAGTTTTTTTTCGTCGTAAACTGAATTTTGAAGGCTAAATAAATCCTCTGAGTAAATGGTATCATGGCTGAGACTAAGAACTACAATTATACCTACTCAGAGCCAAACCCGAAGCAAAACCTAAAATAAAAGGGCTGAAAAAAATACAGACATGCAAGCAGATAAACAGACACACACACAAACATCTTGCTTTTTATATATATTATCGATTTTCTACAAGAACTGCAACCTTGAAACTTCTGAATATCGTTTCTTATGTCTACATCAAGTTTATTTAAAAACTGGGGTGGCCTAATAATATGGTCGGCAGTATATATATATATATATATATATATATATATATATAGTCATCCGCAGACAGATCTGTTTCGCTGTATCACAGCTCATCAGTACGGTTAGACAGCCGATTGCTTTTTACCCAGGATTGAAACCCGACCGAACTGGCGTCAGTCAGCGATTCCACCTCTGAGCTATGGGCGCTCGGTAGAAGGAGGCAGACTTTTAGCGTGTATATTATCATTATACACGTCCTATAGTTGAGAGTGTTCTAATTCATTGTTGAATGAACGATACGTAGATGCCAGAGTAGCTACTGTTTTTCAAAGTCTACCATTCTTCCAGAGTGCTCAATCAGGGTGTGAGAGCAAATTCAAAGTTATCGAAATAGGGTGAATGAATTAGGATTATTCGAATGTATGTTCTTTATATGCAAACAAAGAAGATAATTGATTGAAATCATTTTATCAGATTTTTAATCGAGTATTGAGTATGGTTTTCTAAATTCACAACACATATGTTGGAGATTAAATATTAGAATAGGTATCGTCTGGTTAATTAGAAAAAGTTCAAATGATTTCAGTTCATTATGATTTTTAGTTCTCTGCATTTTACTTACGGAAAATCGAAACTGGGACAATATTGAGAAAGCACCGTACGAACATTGGAAACACCAGTTTGAAAGTTGTAACTATCTTGGTCACTGTTCAGTACACAGTAATACATCGCCTTCCAGCCGCATCACGTTAAAACACCGGTTCCCGTATGATCAACGAAGCTGGTCTGTACCTAGATGGGTGGCTACTTAAGAATACTCGGGGTTGTACGGCAGGTTCTGCGGGTGGTATAATGGATAACGGCTCAGAATTTTTAATCTGAGAGTCGAGTTCCGATTCCATTTGGGTGCGTGATATTCACTTACGAGCAAATATCTTTGGAAAATATACGAATCTACCTCTTCACTCCTTGTAACTATGGGTTAATTAGTAACACTTCTGTAACTAAACGATTATTATCTTCAAAAATAAAATTAAATTGCGTACAAAATAATTAAATTTCGGCATAAAAAAACATAGACGTTGATATGCAGTTAAACAAGAACAACCAGCCAACAATGAAATACTTATTTTTTATTTTTTTTGGACAGTAAAAGATTCAAGCAGGGGTACATGTTGTTGTTGGTGGTGAGGAAGAATATATTGCCACAATCATCAAAATTGAGAAAAATAGTCCGCACCTGAAAATTTGCATTTCTTAAATTTTGCATAAGAGTGAGCTCTGAACATAAGCATTCATTGTTGATATGCAGCTTTCTCGGCTATAATAAATGTTTATCTTGAACATAAGCATTCATTGTTGATATGCAGCTTTCTCGGCTATAATAAATGTTTATCTTGAACATAAGCATTCATTGTTGATATGCAGCTTTCTCGGCTATAATAAATGTTTATCTTGAACATAAGCATTCATTGTTGATATGCAGCTTTCTCGGCTATAATAAATGTTTATCTTGAACATAAGCATTCATTGTTGATATGCAGCTTTCTCGGCTATAATAAATGTTTATCTTGAACATAAGCATTCATTGTTGATATGCAGCTTTCTCGGCTATAATAAATGTTTATCTTGAACATAAGCATTCATTGTTGATATGCAGCTTTCTCGGCTATAATAAATGTTTATCTTGAACATAAGCATTCATTGTTGATATGCAGCTTTCTCGGCTATAATAAATGTTTATCTTGAACATAAGCATTCATTGTTGATATGCAGCTTTCTCGCTATAATAAATGTTTACTAAATTTCGTCTATTCTGGTAAAGCGTGGCACTGCGGCATCCAGTGAGTAATGATTTAATTCCGCAACCAATACAGATCTTCACTTAGTTTGGTTTGTTTTGCTTGACGGCATATCAACTACAAAAAGTTTTTTAATGCCGACAATATTTTTATAATAAATTCGTATGAACATATTATGTATTCAGGTTTCATTGGCGTAATTTTGTAAAGAGGGTTTTGCCGGGAGTCATATGCATTACAGGAATATCTATTTTTCTCCAAAAATATATTGCTGTTAATATTTTTTTCTTTAAAAATGTATTGTTGGTAATATCTTTTTATAAGTATATTGCTGGTAATATTTTTTACTTTAAAAATGTATTGTTGGTAATATCTTTTTATAAGTATATTGCTGGTAATATTTTTTACTTTAAAAATGTATTGTTGGTAATATCTTTTTATAAGTATATTGCTGGTAATATTTTTTACTTTAAAAATGTATTGTTGGTAACATCTTTTTATAAGTATATTGCTGGTAATATTTTTTCTCCAAAAATGTATTGCTGTTAATATTTTCTTTTCCAAAATTGCTGGAATTTTCACAATAAAAATGTATTTGTATACTTTCATAGAGTTTTGACTCTAGTTTGGATGTTAAGTATTTTTCCATAGTTGGGCCCTAACATGATAGATCTGGGAACAACAGCAATTAAGAGGTAGTCCCATAGTATTTGTCTATATTTCTGAGATGAGGTACCTACAGTATTTACATTATTCGGACTATTGTCCTCATCTTTGTTGCCATTTGTACGACGTTTCGGCCGTTGTACGCTCTGGCCTTCTTCAGGTGCTAGGAATTTCGAACCGAACCCTTTATTACAATTAACGGCTATATCCACTGTACCATGTATCCTTAAGGAAACATGGCCCAATAGATATAGAAGTTGGTTAGTTCCTGACTTGACTCTTAGAGTTGTGAGTTCAATACCAGCTTACAGCAGTGGTGAATAAGTAACTTTCAGGATGAGAGGGAGATAACTCATGACTTCCAATCGGGACTTTACGCAAGGAATGAGGATGATATACCGCAGTGATTGTAATAAGGGGTTCGGTTTGAAATTCCTAGCACCTGAAGAAGGCCGAAGATTACAACTGCCGAAACGTCTTACAAATGGCAACAAAGCTAAGGAAAATAGTTCGAATAATGTAAAAGGTGTTCCCATGTTTCTCAAAACTTCCTGATTACAGGTTTTGCTGCCGGATGCAGTTTATCGTCAAACCCAGGAACCAGATATTGTATTTTGTCATACGCAGGACACCTCATTGGTGGGAGAGAACCCCTCTGCATAGGAGCAGTGGGCGTATTCTGAAGTTCAGCTGACAAGGCGTCTGACCTTCACTCGATGTTTTTGGAGGGTGCTAAAGAGCAACAGAATCGAACACGCCTCACCAGTTTTACAAAATTAACATGCTAACCAACGTTTTTTATGATCATTTTATAAACGATGAATGAAAGAGGAGATGGTAGTAAACCAACGTTTTGAGGTTAAACACAATGGATGACTACAGAGCCTTGACTTTAAAAGGTCAAGACTGAAATGTTTGGGGAAACACACGTGCGTGTGTCTTTTTCACAAAGTGGCAAAATCTGTCTGAGGTGAACTTTTTTCTTATTTTTGGAACAAAGAGGAAATAAAGCTGATTCGATCCTTGGACGTGACATAGCGTTTCGAAGCCGTAAATATCTGAAATGGTGTAAATAAAAATTGGATCTTACTCGAACGTTAGATCTCACCCGAACATTCCCAAAGAGTAAAGGTCTGAGGTGGTGTAACTAAAGAGTGGATCTCACCCGAACATTAGATCTCACCCGAACATTTCCAAAACTTGAAAAGGACCTCCAATCCGTAGTGGACTGGGGTAAGAAATGGCTCGTAAATTTTAATGCTTCCAAAGCGAAGCTGCTATCTATTAACCATCACAGACAATCGTTCCTCCCACCCATTAACATGAATCAGGCTTCTCTCCCTGAAAGCAAAACACTGCACCTCCTCATATTAAATCTGACATCAGACCTTAAGTGGAATTACTATATAGAATCCATAGCTAAATCCGCTGCTAAGAAAGTCGGTTTTCTGTGTAGGGCCAGGAAGTTTTTCCGTCTGAAACAATCCTGCACATATATAAATATACCATCCGCCCGTGCATTGAATATGCAACCCCCTGCACAACAGTGGCAATAAAATTCCTTGCTTGGGGCCACACGATTATATATATATATATATATATATAAACGTAAAGGTCGGAAATGGTGTAACTAAAGATTGGATCTCACCCGAACATTTCCAAAACATAAAGGTCGGAAATGGTGTAACTAAAGATTGGATCTCGCTCAAATTTTTGCCAAAGAAACACTGATAGAGTAGCCATATTTTTTTAAAATCTACCCCCGTGAAGAGGATATTGCAGGGTGGCAAAAATGTCACTGCCCACATCACAACGCAAAAGATTTTGACGTCCATCAAAGATGGAACGTAATGGTTGAGCAGTTCCAGCCAATATATTAGTGAATTCTGACGCAAAGCTACATAATTTTATGCGTAGGGGGCTACATGCAAGCGAAATAGTCATGCTAAAAATTTTACTAATCATTCAGCTACGGCATGCACAACTTTATGCTTATATATTGTTTGTGAACACTCAGTAAGGATCGAACTCAATAGGTGAGTAATGCAAACGCGAGGCGAACTTGCGAATTATGGCGCTACGTTAGCCCCCGCCCTAGAGTCACAGTTCCTTAGCAAAATGTTTCGCAGTTGAATTAAATATTGACAGAATCATAAATTCTTGTTCCTGTGTTAATAAGTTTAAAAAGGATCGTTAGATAATAAAACAAGCAGTCGCCATAGCAACAGCGCATCACCCTGCTTTCCATACCTATCTCATCCTCACCCGAAGTGAAAGTAAAAAAAAAAGAAAAAAGAAAAAGAAAAGAAAAATGTCATTAACGAATTTTTCGTGGTGTTTGATGTGAAGTCTAATGCCAACGGCAAATAAATTCCTCGGATGCTTAGATATTCGACAGATGCACTTCCAACAGGTCTCTACCGATCCCATGTCTATAAATAAAGGGACTCGATGTCAAAAAAGGTAAAACCACGGAATGCCGGAGAGGAAGGTGGTGATGAGGTTACAGAGCTTAGTCAATATCCGGACTGACACTTACACTCCAGATGATCGTGGATTTTACAAGAAAATAGTTGGAAGAAATGTGCATATATTAATTGGTTATGAATTTAGAAACTGCAAATATGGCGCTCAGAAATTTCAGATGGATATTTCTCATTAATATCTAGATGTAAGCGTAAGTTCTATGCTAGCAGTTCCATCTATCGTACTTCTCGCTTATTGAACTTTCCAGGAAAGTGTGATGTTCAAAAATATAAATGCAATGTCATCCGTTATATTTCGTTCTTTTAATGTTCTTTCTCCTTAGTTCTGTAAATTTTTCTCGTATTCTTTAATATTCAGTAAACCCATGCGTCATAGTGACTTTGTTGCCTTGTTTGAGTTAAAATGATTTAAAAAGTGACAGAAAACGAATAACAAACTAACGGAATGTTACGTGGCATGAATATCAAGATATATATATATATATATATATATATATATATATATATATATATATATATATATATATATATATATATATATATATATATATATATATATATATATAAAACTTCCTTTTGACTGAGGTATCATTCATAGTCGAGTGGTCTAAGACGCAGCAGAATAATTGGTGGCTTCCCCTATGTTGACAGGGGTCGCAGGTTCGAATCCTGTCAAATGACGCAGACACTCGTACAAAATTTATCATAAATAATCAGGCCGGTAGAAATTAATATACTGTTTGATTAAAAACAGAATATCTAATCAAATACGAGTATCGACTAAAAATAATGTGCAAAAACAAAAATTTCAAAACCATTTCGTTAATCTTCGGGATTTTCCGTAACACACACACGCACACACACACATATATATATATATAATCGTGTTTCATGGTGATCAGTAGTATCTTGTTTAAGACACCAGTGAAGGTCTAATATTTGTACGGATTTAATTTTCTCTATAAGCTTGACAATGGGATCTAATTCATAAACACACAGATACATAAATGCACACGCATACACGCCCATTTTGTTGTTTCGTGAGGACACCATTATGATGTTTTCACTCATCGGGTCTGGGATTTTTGCTGTTGTTTTCTGTTGTTTTTTTTTCTTATTTGTATGGAGCTTGATATTTTGTGGGAGAAGTCTTATTTGAGATAGGTTGGTTTTCTTTTCATTTCTTTTTATTGTGCAGGTGATTGATTTATTTTGAATGCTTTTTTATTGTTTTTTAATGTATGAACTAAGCTCACTGGTGCTCCCTTTGTATAAATTTATTCGAGCCACAAGATTAGCAACTAGGTCCCACCCTTTTACATTAAAACCAATATTGATTAAATTGAGATCAGCATTATTAATTAACTATTAGATCTACTTTATTACTGTTGGGAAATTTAAAAAAAAGTTCTCTAAGTTTAACAATTTATTAGATTTAAAAAGTTATTCATATATTAAACGAGGAAGAGAAAGAAAGCACACATAAATAAAGCTACAAACATCCACACATGGAAAAATAGACGAGTATATTCACATACACTGGCAAACAGACACATATACAGATTAATAAACCCACGCATATATACATGCACAAATTGCAAAATTTAATCTAATATTAATACTAGTGCCCCACAAAATTATATTTTAGTCTGCTCACTTATTATCCAAATTAGAAGTTATTTTACTCTGATTTGTCCACATTGTACACACAACAATGCCTCCCTGATTAAAAGGGTTTTACTTGATTTTAACCTTTTAAAACCCTTCAACTTGAAATAAACATCATCACTTGATAAGACACAAGAAGTGTCGAAACAAAATAGCTACTTTTGTAGAGATATTATAACATATCCATGTTATAATTTCTGAATATCTATCTATCTATCTATCTAGCTAGCTATCTAGCTAGCTAGCTATCTAACTAGCTAGCTATCTAGCTAGCTAGCTAGCTATCTGCAGACAGATCTGTTTCGGCGATTCTACTCTATCGGGGTGTGGGAGCGTAAATAGTCATCCGCAAACAGATCTGTTTCGCTGTATCACAGCTCATCAGTACGGTTAGACATCCGATTGCTTCTAGCCAGGATAGAAACCCGACCGAATTGACATCATAATCAAGTTACATGTTGATGAGCATCAGTTTCACGTTTTCTGTATGTGTCTAATATGTAAGTATGGAAAAATACTCCAACCTAATACCCGGATGAAAATTATCAGAAGAGCAAGGAAAATGGGAGAATTTTTCCATATTTACTGTCATGATCTTTTCCTGAATGACTCGGTTAATATGTGGTTTTAAACTATCATATAAGAACAACTATTATTTCTTTCTCTTTGGGTTCGATTACGACGCTAGACAATCTTAACCTTTCTTTTTTAATGGCCTTTCAAAGTTCTGACTTGTAGCTACGATTGTCAGTACACAAACACTAGGAATACACTCCCGATCAAAAATTTAAGACCACTTAAAAATCTTTAAAAATATTTTTTTTTTACGGATAGATTTTAAACTCCTCCCACTTAAGGTTACCAATACTACAATCTAAAAGGTTATGGAAACAAAAAGCTACATTCCAAACATTTTATTCAGAAATTTACATTTTGATAAAATGAGGCGATTTACACATGATCAAAATTATAAGAGCAGAGACAAAAATTCTACGAAATTGTACAAAAAGTGTATGAAAAGTGTATGAAAACATTCAACAACCAAATTTAATAATGAGTTCTACCTCCACTGATTTTGATGACTTCAAAAATTCTGTCAGGCATGCTAGAAATAAGTGTTTCCATTAAGGTGCGGGGGATGTTGCTCCAGCTTCTGAAGATGGCTTCACAAAGTTCATTTTTGTTGAATATTGTTTGTCATTTCTATAAACATCTCTTGTCAACCATCCCCAAACATTTTCAATTGGGTTCAAGTCCGGTAAGCATGCAGGATGTCCTAAGAGATGGACCCCATTTTCTTGTAGAAAGGTCAATGTCCGTCTTGCAGCGTGGATTGCAGCATTATCCTGTTGGAATAACCACCCATCCACACACAAACGATGGCCCTCCGTCATCAAAGATGCTTTTTGTAGCATGCTAACATAACCAGCCGCTTTCTGACGACCCTGCACCACCTGGAGCTTTATCGTCCCGCTGTAAGAAAAGGCACTCCATACCATTAGGGACCCTCCATCACTATGACATATGGAGAAAATTTCAGGAGGCATGTTTTTGTTATGCCAATATCGTTGGAAGCCATCAGAACCATCTAGATTGAATTTTTTCTCATCAGAAAACAGGACTTTCTTCCACTTCTCAACATCCCATGTTTGGTATTCACGACCAGACTTTAAGCGGCTCACTTTGTGACGTGGAAGCAGCCAAGGAATTTGTTTACGCTTTTTATTTACCATGCCTTTTTGTCGTAATGGTTACGGGACTGCAATCAGCATCTGTGACTGCCTTAATTTGACTAGAAAGTCCCCCGTCTTTCATAACAACCCGTCTTATTCTCCTACTCAATGCAGGAGAAATTTTTGGGGGCCTACCAGAGTATTTTGCTTTTCCATAATTCTCACTGTTCTTTAGAAAGTTGCAAATCACAGTTTTACTGCGATTTACCTTAGCTGCGATCACCCACTGTGACAAACCTTGCTTATGGAATTCGAGAATTCGAGAACACTCAACTTCGGTATGTTTGCTTGCTTTAGGCATGGTAACACCTTTACGCAGTGATTGCTAATCTCTAACTGAACTAAAAACATTTGAATTACCATAGATCTAACAATTTATACCCCTGGTCTTATAATTTTGATCATGTGTAAATCGCCTCATTTTATCAAAATGTAAATTTCTGAATAAAATGTTTGGAATGTAGCTTTTTGTTTCCATAACCTTTTAGATTGTAGTATTGGTAACCTTAAGTGGGTGGAGTTTAAAATCTATCCGTAAAAAAAAAATTCTGTTTAAAGATTTTTAAGTGGTCTTAAATCTTTGATCGGGAGTGTATATCAATACACAAGCGTCTTTTATAGAAAAAATATTGCTAATATCTATTCACGAAAACAAAATTTTCCTCTTCAGAAACTATTCTTTATATCAATAAGTTTACCATTCATTTGTGCTTAGAATAATTGTGCAACTTATGATTCAGTGCCCCTTGAATTCGTTTAGACTTAGGTATCATTCGTAGTTGAGTGGTCTAAGACGCGGCAGAATAATTGGTGGCTTCCCCTATGTTACCATAGAAAAATGAAAAATCAGCAATATTATCAGTACTGATCTGGCAGTTTGGCTTTAGTCACTTAACCACCGTGATAATGTTGCCTCTTTGCGTTTTAATATTTTTCTATGAATATTTTCGTGGTCAGTCTGTTAAGTGCCATACGTGATACACGCTTTGGGCGATCATGTCACCTGCATTAGCTCAGAAGAATCTAGGAAAGTGGCTGCTCAGGGCAACTTTCATTTCAGGATTTGATACGAAAAACTGAATCATTTGAAAAATTCGTCCTGACACAACATAACTGTTCAACTTGTGGAGAAGACCGGCATGCACAACCCTGTCAAACGCTTTCGAGATGTCTAAAGC
This sequence comes from Ascarosepion bandense, assembly GCA_037127315.1. Classification (NCBI taxonomy): domain Eukaryota; kingdom Metazoa; phylum Mollusca; class Cephalopoda; order Sepiida; family Sepiidae; genus Ascarosepion; species Ascarosepion bandense. The sequence continues at coordinate 1,052,768 of JBBBDQ010000115.1, forward strand.
AACAGTCTCAGCTTCAGTCCGTCTGTTAAGTTCCATACGTGATACACGCTTCGGGCGATCATGTCTCGAAAGAGACATGACTGACTGGGCAGAAGAGTATCCCGCAAAAGTTTGCCATTGCTTTCTGCTGTAGATTGGTTGCCAGCCAAGGCTATAGAACCCAACCTGTCCTATCATTTAACCCATAACTGGAGGGAAGAGACGGATTAATACCTTTCCCAAGAGTATTTGTGTGTAAGTGAATGCAAGGAATTCAACTGGAATTCGAACTTGGCTCTCTGATTTGTCGTTCCGAGTTGATATCCACTGCACCACAACGCACATCAATTGCTCGAATCAGCTCTTCACTCTAGTACCTAGACTTTTTGAATTCAGCGCAATTTTAGACTGGCGTCGAGGTCTCATCAATTTACAGTTGAGCTAGCTTGAGGCAACCGCAAGTTCTATGCTAACAGTTTCTTTTCTCGCACTTCTCGCTTATCGAATTTCCGGCTCCATGCTTTCCAGCCAATTTTAATCTGCAAAAAATTAAATGCATTGTCAATTGCTATCTACTGTTCTCCTGATTACTCTTTCCTGTTCCAGCTTAATGTTTCTTTTCCTAATTCTTTCGCATTCAGTAACCCTCTTGTGGCTTAGTGGCTTTACTGCCTTGAATCGGGTAATGTCGATTAAAAAAGAAGCCAAAAAAGATAATGATATTTCTTGGCCTTTTAATCCATAGCCCTGCCCTCTGAGATATAACTGCAAATACTTGTTATTAATCATAAATTGCCTTCGGTATTCTTTGCGCTGAAACACATGTGCCGCTATGTATGCTGATTGAAGCCGAATAACACATCCAATCAGATAAAGAAGACCTACTCCGCCGCCATCGCGGGTACTTCTTTTTTTGCTTAACTACCCAAAATGCACCAGTAAGAAAATTAATCAAATAGCTTAGGGGCAACAACAAATAAAATGAAGATGTTTCTGGTAAAAATTCCAATTGATTTATTTTTGCAAATATTGATTGCAAGTCATCCATCTCTACCCGTTTCTGGTTGCAGGTATTATTACCAGCTTGATCTGTAATCAGATTTTGATCTGTTTTTACTAAATCTACCTCGGTGTGTGTTCTTGCGTAGGTGAATAATTTTAGTTAATGTCCTCAAAATGGAGCAGACGACGACCTGTTCAAGTAAAATCGCCCTTTAACAAGGAAAAACTTACAAATTAGATAACAACTAACCACTATAAACGGTAAATAGTATTTGCCGTTGAGAATGTAAAAAATAACTGCTTTTGAAAGTTTTTCTGAGTAAGAATGGTCATGTTCAAGGAAGCATAGACACGAGAAAGTTTCGTTTGTCCCCCGATCCTTATGAATGTTGTGTCTTAACTATGAAGCTGCAGCACAATATTTTAGAGTTCACTGATCATGTTAAATCTTCTTCTTTCAGGACGTAGGTGATCATGGTTTTCCATGTCTCTCTGTCCTTAGTGGGTCTTAGCACGCTTTTACCTGTTAGAACACACAACCCTCCTTCTGTCATCCACCTGATCAGGCCCTTCAAATATGTTATCCGCTGCTTTCCCCTGTCCTGTTAGTATCAGGTTTTCCAAGCCCTCCTTCCTCATTTCATGTCCCAGGAACTAGCCGTATCTTCCTGATGCTCAGTATTAATTTCCTTTTCGTTTTCATTCTTTCCAAAACCCCATCATTACTCATTATGCTCAATCCATGATATCCGCAGCATCCTTCTGTAGAACCACATTTCAGTTGCTTCAATTTTTTCCTTCATCTTTGATGATGTTGTCCAGCATTCACTGCCATATTGAATAACTGACATCACATAGCAATCCAGTACTCTTTTCTTTGTTTCTAGCGAAATATTCCTGTCTACTCTACTCAACTTCTGGAACGCGTCCTTCGCCATGCCAATTGGCCTTCGGATCTCTGTGTTGCATTTTCCGTCTTCTGTTAGAAAACTTCCCAGATCAGGTTAAAAAAATCTGCCGCACTTTTGTCATCAATCAAATATTGTTGTCAAACTACAGAAAGAATTTCAGAAAGCGCCCTCTATTGGTTAATTATAAAGACCTGTTCTTATATGATAATTCAAGATCACATACTGACCGAGTCATTTAGGAAATCTTTTGATAATTCTCAACCGGATATCATATTTTCAAATAACTGTGACCTTTTAGAGGTTATGAATTTGGGTGTACTTTTTCAATACTTACGGAAAAGTGACCATTAAATCTTGATATTACGTTCTGAATTTCAAATAACTGTGACCTTTTAGAGGTTATGAATTTGGGTGTACTTTTTCAATACTTACGGAAAAGTGACCATTAAATCTTGATATTACGTTCTGAATTTCAAATAACTGTGACCTTTTAGAGGTTATGAATTTGGGTGTACTTTTTCAATACTTACGGAAAAGTGACCATTAAATCTTGATATTACGTTCTGAATTTCAAATAACTGTGACCTTTTAGAGGTTATGAATTTGGGTGTACTTTTTCAATACTTACGTTAAAGTGACCATTAAATCTTGATATTATGTTCTGAATTTTTTTTCTTTATTAGCAAATTGCTTAATAAAGGAGATACATTCTGCACCACTTGTGGCCATTTAAAGCGAATTTAGAACAAATCCATATCAGATAGAGTATGCGGTATAATTTTAAAATGTTCTTCAGCACAAAATAAGCAAAAGAAATGTTCGGCAATAATTAATTTTCGTGCCTGCAAAATAGAAAAAATAAATAAAAAAATAAAAATAAAAATAAAACAGGATGCGTCAAAAGAACGGTTTTTCTATTGAGGGAAATTGTTTTGAACACCTTCACTCATCGGCAATGTTCATTGCTTTACAAAGCGATGATTAGAATTTTTATAAAATTTAAACATATAAAAGTGATGTTAAAATTTTTCTTTATTCTTGAGGATTGACAGCAAAAATAATAAGCATTATTTTTATTAGATTGTTTATTCGGATTGTTGGCTAAATTGGTTGGCAAAATTTATAAAATGATCAATAAATATTCTTATTTTTTGTTAACATTTTAATAATTTAGTAAATATTTATACATGTTTGTTTTAAATTATCAAGAACAGAGAAAATGTATAAATTAATTTTCATCATATGTTTAGGTTTTATTATAAGTCTAATGATCGCTTTTTAAAACAAAAAAATGTTGCTGAGAAGTGAAGAGTGTTAAATAATAGCGGTGTCAAGGAAAAAACACACTTTGGTACACAGTCTTCTCGAAGAGGTCTTGATCGCCAAGGCGTGTATCAGGTATGGCAATTAACTGACTGACCCTGCGTTTTAAATATGAAGTTGAGACTTTCTGTAGGTTAATTTTATCCCTAATTATCACTATCTGAAGCTCTAATTCTAATTCTAATATTATTACCAGTGTAAGTGCGCTCTTTATGCATGACCTTCATGGATGCATTTGTTTTTGTTTTTTTTGTTTTTTGTAAGATGCGTTGTGGTGCAATAGATATCGGCTCGGAATGAGAAATTGAAAATCGGAGTTCGAATTCCAGTCGAATTTGTTTCATTCACTTTAGCACAGATATCCTTGGGAAAAATATTAATCTAACTCTTCTCCCCCCAGCTATGTGTTAAATAGCAGACAGATTTGAATCTCTAGCCTTGATAGTAATGGCAACCTTTTACTTAGTAAGTCATGTTTCGGAAGAGACATGATCGCCCAAGCATGTATCATATATAGCAATTAACTGACTGATTGGTATGGCAATATAGCTTAATGTATAATGATATACAAACGATGTTTTGGGCAGTTTTGATTCAGAAATTCTTCCTCGATGATACCTCTCGTTCTGGGTGACAATACTGAAATTCTGTAAACTGTAGTTCAAGAGAATCCTATAGAAACTGCACTGGAATATGTACAACGGATTAATATAATTCGTGCTTTGATCAGTAAACAATTTCATCGTTGAAAAAAATATTTAAACTTGGTCAATGGTCACTTATCCCTTTTCTTTTTAAAGCGTTATTTCTCTGCTCGTCATTAAATAGAAGGAAGATTTACTACTGAAAGTTTCCCGCGTAAAACCATCAGCAATAAAAAGTGAGTTAACACCCACTAAAAAAGAAGAAGCCATTTTCAAAGTAGGACTACAGTTGTGTTCTGTGTTAGGTGGGATATTGAATATATTCACGAGCGCTGTTTTCGCTGTTTTCGCTGTGATAGAGCGGAACAGATCTGTCTGCGGATGACTATTGGAGTAGATAGACTGAACTATCGGCCGGTTCACACTCCACCCACGTCTATTGAACAGGTGTAGAGGCTCATCCCTTGTTCCCTGTTTAGGACGTGGTTTCCGGTTTTCTCTTTTCCAATCTATTCACTCTTACGTAGCCCCCTGCATGCCAGTGGCCTTAACGCCTTGCTTGGGGTGATGTGATTATATATATATATATATATATATATATATATATATATTCTCTTTTTAACACTTGAACAACGCTTTGTTGGTAGATCGTTGAGAATTCGAATCCTTCGTCACCAACTGTTGTATCGTGGAATGAAGGGATACCCAGAGAAGTGTATTAATAAAGTAGTTTAACTTTATTGATAAAGTAGTTTAAACTTTATTAATAAAGTAGTTTAAACTTTATTAATAGAGTGGTACAACCAAGATGTATATACAATATTTACAGTCTCTCTCAGTAGTAGGTCTAACTTCCTAAAGCCCGTGATAATGACAACTTCCGTACTAAGCGCACATTGTCTTTTATACATCCGCGTGACCGGATATCACATGGTACGAGCCACGACCCAACACATTGCTGCAAGTTAGATTAATATGTCGAAGACAGTAGTCGGTACTTAAATTGCGCTTTTGAATTATCAATTTTCCACAACCGTACGCAGTCTTATGTTATTTTCCTTAAACATGTCTGACAAGTGATCTTTATTTGACTGTTGTTGTTAAAGCATTCTCGGCTATGCTGAATACTGTCATACCATTAATTATATCACATATCCTGTGTCCTTATACTTTAGGGGCGACGCCTTAACTCGTTCAGCCACAGAGGTTAATAGTTTAGCAAGGCCAAAGTTTTGTCATCTTTCTAATCTGCCGATTTTCAGAAGTCATATTATCTGTTCGCAGAGGCTCGACATTGGCACGCAAGCGAGACATGTGGTGGAAAATAGCCATATGCTTAGTGACCCTACGACCAAACCCGTCTCGAGTGAAGACATAGCTATGACCAGGGCAATGCATCTCTTTCCCAAATTTGCTGGTGAGCTCTGCTATTCCCCTTCACTCTTTTCGATAAACACTGAGAGCGATTTTGAAACCTCACAAGCAATAACAGCCCAAACTAGGACACCATTTAGTTTCTGCCGCTTGTCACCTTCAGGAATGTCTCCTGGTGAAGTAGCGTAAATCCTAAAGCGCACCAGCCACCGAAGAGATAAAGGCCACCGGAGAAAGGCAATCGAGACGACCGACACCGCTAGAAATAGCAGCAGCAAAACACGGGCAAAAAACCTGCGCCTTCACAGTCAAAAGCATTCGTCCGGCTAAGCGAAAACTTTGTCTGAGGTACGCTGTATCTCCTCCTTCATTTCCTTCTCTCTACCAAGTTGGTTTTTACTTATCAACTTTATTCTTTAAAACTTAAATTTGATGCAGTTATATATTCGCCATATATTTGTAATAGCTTGTTACCATTTATCAAGTTGCTATCCGATTCGAATTCCAGTTGAATTCATTGCATTCACTTACGCGCAAATACCCTTAAGGAAGGTATTAATCCGTCTCTTCCTCCCAGTTATGGGTTAAACAACAGGACAGATTGGGTTCTATAGCCTTGGCTAGCAACCAGTCTACCGCAGAAAGCAATGGCAACCTACTGCGGGATAATCTTCTGCCCAGTCAGTCATGTCTCTTTCGAGACATGATCACCCAAGCGTGTATCACGTATGGCCCTTAACTGACTGACTATCCGAGTAAATTCTGCAGGTTTTCATGAGAGAAAGTTTTCTACGAACCGCTGAATCTGCTTTTCATTAAAAAAAAATTTTGCAGCGATCGAAAATGTATTGATCAGTTCGTGCAGCTTCTTGCAAATATGGCGATCAGCTAAGTTGCAACATTTTTTTCCAATGCTCTTATTTTTGTGTAGATGTACGTCGTGGTGCAGTGGATATCGGCTCGGAACGAGAAATCAGAGAGCCGAGTTCGAATTCATTGCATTCACTTACGCGCAAATACCCTTGGGAAAGGTATTAATCCGTCTTTTCTCCTTTCAGCCATGGGTTAAATAGCAGGACAGATTAGGTTCTATAGCCTTGGTCGGCAACCAGTCTACTGGAGAAAGTAATGACGACCTACTTCTAGAAAATCTTCTGCCTGGTCAATCATGTTTCTTTCGAGACATGATCACCCAAGCGTGTATCCAGTATGGTACTTGATAGCTTCTTCCTTTGTTGTACCTAGCCATAACTTATCATGGAGGGAAACAACATCTTTCTTAAGTTAAAAAAAAAAAAAAGAAGATTTAAGCGCTTTACGACTAAATGTTTATGGACTGGTTCCAGCGACTGGGCGTATAAATTTGCATTTAGCATTTCATTACACTTTAAGAATTCTAAATGAATAATATCCAGACGATCTTAGCACGCACAACACAATCTTTCTTCCATCGAACTCACAATTTGTGGTCCATGATAGACATCTATCTTTGACAATCTTTTCTTTTTCTTTTAGTCAATTCGCCACAAGCAAGGTGATAAGGCATAAGGAGGCTACTGAGAGTGAAAGAGAACGAGAAGACTTTAGAAGGAACCAGAAACACACGCTTAAACAGGAAACAAATGATAAACCTCTACTAGGTCTCACTTAATCAACTGTAATCGCAACTTCTACTCTAACAGTTTCTTTACTTGCACGTACCGCCTATGGAATTCCTTTTCGTATAATTGCTTCCCCGACATCTACAATCTACAAGAATTTAAAATTAATGTCAATTGCCATCTCTTATCTCCTTGACTCGCATCCTTTCTCTAACAAGTATTGTATCACTCTCCTCCTATGTAAACCCCTGCACACCAATAGTAGTACTACCTTGCTTGCGGTGAAATGATTATGAAAGAAAATTCTAGCTACAGGCAGGGGATATTAAGATCAAGCAGGTACAGAAATTTAAATACCTGGGAAGTGCTCTAAAAGAGGACGGAAAATTCCGACACTGAGATACTAAGGCGAATTGGCACCACCAAGAATGCATTCCAGAAGCTGAGTAGAATATTGTGAGACAAAGTACTGGATAGTTATGTGATGTTTTTTTCTTTAATATGGCAGTGAATGCTGGAAAATCTTACCAAACATGAGGGAAAGACTTGAAGTAACCAAAATGTGGTTCAACAGAAGGATACCGTGAACCGAACGATGAGATTTTGGAGGGGATGGAAACGAAAGGATACTAATACTTAACATCAGGAAAAGGCAACTGAAGTTCCCGGGACATGTAATGAGGAAGGAGGGCTTAGAGAATATGATACTCACAGGTCAGATAGAGGGAAAGTGACAAAGAGGAACGCAAAGCGTAACATGCGCTTGAGTAAATGGATGGTAGAGTAGTGTTTGGAAGGAGTAACAGAAGAAAACGTGGTAAGAGCGACTAATAATAGGGAGATATGGAAGGTCATGATCACCTACGTCCTGAAGGAACACAGCACATAGAAGAAGAAGAAGAAGAAGAAGAAGAAGAAGAAGAAGAAGAAGAAGAAGACTAGATTGGCGGAACTTCACGTTTATGGAACTCTATTTCAGCTTTTTGATTCTCAGAAAAAATTAATCCTCGTAAATTTAACCCTCTAGGGCCATTCGTATCATATTTGATACAGTATTTTCCTATAAGGAAACATTTGGTATTTCTCTATAAGGAAACATTTGGTATTCATTGACTGAGCAGTCAGTACTGCTTTCATTTGAAATTTATAAAATATTTCTCTTAAAAAATTTTTCAGGAAAATATTTCTTTCAAGGCTTGTTTTCATACTGTATCAAATATGATACGAATGGCCCTAGAGGGTTAATAATATAATATGATTAAGGCTTCTACTTGTCATAAAGTGGGGGATCAGTTCTATATTGTTATGAAGTAATAAACAGATCCCCCACTAATATGATACGAATGGCCCTAGAGGGTTAAATTAGGTACCTCCACTCATTTTCGATACTTAAATTTTAAATTGAATTTTAAAAAAAAAGAAGTTTTCTTGAAACTTTAATTTTAATTGAAAGCTGAATGATTAAATTTACTATTTCCAGCAAACAAAATACTCTGGTGTATTTCAAACAGAAATCATATTGATTGGAATTTAAAAAAATTCATTTTTTTTATCTTTCAATTTTTCAGCAATTTTAAGCGATTGACGCATTTGTAAACAAAAGTTAATTCTCAGTTGTAAAAATCTTTCAAAAATAAATATACATTCGTGAAACATTATTTTTAGAAAATTAGCAAATTGAATGTTAAATTAACCTGATTTACACAAGTTTTATCTATTTATAACATTAAATTTTGAATAAAACTATTTCTTAAACATAGAGTTCAATTTTCTGAATTTTCCACCGTATGTGTTGACAGGTTTGAAAGATGTGAGATAAAATAAAATAAGTGTATGGCGATCACAAGTGACAATATTGTATAAATGTTTTCCCTGTAAGATGAAGAAATCTTGAAACACATGACCTTTGAATTTACACATAGAAATTCCCATACCAAAAAACTTCAAATACACACAAAAATATATTTTAAATGTAAGAAGACACGACGATTTATATTTATCATTTTAATGCTCGATTAGTAAATATAATATTCGCTTAATAAGTTTTTAGACTAAGCACAACAAATCTTTGAAGTATCCTAAATATATTTTTCAAACTTTATAAATTATTACAATTAAAAAAATGAAAGCAATTCTTTTAAAATTACATTATTTTTCGAAATTTTTTTTTCTTCAATGTCCTCCTTAATTTATATTATTTATTCAAGTAATTAAAAATTTATCAAATTAAATAATGTCATAGTTATATTGATTTTTATTATTTTATTATTGGGAGTAGATTTTCGGAAATAAAGGCAACATTTATCAAAACATAATAGATGATTTACATCCCTCAACGATAATGCGTTTTAATTAATAATTAATAATGTTGCTTAACAAAATTTAATTTCTAAAAAAATTCATGAATATATGAAGAGCGGGGTAACAGATACAAAAATAAATAAATAAATAAATAAAAGAATTATCAAGATTTAAAAAAAAAATAATTTCAAAAATAATTTCAATCATTTGTGAATAAATTCTGAAAGTTTCACTAAAATCCGACAATTATTTGGTTTTCTCAAGAATTTCCAAATTAATCTGTTTGTCACGGGAAAAAAACTGAGTTATGTAATATTACGTTTTCCATTATAAACTCTCATAACGATTTGCTTACCCGCTAACTAAAATCAAAACAATATTTCGAACGTGTTAGAAGGGATTAATCTTTTTTTAAATAACTAAAAATACTTTGATTTTTCCTCTTAATAATAATATAAAAAATTTGATGGAAAAAAAATTCGTTTTATTAAGTTTGGGGCCTTTTTTATTCATACTATGCTGTTTTTTCAGCGATTTCGTGGAGATACCTAAAAAGGCAATTTTCTTAATTCCCGTTCTTTTATTATTCTCTCTCGTTAATAGTGTTTTTCCCATATCCTCTCACACTCAGCAACCTCTAATAGCCTCTTTATTTTATTGCTTGAGGTGAAATTATTAAAAAAAAGAAAGTAATACGCTTAAATTCATGAGGTCGAGGTAACAAGGAGAACAACTGCCATGAAAATACCTATGGAAAAGGACCGAAAATGTTTTTCCATCCCTGATTTAAAAAGTGAAAAAGATCGTAATGAAATCGGGGTGGTTAGAAAATCACCCCACCCCAAATAAAACTATTATAAAATGAAAATGTTTTCTCAGCCCTGATTTAAAAAGTGAAAAAGATCGTATTGAGATCGGGGTGGTTAGAAAATCACCCCACCCCAAATAAAATCTCCTACTCGAATTTCCAAGCGTAGCTTAGATTTGACACAAAGTCGGAGATACAATACACCCAGTGAGAATCGAACTCACTCGTAATTGTTCGAGAAAAAAGCTGGTTAACCATAAAACCATGATGAGGCGTCCAATACTCGATTAGGCAGTTAAGAGTAATCTGTCAGATGGAACACTCTGAGGATCGAAACCGTGACATTAGCAATTGTTCCGCTTGATAACCGTACTAGCACAAGAGTTGGCGACTATTTTTTCTAATGATGCTGAAATGCAAAATTCAAAATACAGAAATAAAGAAAAAAATATTTATTCTTTTTTTTTCTTTCTTGTAAATGATTGTGCAGGCAACGCGGAAAGCGGAATTAAACAGCCACCCAGTCTGTTGCATTCACTTTTGGGCAAAATCCCTTAGGAAAGGGTTTAAGTATTCATACTGTTTTTTTTTTTTTTTTTTGTTCAGCGATTTAGTGGAGGTACCTAAAAAGGCAATTTTCTTAATTCCCGTTCTTTTATTATTCTCTCTCATTAATAGTGTTTTTCCCATATTCTCTCACACTCAGTAACCTCTAATAGCCTCTTTATTTTATTGCTTGAGGTGAAATTATTAAAAGAAAGAACACGTTCGAAATCTTGTTTTGATTTTAGTTAGCGAGTAAGCAAATCATTATGAGAGTTTATAATGGAAAATGTAATATTACATAACTCAGTTTTTTTTCCGGTGACAAACACATTAATTTAGAAATTCTTGCAAAAACCAAATAATTGTCGGATTTTAGTGAAACTTTCAGAACTTATTCACAAATGATTGAAATAGCCGTTTCGCATGCTCCCATCCTCTTTCTATGTATTAAATAGAACGATAGACATTGCTCGCTAGCCTTTAAGGACTGCCAGTGAAAATTTGGGATGTCAAAAGCTGAGTAAAAGTAAGTGAAAATAAGTATGTGAAATACCTGCCCAGTATTTCCAAAGAAATTATGATAATTTTCGCAAAATAAAGGAAAAGAATCTACAGAGAGTCATGATCGCCTACTTATTGAAGGGGCATTAATTCTTTTTTTTTTTTTTAAATAAGAATGGGAAATAAAAAAATAGAGAAAGAAATAATTGATATTTTATGTCCTTTTTAACATTTTCATGGAATGAAAAAAAAAAACAGAAAAAAAGGAAAAGGGAAATTTTTTTATTGTCTTCCTATTTGTTTCCCCTGTTTTCTTTCTTTTCTTTTTTCTTTACTTCTTCATTTCTTATAGAGAATGTTAATTAAAATAAAAATAGGTCACGAACGAAAGAAAGAAAGTGGTTTCTATAACAAAAAAAAAACATTAAAACGTTAAATAAAACATCGATAAAGAAAGAACAATTATTTTTTTAAATATTTTATATGAATTATTGTAAAGTAAAATAAAAGAAAAAAAATTAAAAAGTGGGGAAATAAAAAGAAATATGTTGACAATCAATAAAAAAAAAAGAAAGAAAGAAAGGGAAAAGAAATGAAACACTTTTTAGCGCCTAGCATATTCATTCGTCCCAGAACATTGTTGCACATGCGCAGAGAATTCACACAAATAAATACAGAAGGTGGCGTGTTCATACTTTCACATGGAGATGTGTTGACAATCAGTTCAGGGCAATTTTATCTCGATTCTTTCAGAGTGGCTTCACAGTTTTAGACGAACACAAGAATCATAATTTTCTTTGGCAGTTAAGACGCTTCTCTCCCCATTTTTTTTTTTTTTAAACATTTGACTAATATTTTACTTTTCTAATTATTTATCTATTTTCTGTTGACCGCTTCACGTGAACTCATCGTCCCTGGAAAATGTGTGACGTACATATGAAATAGTTATTTGTTCGAAGAAGATAACCTCTTGGTGCCGACAGTTGCAGTCAGCACAACTCTTCTTGGTTGTCGCTTGACACCAAAAGGAGGTCGTTGGCCGAATTTCATCCAATCAACGAAAATTTAAACCTCATAATTCTGAAATTTATCATCAGTATTTTCTGTGAATATATTGAAAATAAAGTAAAGCTGTCGAAAATTCTTAGTTAAAAATAAAATAAAGTTAAGCTGTCGAAAATTCTTAGATTAAATCATGTTAATATTATTGTAAGATTTTGGCTAGTATGTCTTCCATTTTCCTTCTCTTGATTGTTTATAGCAAGTAATGAATTTATCTGAATTTCTTAGATAAAACCTTATCTTTATTATTAATATTTGACTCGCATTTCTTTCGTCTTATTTCTTTGGCTTGTCTACACCTAGTACTAATAAAACGTAATATAGTTTTATGCTGTCGGAAATTAGTAGATGAAACCTTGTCATTATTACTACTTTTTGACTCGTTTTTTTATATCTTATATCTTTTGGTTGTTTACACCTTGATGCAATAAGACGTAATGGCCTTAAGCTGTCCGAATTTCTTAAATGAAGCCTTGTCATTATTGTTACTTTTTGATTCGTCTTTCGTTCATTTATTTTCTGTTTACAAGTAATGATAATTAAACGTAATAGTCTTCAGTTGTTTGAATTTTTTAAATGAAACATTGTTAGTATTCGTAAATTAATATTAATGTAATCTTATTTCGGTTTCTTTTAATAGACGTTATATAATTTTTTTTAGAAAAGGGCTTTTCATTATTATTAATTTTTGACTTTTTTCTTTAATCTTATTTGTCTTGTTTGTTTTTAGTGCTAAAAAGACATAATAGTTTTATATAATCTAAATAGCTAAGATGATTGTCATTATAGTTTGCTAATTTTTAACTTATTTTTTTCCTTTTTAATTCGACAATATTAATCCAAATGTTGAGGTTTAAAAACAGAAAAATGAGAGATCTAAATATATTCCAAAATTTTAATGACATCTGTATGTTAGTTTTTACGGATTAATCGGTAAGGCGTTGGTCATGACAGCCAGGCTCCCAAGAATATGTGATGCAAGTGCAATTTCCGATCAGTAAAGTTTGTTTAAGGGCTGCGATAATGAAAAACTACATCTATTTTTCATCATTGGCGATTATGGCTCTCTACAATTTTCTGTCCTTTGTAGTTCTAAAACAGTAGAGAGATGGGTTTTTTTAATAATCATTTCCACCCAAGCAAGGCAGTTTTACTGCCACTGTTGGGCAGGGTGTTTCAGAGGGGAATGTGATGAGAAAGAGGGGTTAGTTATAGGGGGTGTCAGGAGGAGGGTAATAGACGGATGAAAATACTGGTGGATGCGAGTTAGTGAGATAGGAGATTAGCCTTGTATCAATATAAACAAACTTCCTACAACTTACAGATTTTATCCAGAATTACCAGAAGGTTGGAGATTGGAAAGTGTGGAAGATTAATAGTATATCTTTTGTATAGAAAATAGAAATTTATTAATGGAAAAAAATAACATGAATTAGTAGAATTTAAACATTCAATGAGAAAAAGTATTAAGCAGTTAATAGTATCAAGAGTGTGTAGTAGTATTTGCAAGAGTGAGTTTATGTGTACGTAGGCAGGAACGTATGTATGTATGTATGAGCCTTTATTGTTGAGTAGGATTTTGTTTGAAGTTATTGCTCAGGGTAAATGGTGAAAAAGAGGAAGGTGAGAGGTGAGAGTTAGAAGCAATGATAACGATCGCTTGACGTTAGTCAAGGGTACGTGTTCAATTACGCTCGTCATCTTATCTATGTGGCGACGGTAGATTTCGTTTGTGGGGCTTCGAAGAACTTCGAGAAAATTATTTCTAACAAAATCAGTGAGTCAGTGTTTAGCATTTGAATTTTTAAATCTAGAACTTTTTTGTTCACTACAGTTCTCAGTACATTTTGTCTTTTGCTATCTCTGTACAGCCATTCATTTACACATGATCATTAAGTAAGTGATATGCTGTTTTTCTATGTCCATTTTGCCTTTAATATTCCTTGTGTGTGTCATATCTTTCAAACTCTCTTTCCTTACGTGCCCTAGCGTTTTTTTTTTGTAAAAAGATAAAAAACAAAACACAATATAACATTATAAATAAAAATAATGTTAAAACCTGATTAGATTTTGTTTATTTATATTTTAATATCACCAATATTCTATGCTGAACTGATGCTATAGTAAGCATAAATTTAATGTCCTCTGATCTTAATTGGTTGGAGGTTTTATCATGGGCCAATTTAGAAAAGTAAGAAGCCTAGAAGTAATTGCCTAGAAGTAAATGAAAATATTACAGCACACTTAGCAAAATATTTAAAAGTGTATACATATAAATGTTATAAAATAAATACATAGATTATAAAAACACACAACCAATACGAACTTCCATATCTAGATGTTCTTTGACTCACTATAGTCGTAAAAGCGTTCCATGTACTGCAGCAACAATAGAAATGGTATTTCTTTTGGCATGACAGCCTGACGGAGGCCAATCCTCTCCAGGTTGATTTAAATTCAGAGTTTTCCTTTTTCTAGACCGGTTGCCAACCAAGGCTATAGAACCCAGTCTTTCCTACTTTTTTCCCATAGTTTAGGGAAAACAGATGGATTCATAGCTTTCCCAAGGGTTTTAGCCTGTAAGTGAGTGTAATGAACCCGACTGAAATTCGAACTCAGCGCTACGATTCCTAAATCGTAATGTAATATTGTTATGCAAGAAAATAAAATAAAAGAATTATTCTTTCAATCCGAAATATCTTCCGGCTTTAAATAGCCCACAAAGATGTGATAAGCCGGTGGGGTACGATATACTGCTCTACAAAGCATTACTTCTAGATCTAGATATTCTGTGACTCATTGAGTCGAAGGGATACCACATGTTCTGCAGTCCCGGTAGAAGTGGTGTTTCTATGGGCACGACAACTTGTCGTAGTCAAAGTTTTTCTTCTCGTAGACCGGTTGGAACCAAGGGCTATAAAATCCAGTCTGTCCTGCTATTTTACCGATAGCTTTGTGGGGATGAGATGGATTCACACCTTTCCCAAGGGTATTAGCACGTAAGTAAATATATTGAATCCAACTGGAATTTAAACTCTGCGATCGGATTTCTCAATCTGAACCATTACTCTTTAATATGAACTTACTTTATGTTGTGGGACTCTATGGCAGCCCTGTATCTCACTACGGCAGCAGTATATGTATACTCAAGTCGGGTCCATTATCACAGAGAAAGGGGAGTTTCTCTATGATAAAGGACTCGACTTGAGTATACATATACTGCTGCCGTAGTGAGATTCAGGGCTGCCGTAGAATATAACAGATATCCGTTAGAGTCATCGGAGAGTACCGGAACTGATACGTAAATTACCGAGAGATACCGAAGTTACCCAGAGACTACCGCATCAGAAGTCAGAATAGCTCTCAGCTCCACTCAGCTAGAATAATCTACACAGATATACTACTTCCAACGACTTCACTTCAAGACTTGTATATATTTATTTCTTACTAATAGTATTTGTGTATTACTAAGCTGTGTATATTACGTTCAATATAACCTACTTTTCTATCTCAATATCTGTTTTTGTTGCTCATTATTTTGTGCGGTCCCTCACCCAGAATCCACAACACTCTATATCAATGTTTGTAATCAACTATTAGTTCAGATTATATATTTTGAAACATGTGCCATTTGTTTTTATTTTATTTTATTTTTTATTTTTTCGCCATTTCTTTAATATTTGATCGAGCAAACTCTCATGTCTTCTTCAGATGAACGTGTTCTTTCTAGCTTTTTATTTTTGGCGTTATTTAGGGTTGAGAAGCCTAATTCGCATGAATAAGTAGAAAATAGCAATAAAACTGATAAAGCCTTTTTTAGCTAATGTGGGTCATTCCTTTTGTACTGAACTCCAAAATGTATTAATGTATACCGGCGAGTGTTTTATTTTGTTACCTTTAAAAAATCGGAATACTTTTCAAAAATGAATGCTAAAACAAAGTATTTAAAATAACATAAAAATAACCTAATCGAAGACTAGTGAAAAGAATTATTTGAAATATAATTTTTTTTTTTTTAATCATTTCACCCCGAGCAAGGCGGAAACGCCACTGATGTGCAGGGGGTTACATAAATGTAAAAAGATTAATTAGAAAAGAGTGAGGAGTACAAACTAGTTAGAAAGGAATAATAGAAAGGTGAGAAAGCAGGTGCGATGACAGATACATATGTGGAGAGAAAGAGAAGGTTATACAGGGGAGGGGAGAGAGCTGGAGGCCAGTGGTTAGTAGATGAGGATTAAACTTATTCATTAATTCAAATGCTGTATCATTACTACTTCCACACATACAAACATATTAGGATCTTAAATAACTTCTCGCTGATTTTTCACGAAGAGTAATGTTTTATTTACAAAAATAATAAGAGACATGTCACTGAAAGTATTGTCCATCGCTAGCCACTACTTTTTCGAATTTTTCTGACGGCATTTGAATTCCACGTTAGAAAAAAGAACCCGACTTTTGAGTTGACCCATCTTTTAGTATCTTCATATGAATGAAAGTGCTGTTCAGCCAGGCCATGTGCCACGATCGAAACAAATGATAATTGGACGAAGCAATGTCTAGTAAATACGGCGGGTCGGGTAGAACGTCCCAATTTAAGTGTTTCCATGAAGGCTTTTCAACGTGTGACCCCCCAATCCTTCGCCTTTAAATTTTTCGGTGCGCCAGAGCGTTCTTTATCTTAGGATCAAAATCATTATATTTGAAGCATCTAAACAAGTCTCTGCGTGTTGTTTCTGACAGAGCATGGACGCCGTGTGTCTCAAGAATTCTGTGTGCTTCAATTGTAGGTTTCTTTTGAATAAAGTAGTGCAAATACACTTTATTGGTACAAAACCTGACATGTTTAACGCCATGAAAAACAAAGTTGTTTACACTTCAACGAAATGAAATAGACTGAGTTTCAACCTTGCTGTAACAAGCACATCTGTATTTCCACATACAGATGTGTGGTAACACATCTGTATGGAAATACAGATGTGTTACCACCTGAAACTAATCGCACGCAGTTCTGGGAATGTCACCTGTTTGCAAACAGCGAAACTTATTCAAGCTCCTAATATGTACGTCAGGTCAATATTTTGCGGCAGACTCGAAAGGGTCGCACGGCTCACTAGTGTGCCGGGGCGTGGCGGTTGAGAATCACTGTGCTAGCGTAAAGACCCTGTTCAATATCATAGGTTTGCTTATCATTTTACTAGCCTTAACTAAGAGCTGGCGTATGGTTCATCTCTTTTCGTGAGCAGAAATGGCGGGGAAACATCATAATTGGGTGTCGAGAGGGTTGATTTCTTAGTTTGTAGGTTGAGGGGGGGGCCTAGTCGACTTGGGAGTCACATCTAGATACTTTGAATACATTCAAATAAACAGACTGAGTTACTTAACCTGAAGGTATTTCTTACTGTGACCCACCTAAAAAGTAATGTCTCATCCAAACCTCTCACCACAGCGCTACATTTGGCTGTTAAGCATGTGCTGTGTATACTCTTATTAGACTGGGTATCATGAGGGGTATATTGCACCTTACCATCATTTGGTGTGTTTCTCTTTGGATCAAATAATAATAATAATAATAATAATAATAATAATAATAATAATAAAGAACCATATAAGTTAAATACAAAATATTGCAATGGAGGAACGAGAACAGCTCCAAAAATTACAACCAACAAAGCATAACCTCGAAACTATTAAGCTCTACAATGCCGCACTCAAATTAATTTTGGATGAAGAAGACACTCATATAAATCTCAATGAAGCAATATATGCATCAGCACTAGCAGCAACAAAAAATTGAACATCAAATTAAAAACAATGCAGTCTCGCAGACATGAAGATTCACCTTGGAAAAGAAAAATAGAAAAAGAAATCGAACAACTTAGAAGTGAACAATCAGTACTGGATGAACTGACTAGAGGAATAAATGTAAGAACTAGAAAAGGCAGAAGAGTCGAAAGAAAATATAACATTAGAAATGAAAATGAAGTCCTATCAACTAAGGAAAAAATAAATCAAACAATACAACTGAAGGCTCAAAGAATAAGACGCTATGAGAAAAAATCAAGATTCTACAGACAAAATAAGATTTTTCAAACCGATGCAAAGAAATTTTACAGGGAAATAGGTAAAAAAAGAATTGAAGTGACAGCCCCTCCCCAAAATGGAAGAAGTTATACAGTTCTGGGAAAAAATATAGGCTTGTAGTAGATTGAATTGCACAAGAGATAGAACGAATCAAAAATAAACCAGAACAGACATGGGCTAGAATCACAGAAGAGGTTGTTAAATGTGCAATGAAAAAAACACACAACTGGAAATTTCCAGATATAGATAAAATTCCTAACTTTTGGCTATATTATTTAAATACAGCACATAAAAAGCTAGCCAAAAAAAAACTTCAAGAAATGTTTAACAATCCCACTAAAATTCCTGCATGGATGACCTAAGGAATTACATTTCTTCTACCCAAGAATAGTGACACAAACAACCCGAAAAATTACAGACCAATTACATGCCTTCCGACAACATACAGACTATTAACATCTATTTTAACAAAACATAGATATTTATTCTTTAAAAAAATGACATGTTACCGCTTGATCAAAAAAGGTGAAAACGTGGCTGTTACCGATGTAGAGTCTAATTGCTTATTAACAGAATGATCCTGGAAAACTGCTACAGTACAAAGAAAAATCTTAGTACTGTCTGGATAGATTATCGTAAGGCATTCGACAGTGTGCCACATTCCTGGATTTTAAAGACTTTAAATATATACAAGATATCACCCGTCGTCATCAATTTCATCAAACAATGCATGTCGATATGGAAAACAACCCTTTACCTCAATCATATAAATGGAACCTATAAGTCTGGTGAAATAAACATCAAAAGAGGTATATTTCAAGGTGATTCTTTGTCTCTTACTATTTTGCATATCATTAATAGCACTAACCAGTCAACTTAATAAGACAAAATAGGCCAAAAGAAAATAAGCCATCTATTTTACATGGATGACTTAAAGTTGTATGCTAAGAATGATAATGAGCTGGAAGGTCTTCTGCAAACTGTAAAATGCTTCAGCGAAGACATTGAAATGAAATTCAATTTGAATAAATGTGCTAAAGCTACAGTTTTACGTGGATCGCTACAACAAACATCCTCAATTAGCTTAGAGCTTGCTGTAACAATATAAGAATTAATGCCAGAAGAAGCTTATAAATACCTAAGTGTAAATGAAAGTGAAAACATTCACCATAAAAAAATGAAAGAAATAGTGCGTAAAGAGTACTATAGAAGGCTACGACTGATATTAAAAACTGAATTGAATTCTCAGAACAGAATTATGGTCATTAATAGCCTAGCAGTCTTAGTTGTCTAATATAGTTTCAACATCTTAAACTGGACTCTAAACGACATCAGGCGAATGGATTCTTAAACAAGAAAGCTTCATTCTAAGCATAAGATGCATCATCCAACAGCTGATGTAGACTGTCTATACATACCCCGTAAAGAAGGTGGAAGAGGTCTTATTCAGCTAGAATTGTCATACAATACAACAACTATTGGCTTACTAACACACACAGAAATAAGAAAGGACTGGATGATACAATTAGTCAAGCAACATGAAGAAAGAAAAAATATTCAATAATAAAAGAAGGCAGTAAATACAAACAAAATTTAAATTAAGTAGATTCTGTAGAAAAGCAAAACAGAAACCAAGAACCAACTATTGCGGCAAAAAATATGAAAATGAAAGCCAAAGATAAAGCTCTTGAACAGATGAAACACCGCTGGCAAGATATACCTCTGCATGGCCAATATCCAGAACGTGCCAATAAATCCAATGTTGATAAAGTTAATACTCATCGATGTTTACGCGCATCTGGATTAAAATCTAAGACTGAAGGCTTTATTCTTGCAGCGCAAGACCAACGTGTTTTCAATAGGGACTTTCAGGCAAATATTATAAATAATAATGTGTATTCAAAATGCAGGTTCTGTGATAAACACCAAGAAACAATAGACCATCTAATCTCAGGTTGTTCTGTACTTGCCCCAAATGAATATAAAAACTGTCACGATAGAGTGGGGCAATATTTACATTGGACAATGTCCAAACACTATGAAAAATCTGTAAACAAACACTGGTATGAACATCACCCAGCACCAGTTACAGAAATAGCAGATGTCACCATTCTATGGGATTACACCATCTACACAGACAGAAAAATTGAAGCAAATAGGCCGGACATTATTGTTAAAAGCCAAAAAGAAAAAAAAACTTGCTTATTAATTCATATGGCTTGTCCAGCGGATTGTAACATAGCAACCAAAAAACATGAAATGGAGCCATAACAACACTTCACAACCTGCCTTAGGTCTTTCTGCTGGCTTGGTAGGTAGTGTGACCGTAGCAGAAATCAATTCATAATGAAAAATGACATAATAATAATAATTATACGAAACTATCATTTATTAAAAAGAATTCAGGTAGAATTGACATGCAATACAACAACTAATATACATGGAAACAACAAAGGACTGGATGATACAATTTGTCAAACAACATGAAAACAGAAAGAAAAATATTCAATAAAGAAAGAAGGCAGTAAATACAAACAAAATTTACATTTAGTAAATTCTTTAGAAAACCAAAACAGAACCAAAAGTTGCAGCAAAATATGAAAAAAGAAGCCAAATATAAATCACTTGAACAAATGGAACCGACATTGCCGACATTGAGAACGTGCTAATAAACATAACGTTGATAAAGATAATACTTAGTGATGGTTGCGAGCGTAGGGATTAAAGTCTGAGACCAGAGTCTTTTCACGAGGAACATTCATGCAAGTGCCATATATAATACGAGTATAGGGACTAAAGTCTGAAACTGAAAGCTTTATTCTTGCAGCACAAGACCAGAATCTTTTCATGAGGAACATTCAGGCAAGTATCATACATAATAATGTGGATCCAAAATGCAGGTTCTGTGACAAATACCAGGAAACCATAAACCATCTAAATTCAGGATGTTCTGTACTTGTCCCAAATGAATATAAAAATCGTAACGATAGAGTGGAGCAATATTTACACGGGGCGATGAGCAATCACTATGGAAAATATGTAAACAAACACTGGTATGAACATCACACGCACCGGTTACAGAAATAGAATATGTCACCATTTTATGGGATTGCACCATCTACAGAGACAGGAAAACTGAAGCAAATAGGCCGGACATTATTGCCAAAAACCAAAAAGAAAAAGTTGCCTACTAATTGGTATGACTTCTCGAGGGGATTGCAACATAGCAACCAAGGATTTTGAAAAACTATCAAAGCAAAGGAATTGAAATAGAAAAAAATGTGGAAATTGTAATCAAGAATCGTACCAGCGATAGTAGGTGCGCTTGGAATGATAAATAAGAACAAAACAACACAATGAATGAATCCCTGGAAATCCCAACTTAAGAGTTGTACAAAAGATTGTCTTGATAAGTACAGCTCACACACTAAAAAGAACTTTGTTCTTGTAACGCTAGTGATATTATAGGAGATTGAAAAACAAATGAAATGTAGCAGTAACAACGCACCACTACCTACCTGAGGTTTTTCCGCAGACTTGGTGTGAATATTAGTGGGAATATAGTAGAAATCGAAATATAATAATAATAATAATAATAATAATAATAATAATAATAATAATACGAAACTATTATTTTTAAAAAACGAATTCAGGATCTTGTTGAATTTCGACATCCAAACAGACCGCGTTTTGAAGTCAGTAAAGTAGACATTACCATTTTTGGAGACCCCCCCTCCCCCGCCAAAAAAGACAAAAAAAAAAAACAAAAAAAAAAAACAAGAAAATTCCTCCCCATTGATGCGGATGTCCCTGGTGACCTTAATAACAAAGTCGAAAAAATTAATAGGTTTAAGAAATACACTGGCCTCTGGATTAAAATTGTCATTTCTAGTAACTATTATTGCAGTCATCATATGGGCGTTAGGGTTTGTACAACAGAACTTATCCCTACATTGAGAAAATCTGAATAAAGCCTTGTATCCCGTTGCTTAAAAAATCTTGCATTGTTATTCTCTGTGACATCTGTTTGATATTCGTACGACTTGATAGAAAACACTTTTAATGCAAGATTAAACTATCGCCCGGTTCACACTCCACCCACGTCTATTGAATAGGTGTAGAGGCTCATCACTTGTTCCCTGTTTAGGATGTGGTTTCCGGCTTTCTCTCTTATAATCTTTTTACTCTTACGTAGCCCCCGGCACATCAGTGGCGTTACCGCCTTGCTCGGGGTGATATGATAAAAAAAAAAAATTCCGACTGAAAATGAAAACTGCGGGAAGAAGAATATACAGTTTTTTTTTAAAATAATAGTGCTATTCAAAGCAAAGGTAAAACAAAACAACAATAGTAATATAAACAAGCAAGCTCTTTTTTTTATATAGACACGGATAGGAAACTACAAGACCTCCTACAGAAGGTAGCGGTGGAGAGTGACAAAAAAGGACTACAAATAAATTTTAAGAAAACTGAATGCATGGTCATCAGCAAAAGGTGCAACCCAAAATGCCAAATACAGGTGGGGGATACCAGAATAAAGTAAGTACAAAAATTTAAATACCTACGAAGTGTTCTAACAGGAGATAGAAAGTGCGACACAGAGATCCGAAAGCGAATTGGCATGGCAAAAGACGCGTTCCAGAAGCTGAGTAAAGTACTAACACACAGGAAAATTTCACTAGAAACGAAGAAAAGAGTGCTGGATTGCTATGTGATGTCAGTTCTTTAATACGGCAGTGAATGCTGGACAATATCATCGAAAATGAGGACAAAACTTGAAGCAGCGGAAATGTGGTTCTACAGAAGGATGCTGCGGATATCGTATACTGAGCATGCAAGCAACGATGAGGTGTTGGAAAGAATGGCAACGAAAAGAAAACTAATACTGAGCATCAGGAAGAGACAACTGAAGTTCCTGGGACATGCAATAAGGAAGGAGAGCTTGGAGAACCTGATACTGACTGGCTAGATAGAAGGAAGGAGAGACAGAGGAAGGCAGCGGATAACATATTTGCAGGGCCTGATCAAGTGTATGACGGAACGGGGGTTGACAGGAGCAAGAGGAGCAAGCATACTAGGAGCCAAAAGGGATAGGGAGACGTGGAAGACCATGATCGCCTACGCCCTGAAGGGACAGGGCACATAGAAGAAGAGCATTTGTGGCTATGTAATCATATGCGTGGTGTAATTATTAGCATGTTTTCCCAAGGTCTCATACAAGTGGTTTCCTGTCATAAATCAGCTGCGAGGTTCTTTTAGCTGATCGAGAACGTTGTGGGGACAAGTTTCGCTTTCAAAGGAAAAGCAAAGTTTCAAGGACAGAGTGTTTACATATCAAGTGACGATTTATCGTCACTTATGAGATGGCATAGATTTTACAAGTATGTTCTTATATATTCTTTCCATTCTCCTGACTTATCGTGTTGATCTTTATATATATATATATATATATATATATATATATATATAATCATATCACTCCAAGCAAGGCATTCCACTACCACTATAGCGCAGGGGGTTATATAGAGCGATTGGATATAGGAAATGTCAGAAGGAGGGTGATAGACGAGTAAGGAGGTACATAGGATGAGTGTTTGAGAGAATGGGTGCGAGTTATAGTGATATATATATATATATATATATATATATATATATATATATATATATATATATATATATAGTGTGTGTCCATAAAGTCCGTGTACACTTTTAAGAAAATATAGCCTTATTTGTATTTGTGATAGAAATAATTTGTAAAAAATGTTATAAAGTTGAATGTACCTCGTGTTAAGTATAGTTACTGAATAATTTGTTACCTCAAAATTTGCAACAAGTTTAATGTACTTTGTTTTTAGTAAAGTTATTAAATAATTATTTAAAATTATATCGCCGTTTGTATTGCTTATGATGGAGGACATGTGGAAACTTAAATAAAATTGCAATAAAACCTCAAAAAATATAGATTTACTTCTTTCTAATCTTTTTTACAAATTATTTCTATCGCAAATACAAATAAAGTTATCATTTTTTAAAGTGCACACGAACTTTATCGACATCCCGCACACACACACACACACACACACACACATATATATATATATATATATATATATATATATATATATGTCAATTGTACTGACAGTTATTTCTCCCTAGTAACTCGACGGCTGGAATTTAAGATTAGATTGGCAACTAGATAGATTCAGCCGTCAGTTCTATTCTAATAGTTTATTTATACATGCTTATATCTTATAGAACACTCTTGTGATTACTTGTCTTTTTTTTACCTACAATCCGCAAAAATTTGAATGCAACGCCATTCTCCATCTTTTATCTTCCTGGTTTTGTTACTTCATTGTCTTTTTCTCTTTCCTTCGAGGCATTATCTATCTGCTTTGGGGTGAAATTAATATATATATATATATATATATCCAGTGACTCATTAGAGTCGTAGGGACACCACTGTAGCCGGAAGTAGTGTTTCTTTAATGCACGACAGCCTAACGGATCTAAACCCTCCCCAGGTTGGTTGGAATTCAGAGTTTTCTTTCTCATAGGTCTATAGAATACGTTCTGTTCTGTTATTTTATCCATAGCTTGGGGGGAGAAGAAATTGATTCACACATTTCTTTAGAGTATTAGCACGTAAGTGAATGTAATTTGAACCCGACTGGAATTCGAACTCTCTGATTTTTCAATCCTAGCCGCTATCCTTTACTCCTCTATGCCTGTTTAATATATAGACATATATATATATATATATATATATATATATATATATATATATATATATACAAACACACACACAGAGACACACACACACACATATATATATATATATATATATATATATATATCAAACACTGTATATTTTGTGTATATTCGGCTTTATGTATGCATCTCTGTTTTTGCATTCTGGAGAATCGATAGATCGACAATCTTTATAAAGAAAATATGCCGTTCGACCGGGATCGAACTTATGTCTGCACAGTCACATTTGTTTGTAAAGACCTTCGATTGGTCACACTAGTAGTCAATTACACAGTTTTAAAAACAGCAAAAACACGTGTATCAAAATAGAATCTTCAGAGAAATAAGAAATAATGTAAAATTATAAATAAAATCGATAAATTCCTGAGGAATATATATGTAAAATTTTATATATCCAGGTTCCATTAAAAATGAGAGATAAGGTCTTATCTTCAAGTTTATTATGTAATTTGTCATGCGATGTTTTTTCTAGATTACATTACACTGTTAAATTAAATAAATAAATTTAACATTGAGTTATTTTGAGTTCGTCTCTACCGGAATTTACCTGCCATAAATACCAAATATTCTACGTTATATATATATATATAACGCTCATGCGATAATGAATTGGAGCACTCTAGCTATTGGGCGTGTTTATACGCGCTAAAAAGCCTGCCTTCTTCTACTCGACGCTTGTGGGCTGGGGGTAGAATCGCCGACTGACGCCAATTCGGTCGGGTTTCAATCCTGGGTTAGGAAGCGACCGGAGTCTAAGCCGTACTGATGAGCTGTAATACAGCGAAACAGATGATCTGTCTGCGGATGACTATATATATATATATATATATATATATAACATAGAATATTTGGTGGTATTTAAGATGTGTTCACCCACACTGATGAGCTATGATACAGCAAAACAGGCTTGTATGTAGATGACTAATATATACGTTCTCATTAAGATTGATCTCTTTAGAGAAGGAAATTAAAAAAAAATGTTTCCACTTCTGCGATATATGCGTGACTCTTCAAAAATTAACTGAGTTCTTTCGGTGACTGGCGTGTGTAGACACTGCTTATATACAACACGTTAAAAGTTCTCTTCTCTGATTCCATTTGCCTATGGCTTAGGGGGTAGCGACTCCGACTGACACCAAATCGGTCGAGCTTCGATTCCGGCCTGAAGCAAGTGGATGTGTCTAGCCACACTGATGAGCTGTGATACAGCGAAACAGGCTTATATGTGGATTACTAATATATATATATATACATATCCGTTTATTTTTCATTTAATATAAATAATTGTTATTTCACAATGTTTGTGCTTGTACTTCCCAAAAAATACACCAATAGATTTTAAATAATTTTTTTTTAATTTTTGAAATCATATCTATATATTTATATATATAAATTTACACACACACACACACACACACACACACACACACACACACACACCGCCTGCAGTCTCTCTCCCACCGGCGAGACGTGGCTTCCCTGTGTCTCTTCTATAAATACTTTCACGGCTTCTGCTCCGATGAACTTAGATCACTGGTGCCCCCTAAATACGAATTTGCACGAGATACTAGATTAGCAACTAGATCCCACCCTTTTACAGTGAAACCAATAAAATGCAGCCGTAACTTCTACTCCAACAGTTTCTTTCCTCGCACTTCCCGACTGTGGAATTCTCTTCCAAACGATTGCTTCCCCGACGGCTACAATCTCCAGGAGTTTAAATGTAAGGTCAATACACACCTCCTAACACACTAACCTGCTCCCATTCTATCAAGCACTCTTCCCATCTGCCCGACCCTCATCCTCGCTATCCTTACTCATCTGTCACCTTTCTCCTGACATTCCCTATGTCTATCCACTCCTTCTCTTTACCTTCCCCTATGTAGCCCCATGCGCAATAGTGGCAGTGGAATGCCTTGCTTGGGGTGAGATGATTAAAAAAAAAAAGGCTTGTATGTAGATGACTAATATATACGTTCTCATTAAGAATGAGCTCTTTAGAGAAGGAAATTTAAAAAAAAGAAACTGTTTCTACTTCTTCGATATATGCGTAACTCTTCAAAAATGAACTGAGTTCTTTCGGTGACTGGCAAGTGTATACACTGATAAGATACAGTCAGTCAGTTAAAGTGCCATACGTGATACACGCTTGGGCGATCATGTCTCGAAAGAGACATGACTGACTGGGCAGGAGATTATCCCGCAGTAGGTTGCCATTGCTTTCTGCGGTAGACTGGTTGCCGACCAAGGCTATAGAACCCAATCTGTCCTGCTATTAACCCATAACTGGAAGGAAGAGACGGATTAATACCTTTCCCAAGGGTATTTGCGCATAAGTGAATACAATGGATTCAACTGGAATTTGAATTCGACTCCCCGGTTTCTTGTTCCGAGCCGATATCCATTGTACCACAACGCACGTTAAAATTTCCCTTCTTTGATTCCATGCGCATATGCTTAAGCGGGAAGCGATTCCGACTGACACCAAATCCCGGCCAGAAGCATGTGGATGTGTCTCTAGCCACACTGATTAGCTGTGATACAGCAAAACAGGTTTGTATGTAGATGACTAATATATATGCAGGTTTTATAAAAAATGACAGACAAGTTGTGATAGTTGTTTTTAGTAATTTTTCATGTGATCTTTTCTTTCTTTTGAGGACATAAATTATATAAAAATTGTTGAAATGTTTTGTTTATCCGAGCGCTTTCAGCTATACTTTTACCCATTTTTGAGGATGAATGTTACTTTACGTGTAAGAGAATGTATGTTGTGTTATGCATGATGTAGATTGGTGTTATAGTTGATATTACTGAGTGTTGGGTTTTTCTTTTTTGTCAATAAGATTTCCGTTATTTTAGTCTATTTCTTGCGTGTGGATGATGCTGTAAGGATAGGAAATTAAGAATTAAAATCAACCTTCTTCTTCACTTTTACAAAAATTCACAATGGCGTGTTAAATCCCTGGTTTTTTCCCAAATAGAAAACGGATTGACCATGTGCTCAAAGAAAAAGTCGAAACAGGATTTCACAAGTAGATGTTAAATTGATATTCTGACCAATGGAAGCGGTTTACAAGACCCAGAAGACTTCGCGATTCAGTGCGAAATTCTAAAGGACTATATAAAAGGCTTCGATCATCGTCAGTCAGTCAGATGGGAGCAGCGAGAGAGACACAAGTAAAATGTAACTTCAACTTCAAGTCGACCCGGACATAAGGTCACATCGCACCTTGTTCTCTTTTTCCTTCTTTCTCGTGTGCTGATTCATTTTACTTCTTCTTCTCCATTCAAAGACATTCATAATTACATACGTACATACGCATAAACTCTAAGAAATTACTACTACGAACATTTCTACAGAACATTTCTGCGAACTCTTCATACACTTAACTCTTTACTTGTTTCTCATTTAACATCAATTTCTAGCAATTCTTGTTGCTCTTTCATTTTAATAAATTTCTGTTTTAACATGAAAAATGTAAATTTTATTTTTCCACTATTCCAAGCTATTCTCCACGTTCCAACCTGCCAACCAACCTTCTGATGATGATAACGAAAATAACCTTCTGATAATTATGGATAAAAACTTGTAAGCTGTAGGGAGTTCGTTTATGTATGACACAAGGCCGAATAAATAAACATTAACCATCTCCCTATATCTACAACCGAACATGCAGTTCTACCGTCGGTTAGAATTAAAAAAGAAATCTTTCTTGGATTTAATTTTTTTTTTCTCTAGTCCACTAATTGTTATCACTCTTTCCATTACTATTAGGGGCATCGTTCCTCACAGTTTTTTCGAGGTAGTGGGGAAGGTCAACATCTTAAGTCACTTTTGTAAGTCTATTTTGTAATGTTTTTCTTTACGATTTTGTAGCACAAATTTCTGAGATTACAGGAGAATGGTTCTGATGAATCCTACTAGCTTCATTCGTTCAGAGAACATTTGTCATCATTGATCTGAGAAAGTGAGTGAGTCAGTCAGTTAAAGGTCATACGTGATACACGCTTTGGGCGATCATGTCTCGAAAAAGACATGACTGACTGGGTAGAAAATTATCCCACATTAGGTTGCCATTGCTTTCTGCGGTAGACTAGTTGCCAGCCAAGGCTATAGAGCCCAGTCTGTCCTATTATTCTACCCATTACTGGAGGGAAGAGACGGATTAATACCTTTCCTAATGGTATTTGTGCGCGAGTGAATGCAAGGAATTCAATTGGAATTCGAAATCGGCACCCCGATTTGTCGTTCCGAATCGATATCCACTGCAACACAATAAATTAATATTTTGTATTTAATATTTATTTGCGCTGTTGGGCAAAACAACTCCTTGAACAGCCTATTCTTTTTCCGATATCCATTTCTTCTATGAGACATTTGTCATAACTGATCCATACCGCGAGGTATTTGAAGTTTTTTTTTTTTAATCATATCACCCCGAGCAAGGCGGTAACGCCACTGATGTGCAGGGGGCTACGTAAGAGTGAAAAGATTGGAAAAAAGAAAGCCGGAAACCACATCCTGAACAGGGAACAAGGGATGAGCCTCTACACCTGTACAATAGACGTGGGTGGAGTGTGAAATTCAAAATGATAATTTTTTATAATTTATTCAGGTTAGGTGGCATTACGGTTTTCATTCATATTCTAAAACATGGTTTCTATTTTAGTCATTTACAGAATGTAATTCTGTTTGGTACAAAGTATTTGTCATGCTTATTTGTTAGGTTAAAAAATAAATGAAGTAACTAAGCTATACTGGAGTTAGGAAAACCAAATTAATATTGTGCAGGTCATTAATTTTTAATAAAATAATGGTTATGTAGTATCAGGTCAATGCAAAAGTTTTTGCCGATTTAAAATTTCATCTTGAAAATGAAAAACTGTGTTTTTGAAAATCTTTATCAGAACAAAAACAACCTTTGCTCTCTATAACTTGATCTCATCTGTCAACGAGCTTATGAATGACTCGCTTGTAAAATTCTTTAGGTTTTGATGTGAAATATGAATCTAAATTCTATAAATATGAATTCTAAATTTCTAAGTTCAATCTTCTCCCCTGAGGTTAACCTAAGGCTATCTAAATGGTTTTGTAATCCTCGAAATAAGTGATAATCCGAGTGAGCTAGGTCAGGAGAATATGCAAGATGGGGCAAGATGACACTTCTCATCACCTGTGACAAGCCTACCCCAAAATGGTGTCTGAAGGTGTCTTGAAAGCAAAGATTCACAACAAGAAACACGATTTCGCAGGAGAACATGGGTGAGAATATTGCATAAAAATATGAATGAAGCTTTAATAATCTGAAAGAAAAATTTATAAATTTTTCATGGTGATATGTTTAAGTAATAACAATATGCAGAAAATAAATTACTACCGGTAGTGTGCAAAAGTATTCGGACAGGAGTGGTTTTCCTAAAAAACCTCACTGAAATTCAAATACAGGGTGAAAAGCCAGACTTTTGTAAGAATTATTTAACTAAAAAGGAAGAGAAAGGAAAGCTTTGGAATTTGAATTGGGCCCCACAACGCCCTGATCTCAATCCTATTGAACATCTATGGGATATTTTGGATGAAAAAATTGATAAATCTAATGTTACTTCGCAAGGTCTGTTCAAATTTCTAATTCCATGAAGAAGGTCGTACAATGGTCGTAATGTCGTGAATATGACAATAAAGATGAGGACAACAGTCTTAATATAGTAAATACCTCATCTTATATATATATATATATATATATATAGTCATCCCCAGACAATCCTGTTTCGTTGTCGTCAGGCGGAGATTCTATCTCTAAGCTATCCGCGCACGTCAGAGGAAAGCAGACTTTAACACGTTATATATACAATGTAAACAACGACCAGTAGCCAAGAGTGTTCAATCAATTTCTGCACAAAGATAGGACATAGATCAAAGATTTTAGCGCAGAAATATATTTATTTGCCAATAAAAGGATGTGAATTTTCATCTCTTTTAAAAAATTCCTGATGAGACATTGTTCTTTCAATGTCGAAACCAAATGTATATTTTGTAGTAGATTGTAGTTTGTACATGATCTAAAGTATGATTTATAATAAATATTCATAACTCTATTTTTATATTGAGCACTGTTTTAAATTAATGTTTTGAACGTTGTAAATATTTTCTTGGTTCCTTATTCATTTGAATTATATATATATATATATATATTCTAAGCAAAATTATTTGGTTTTTGTACTATTTTTCTTATTCTGATTGATTAAACTTTCCAAATTTGATTTAATGACGTTTTGCTACTGAATTAATGTCAGTGATACAGATTAATATCTAAATTGATAATATGAAAAAATAATTTTTAAATTATCTATTTCCACAAATAGTGAAAATAACTCTTGCTTAGGTATTCAGCTCTGGGCAAGAAAAAAATAAATGTGGACATAACAACTGTTACAACTGAAATATACTTATATGAATTCATCCTCACAACTAGGTTGGCATCTAGGTCCCACCGTTTTACCGTGGAAATATTTACATGTAACCACTGCTTCTACTTCAACAGTTTTTTTCATCGCATTTCCTTCCTGTAGATCTCTATTCCGTTTACTTTCTTTCCTGATAGTTACATTGCACCAAAATTTAAATGCTACGTCCGTTGTTATATTCTATCGTCTTGAATTCCGTTCATCATTTATCATTTCCTTAATAGCCCCTGTAACCAGTCTTTTCTCTCACAGTAACCCCCTGTGCTTACAGTGAGTGGCGTTTCCGCATTACTTGGGTGAAATGATTTTAAAAAAACAAAAAGAAAAAAGTATAGTAAGTTAAGCCTCTTAACTATCCTTCCCATTTCATGCTATTTATTGAGAGGCAACATTGTATGCCAGATGAAAGTGCCCGCGCTAATAGTTCTTTAAAGTCGATGCAAGTCCTGTGTTAGTATTTCCATTTAATTTCTTCCTCCAACACCGTACTTACTGCCCTGTCCATGAAACTATTTAAGAAATAACAGCGAAGGCACTTACACTTGGAGCAGTAGAATACCAGTTTAGGGTGTTGTGTTTGGTATACAAAATTACCTATCAAGAAATACCAACGTAGAAAATTTCATTTGGTAAACAAGACTGCCTCTTAAGAAATATCAGCGCAGGCATTTGCATATGGTACGCAAGACAGCTGTTTAGAAAATACCAGCTTAGTCAATACCATCTGGTACACAAGACTACCTCTTGAGAAATACCAGCGCAAAGACTTGCATTTAGTGCATAAGATTGCTTCTTAAGGAATACCAACACAGGCATTTGCATTTGGTACACAAGAATGCCTATTAAGAAATACCAGCGCAAGCATTTGCTTTTGGAACACAACACTACCTCCTAAGAAATATCAGTGCAGACACTTGCAGAGGCTAGCATTTGAATTTGGTACACAAGACTGCCTGTTAAGAAATACTCTCAAAGTAGCCTGAATTTAGTACACAAAACTGACTCTTAAGACATATCAGCTCTGACAATTGCATTTGGTACACAAGGCTACGTCTTAAAAAGTACCAGTGCTGGTGCACCAGTTTGCCTCTTCATAAATACCAGTGTAGGCATTTGCATTTAGTACACAAGACGGCTTATTGAGAAATACCAGCGCGGGATCTTGCATTTTGGAACACAACACTGCCTCTGAGAAAATACCACGTTAGACAGTAGCATTAGTACAAAAAACTGGTTCTTAAGAAATACCAGCGCAGACACTTGTCTTTGGGATTTAAGACTGCCTCTTAAGAAATACTAGCGTAGATATTTGCGTTTGGTACGCAAGACTGCCATTTAAGAAATACCAGCAAACGCATTTGCATTTGGTACATAAGGCTACCGCTTAAGAAATACCACTTGCATTTAGAACACAAGGCTGCCTCTTAACAATAGCAGCGCAGGCATTTGCATTTGGTGCACATTACTAACTCTTAAAAAATACCAGCGCTGCCAGATACATTTGGTAATCATGACTGCCTCTTAAGAAATACCATCGCAGATACTTGTATTTGTTGCAAAAGAGTGCTTCTTAAAAATATCAATACAAGCATTCGCATTTCGTTTAAAAGCCTGCCTTTTAAGAAATATCAGCTCTGAAATTTGCATTTGGTACATTGAATTGCCTTTTCAGAAATACCAGCGTAGGCACTTGCATTTTGGTACACAAGAGGGCATTTAAAAAATACCAGCACAGACACTTGAATTTGGTACACAAAACAGCCTTTTAAGAAATACCAACACAGAAACTTGCATTTGAATCACAAGATTGCCTCTTGAAAAATACCAAATCAGGTACTTTGCAGTTGGAACACAAGACTGTTTTTAAGAAATATCATCGCTGACACTTGCATTTGGTACACAAGACTGCTTCTTAAGAAATACCAGCGCTAACACTTGCAGTTTGTACACAAGACTGCTTCTAAAGAAATACCAGCGCCAACACTTGCATTTGGTACATAAGACTGCCTCTAAAAAGTACCATCGCAGGCACTTGAATTTGGTACACAAGTCTGCTACTTAAGAAATACCAGCGTTGACACTTGCATTTTGATATCCAAGGCTGTCTCCTAAGAAATACCACTGCCGGCATTTGCATTTGGTACACAATGTTACCTTTTAATATATACAGCGCTGTCACTCTTTATTTGGTACATTACTTTTTCACTAAATAAATACCAGCGAAGGTTCTTGTATTTGTCAGACAAAATTGCCTTTTCACAACGTGGTAACGTCCGAAGCACGTTGATTCTAGCGTGATTATTAATGTATATAACCTTCATTTTGTTTACATTAAATTAATATTTCTTGTTTTTTATTTAACTTTTCATCATTTTCAAATGTTGGGAAGCGTAAACTTAAGGCCATAATCCTGATGACAGCAATAAATTAGTTCGCGATTTCTGACTTAAAGCAACAACGACAACAACAACAACAAAAAAAAAAAAAAAAAAAAAAAAAAGGGAAAGACATTTTTCCCCGGACTTAAATATCTTAAGAATGCCTAACTTTGTGCCAGCGAACAGATGTCTTCATTAATTACCCAGTTTAAAACTTACTTGAGTTGCTAACGTCTGAAAAAAGGTTATCGAACGAGCTTCTTGTATATTAGTTTTCTAAGCGTTGACTGAGATGTAGCACAAGGCCGAATATATGGGACACCCAGTGAGGATCGAACTCATGATTCAGTCGTAATAGGTCTGGGGTCAAAAATATAAAAATAGATTTTTATAGAAAACTACACATTAGAATAGACTTTTATAGAAAAATATAAATTTTTCAAGGAAAAAATAATACCAACAATACATTTTTTAAGGAAAAAATTACTGCCATAACATAATTTTGAAAGAAAAAACATTATTACCAGCAATACATTTTTGAATACAAAACTGAAAGACGTCTTCAGTTTTTTAAACTAAATAATAATAATAATAATAATAATAATAATAATAATAATACATTTTTCATCAAAATGTGACTAAATCAATCTACTCACTATAACTGAACATTAAAAATACCTTAAAATCCCACCTTTTTGGGATTAAATAACCCACAGAGGTTGATATGCCGTTAAACAAAATTCAACCTCAAACTCATAAAGTTATGAATAAATACGAATCACTGACTTTTGCAAATATAAATGGTTATTTAAGATACATTAATCCCACAGTCTCTGCTAAGCACCATAAATTGTAAAGGTGTGAAATTTAAATACAAAAACTTCTGACGGGTTTTGAAGTCACAAATTTAATGATACCAACACCATCCACTCAACTAAGTTTACAGCACCTGGTATTCCCAAGCAGTCTCCCATCTAGGCGCAGGCCAAGCTTGACTTGACTAACCAGTCAAGGTTAGCTTAGATGTGGCACAAGGCCGAAACTGTGAAAGAGACTGTAAGGAGCGAACTCATTATTTAGTCATAATTAATCTAACAAGACAAGTTTGCTAACCCTTACATCACTTTGAAATGCCCTTTTATTCTTCGCATAGCTTAGGTGTGACACAAGGTCGAAATCATGGTTCACCCAGTAAGAATCAAACTCACTATTCAGTTGTAATTAATTTAGCAAGACAAACTTGTTAACCATTACACCACATCAAAGTGTGCAAAATATAGAGATTTATTAACTGTATTTTAGTTGTGACACAAGGCCAAAGTTTTGGGTACCAGTGAGTATTGAACTCACTATTCAGCCATAATTGAGACAAGGAAACCTGCATAAGTGATTGTAACTTGCGGGATAAAAAA
Source organism: Ascarosepion bandense (assembly GCA_037127315.1). Taxonomy (NCBI): domain Eukaryota; kingdom Metazoa; phylum Mollusca; class Cephalopoda; order Sepiida; family Sepiidae; genus Ascarosepion; species Ascarosepion bandense. The sequence goes on from JBBBDQ010000115.1 coordinate 1,087,933, forward strand.
AAAAATTAAAATCAACTTTTCTTTTACAAAAATTCATAATGACGTGTGAAATCCTGGTTTTGCAGCATGGAAAAAGGAATGACCTCTATTTAAAGAAAAAGTCGAAACCGGATTTCGCGAGTAGATGTTAAATTGATTTTCTGACCAATGGAAGCGATTTGCAAGATCATAAAAATTTTACGATCCAGTGCGAAAAATCTGAATGACTATAAAGGCTTTGATCAGGTCAGAGCCAGTCAGAGAGAGAGATGGGAGCAGCGAAAAGACACAGTAAAATGTAACGGAAGAAACTTCAAGTTGACCTGGACATTCGTTTTCTTTCGCCTTCTTTCTCGTGTGCTTATCCCTTTACATGTTCTCTATTCAAAGACATTCCTACGCTCATACATACATACATACATACATACATACATACATACATACATACGCATAAAAACTTTCCAACAAATTACTACTACGAATATTTCTTCAACTCTTGATACCCTTGACTGTCTTATTGAACATTAATTTCTACGAGTTCTTGTTAGTCATTTCTTTTAATAAATTTCTATTTTAACATGAAAAAAAATATTTTTATTCTTCCACTATTCCACACAATCTCCAACCAAGATATTCCAACGTGCAACCAACCTTCTGATAATGAAAACCTTCTGATATCCCTGGATAAAACTTGTAAGCTGGAAGGGAGTTCGGCTATCAACTAACAAGGCTGAATCAAATAAACATTAACAACTTCTCTATAGCAACAAACAAACCAGAGTAAAATTCCAACTCGGATCTCTGATTTCTTATTTCACTATGCACTTTCGTCTTAGAAACTTGATTTCTCTTTTAATTAAAGTAGTTTTTTAAATCGAAATTATGGTCAAACACATTACGGTGAAGAACTAATGCATTAATTGCACTGTTTTGTAAAATATTCTTTTTGTGAGCATAAATATTTAATTTAAATTTCTTGCGGTTTCACCTACGTATTTCTTGTGGCAATTATTGCAATTAATAGAGTAAATTCCTCTTACAAAATTTATCTTACTTGTTTTAATTTTGTTTTGAAAGGAATTCTTTTCAATTGTAGTTGTGATAGAGTTGTCGACTTGGTTAGTAGAATCAATTTTGATTCGGTGTTGTTTTCAGAATCGTTTTAATCTTTTATTTTGAAATATATTACAAAACATTTATTTCATATTCACAATATATATATATATATATATATATATATATATATATATACTAGCAGTATAGCTCGGCGTTACTCTGGTGTAATGAAAGCTTTAAAACTAATCCATGGTCCTGGAGCTCAGACTCTTTCGACGTTGGCACGAAAGACTAAAAAGCAATAGTTGTTTCCAGTTAAAGTGAAACCGTAGACTGAAAGAAAAATGAATGGATGTAAGACAAATTTTGATTTCCTGGTATCGATATCAAATAAGTTTTTTCGTCGTAAACTGAATTTTGAAGGCTAAATAAGTCCTCTGAGTAAATGGTATCATGGCTAAGACTAAGAACTACAATTATACCTACTTAGAGCCAAACCCGAATCAAAAACTAAAATAAAATGGCTGAAAAAATACAGACATACAGGCAGATAAACAGACACACACACACAAACATCTTGCCTTATATATATATATATATATTATCGATTTTCTGCACTATTGTAAGAACTGCAACCTTGAAACTTCTGAATATCGTTTATTATGTCTTTGTCTATGAGTGTATCAAATTTGATTAAAATCGGACTTCTTCTATAACCCGAGTTTTTCGATTATCGATTTTCGATGTTTATCGGAGGTTCCTCGACACAAAACCTAGCTAAGAACACTCGCAGACGCTTATAGTACAACTGTGTAAAATTTAAAGAAAATCGTTTCAGCCGTTTCGGAGTCTATAGGTAACGGACACACACAGACACACACACACAAACACTTATAAATAAGTTTATATATATATATATATATATATATATATATATATATATATATATGTGAAATGAAATGTTTGAACATCGTATTTAAGTAGATATTCTGTTTTTTAATTAAACAGTATTATATATTTATATCTACCGGCCTGATTATTTACGATAAATTATTATTACGAAAATATGTGCCATACAGTAAAGGAAGTAAATAGACCCAAATTTCCTTCCTACGCCTAAAATCATTCAGCAGCGAATGACTATCACTAAGTTGGTAATGGCTAACAAAAAGAGCGAGAAGTCCGATTTTTTCTGGTCGTTAACATAAAAAGGTAGGTTTCTTCAATATCTAATTGTTGATTTGAGTTCAGCATATACATTTGCACAGAAATAAGACTATTTTGGAAAAAATTGAAGGGATAAAAGCCTTAGGGTCCTAAAACAAAAATTTACCGTTCGTCACACACTGTTTACAGTTGACTTTACAATCGTCACTGTCCGTATACACCTATGCCACTTTTGTGTGTGCGTGGTTTACATGTGATTGTGCCACTTTAGAAGAATAGTGCCGCTTAACACACACACACACACACACACACAGAGAGAGAGAGAGAGAGAGAAATACATTCCTCTCACACACAGTCTGAAACAACTACCCTGTGCTGAACAATAGGTTTATAAAATTGGCTAATTATAAGGTTTTATTTAACTTTTCGGAAATTATTCAGTACTAAATAGAATTATTTTGTAAAAAATGTAAACTATTTTTATAGTATTTACATTATTCGTACTACTGTCCTAATCTTTGTTGCCATTTGTACGACGTTTCGGTCGTTGTACGCCCCGACCTTCTTCAGGTGCTAAAAAAATAAATATCTGTCATTGAATTAGAATATACATGCGCACTCTCACGCAAATCTGTTTGGCTAAGCTTAAAACATATTTTCAGCAAAAGAATGAAAAGACGGAAAATTTGACACCAAGATCCGAAGGCGTATTCAAACAACGAAAGACGATTCCAAAAGGCTAAGCAGACAGATGAATGGATTAATTTTCCTTTTTGAAAGGAAGTTACAGGAACTCCTACAAAAGGAAAGTGAGAAGAAAGGACTAAGTATCAGTTGCAAGAAGACAGTATGTATGGTTGTTAACATAAAGAACCGTGCAACATGCAAATTACAAATTTGAGATAACAAAATTAAGCATGTACAACAATTTAAATATCAAGGAAAGTGCGACACCGAAATCTAACGGCATGCTGGGATAGCGAAAAATGCCTTCCAAAAGCTAAGCAAAGTATTAAGAAATGGGGAAATTTCGTTAGAATCAAAGAGAAAGTATTGAACTGATATGTAATATCAATCTTCCTATATGGCAGCGAAGCCAGAACAGCATCCAGACAGAACGAGAAGAAACCTGAAACAACAGAAATGCTGTTTTACAGAAGGATGCAGAGAATGCAATAGATCGAACATGTGAACGACGAAGTTCTAGAGACAAGAGAAACAAAAAGGACACATTATTAACATCAGCAAGAGTCAGCTGAAATTTCTAGGACAGACAATAGAGAAAGAAAACTTGGAAAATTTGATACTCACAGGACGGATTGAAGGCAAGAGAGACGGAGAAAAACAACGCATAACCTACCTAGGCGTACTTATGTAAATGGATGGCAGAAACGGGGCTTGGTAGAGATAATAAAAAGGCAAGGTCTATTCAGAACTACAATAGACAGGAAATTGTCGAGCGCCATTATCGCTAGCATGCTGAAGTGACACAGCAGTAAAAGCAGAAACGTCTTCCATAGTTTCCTTCCTTTCGATAATATCGAGAGCTTTACAAATATGTTTTAGAATGTTTCCAAATTTTAACGGGACACCTAACATTATTTTTTCTCAGTGATAATATATAACCAGTTACTCCGACAAAAGTAGCTTTGTACTTCAATATGCTAAATTTAATAAATCCTTGTATTCTGCTTCGTGGCTGGTAATCACATATTTTCTCCTCGTCCTAGTTGTTAGTGTTCGAGTCCGGCTAAAAGGCAGGACTTCCAGTATTTATTATCTCACTCGACATGATAGTTTTCCGATTCTCTACACCAGGATTCGCTCCGTACTGTCAGTTAAGTGCCATACGTGAAACACGCTTGAGCGATCATGTCTCGAAAGAGACATGACTGACTGGGCAGAAGATTATCCCGCACTAGGTTGCCATTGCTTTCTGCGGTATAATGGTTGCCGACCAAGGCTATAGAACCCAATCTGTCCTGCTATTTAACCCATAACTGGAAGGAAGAGACGGATTAATACCTTTCCCAAGGGTATTTGCGCGTAAGTGAATGCAATGCAATTCAACTGGAATTCGAACTCGGCTCCCTGATTTCTCGTTCCGAGCCGATATCCACTGTACGACAACCGTACTGTGCTAAGCTTAAAACATATTTTCAGCAAAAGAATGAAAAGACGGAAAATTTGACACCATGATCCGAAGGCGTATTCAAACAACGAAAGACGATTCTAAAAAGCTAAGCAATGTAATAATAAAATATAATATAAAATAATATTTTGTTAGAAACAAAGGGAAAAGTACTGAACTGCTACGTAATATCGGCACTTCTACATATCAGTGGATGCTGGAATGTTTCCTCAACAAATGCTGAGACTTCAGTCATAGAAGGACGAGAATACCTCTTAGCATACCATAGACTGAACTAGTATATATATATATATATATATAGCAGAAACAGACAGTCGAATTTACATAATGAGGAAAGAAAGCATAAAGAATTTAACACTGACAAGGAATACTGAAGGCAAGAGTTACTGACGAAAACAGCGCACAACTTACTTAACAAACTTGTGCAAATGTTTGGTTAGGTAGCAGGGTTTGCATTGGAGCAGTCGTCTTCGGATGACTGCTCTGTGGCCCTATAACACTGTCAGCTCTCTGCTTCCGAGCAGAGAGCACAAACCCAGTCGTGGTTCCGCCGAAGGGTAGAACCACGACTCGGTAAAAATAGACAGACATATTTTTGGCCCGGCTATATGGCTGGGAATGCCCACATTAAAATGACCATGTGTCACATCCGGCCTTGCGTGGGAAGGCTAGTAAATACAACAGGGGTTAGGAGAGATAGTAACAGGAAGTTATGGAGAACCATGATAGTCCAGGTCTTAAAACAATACGGTACAGAAGAATAAGAAGAAGATGATGATGATGATGAAGAAGAAGGAATTTTGTTTTTATTTTTAATTATGTGTTTATCAGATTGTCGATATTAAAAAACATTTTATAGCCATCTTTCAGCTTAAAATTACAATTCAAGGGAAATAACTCAAAATTAACATTTTGAAGTAATTTCCCTTAGAAACCAAGGGAAGCAATCCTGTTTGGCTAATCTTCGTAATTAAATGTAGCATAAATTCAATGAAAAAAAAAAAAATTATTCCACAATAGTTTTATCAGTAAAAATGTAAAAAGTAAACACAGTCATTACTATTAAGCCGTTATTTTGGAAAAAATAACCTGATTTTTCAGACCTATTTATTAGATAATATTTATTACGGAAATTAACGAATCTTGCTGGGTAGCACACATTTTCGTCATAAAAATTTATCGTGAAATAATCAGGCCGGTAGATATAAATATAAAATGCTGTTTAATTAAAAACAGAATATCTACTTAAATACGAGTATCGGTAAAAATAATGTTCAAAATAATTCATTCCATTGTATTTATTGTTTTGAAATAATAACCTAAAAAATATCTATGTGGTTTTCGTTATGAGATCTCAGACATGCAAATAAAGTACCTTGTCCATATAAAATGAATAAAGTTAACTATAGTGTCACAAATGATGATAATAAAGTAATGATAACAATTATAAGTATCATTAATTCATAAGTATCATTAATTCATTCCTTCTAAACCAATGAAAATCGATCTTACTCGTACGTCATCGGAAATGTTATCTCCTTTTCCTTTTTCAGACCAAAATCGAAACTTTTATCATTTAGTACTCAGCAAAAATTCGAAGTAAGAAAACCCCAGATACTTCTTGTATTTTCTACTTAAATTATTTGGACACTCATTACAAATACTTATATATTAAAATCAATCATGTGAAAAAATTGTATACACTTATTCTTTATTTTATTCTGTCGGGCTAAGAGTTGCAAAGGATTCGTCAATAATTTTTAATCAAGTCTGGCACAAGGACTTGTAGATGTTACTAATTACATTTATTTGGCCTAGAAATTACATCAGAAACCTTCACAATGTTTATATTTGTGATTAGATAATACTCGAGGCTAAAGAAATGAAATAACAACACTAATTGTAACCAAAATAGACATGTATTAATGAATATACAATAGTTTGAGAAAACATGCATATAACTGTGTATAGAAAGAGAAAGAGTTTCCTCCCATAGACTGCAATTTAGTCGGTTAGTAAATGAATGCGCCTTGTAGAAGGTTGATTGAAATAAAGTTTTGGTCTGAAAGGAAGAATAATGTTCTGTATATTGTCACATGTTCCCGCAACGGCCTTCTGCCGTTGGGTTCCCAATAAAGTTATATATTTGTGTGTGCATACATATATAACTATGTAATTATGTAAGATGATTCCGCACAACGACCAATCGTATGCAGGTGACCTTAGAATTAAAGATAGAAAAATGCCATAAGAAACAAAGATGGATCAATGTCTTTAGAAACAATGACGGGGCAAATATCCTTAGAAACAAAAAGGGGAAAATGTCCTTAGATAAAAAGATAGGAATACGTCCTCAGAAACAAAGATTGCAACTAAATACTTAGAACCAATAGCTGTAATATAGCCTTACAATAAAAGATTGCAAAATTACCTTAGTATCAATGATTGGAAAATTAAAAATAACACCATGTCCTTACAAACAAAGAACTAAAATATCCCAAGGAACAAAGATTGGAAATGTCTGTAGAAATAAAAATAGGCCAATTTGCTTATAGACAATGACATTAGAGACAAAGATATGACAATCTCCTTTGAAACAAATATTGAAAAATGTCAATGGAATCAAATATTGGAAAATGTTTTTAGAAGCAATGACAGGAAAATATCCTTAGACACAAAGATTGCAAAATGTCCTTAGACACAAAGATTGCAAAATGTCCTTAGACACTAAGATTGCAAAATGTCCTCAGAATCGAAGATAGGACAATGTAGTTAGAAACAAAGAGAGAATGAAATAGAGGAAAATGTTCTGGGAAGCAAAGATTAGAATATGTGTGTTGAAACAAAGATAAGGCAATATAATTAGAAATAAAGGATGGAAAATATCCTTGGAAGCAATGATTGGAAAATGTACTAAGAAAAAGAGGTTTATAAATGTCCTTAGAACCAAAGTTTAGAAAATATTCGTAGATAACAGAAAGAAAAGAATGTCCATAGGAACAAATATAGAAAAATTTCTTTACAAAAAGATTAAAATGTTTTCAGAAACAAAGATGAGACAATGTACACTATCGGCCAAAATTATTAGGCTATACCAGTTTTTTTTTTAAAGAAATGATGTATTTCATACTATTTTTTAGTGGATAATTCTAAATAAAAATAGAATGGTTATTGCTTTGCAAAATTTTACAAGGCATAGAAGCAAAGATGAACTCGTCCGAATCACCCTAAGTTTTTTCATTGTTCCATTGATGATACTGTAATATAGGTAATTATTAAATATTTATAAATTCATTTGATGCAGTATTAACACAAGAACCATTTTGTTTTCATTTACAATTATTCACTTGGCAATAAATACTAACAAATAGTATGAAATACATATTTTTTTAAAAGACTGGGGTGGTCTAATAATTATGGCCCGTAGTGTACTTCTAAACCAAGATAGGAATATGTCCCTAGAAACAAATAGAGAAAAATGTCTTTAGAAGCAAAAAATGAAAAATATCCCCAGAGACAAAGAATCGTAAGTATCCTAATAAACAAAAATTGGAAAATGTACTTAGAAATAAAGATATGACAATGTCCTTACAAAGAATAATTTTAAGATGTTCATAGAAACAAATATATGAAATGTTCTTAGACACAAATATTGGAAAATGTATTTTGAAACAAAGATAGGAAAATATTCTAAGAAAAATATCGGGAAATTTAAGTAGAAACGAACTTCGAAAAATGTTCTACCAAACAAAGATTGGAAAATATCCTAAGAAAAATATTGGAAAATTCAAGTAGAAACGAACTTTGAAAAATGTTCTACCAAACAAAGATTGGAAAATATCCCGTGAAAAAAAGATATTGAAAGAACAAAAATATTAACTTTCACAGAATAAACTGAAGCCAAGTTTAGTAGAAGAAATCATTTAGTGAAATTTTCATTGAATGAATGTCAGTACAAACTCAAAAAAGCAATAGTAAAAGACTAATAGAGCAACAAAATATGGGAAGTTATGGAGAGCCATGGTCACTAACGTCCTAAAATTACATGGCATATAATGGCTCTAGTTAGAAGACTACAAATGGTACCTTGTGCGGTTTGCTTGCTGAGAATCTATTTTTTTAAGTCTGAAAAAAATCAAATTTTGAAGATAAAATTTACGTTAAATGTCTTTGAAAAAAAAAAAAAAAAAAATTAATCCCGAAAACTTAAAAAAACAAAAAATATTTTTACTTCATAAATTAAACGAACGTTTTTATCGCCGATTAAATACTTGACAGCCAAATTTACTGACATGTGCGGAAAAGCTGTGCAGCTTGTTCTGAAACTCGTGCATGTCAATATGAATGGCGGGGGGTGGGAGTGGAAATTCGAAAACTAACAAGAGATGTAATTGTCACATCTTCATATGTAGGACGATGGCCTAAGCAAGAGAAGTAACATATTAAAGAGAAAAGAAGAAAAATAGACGGCATTTGTCAAAAAAATTAATGATATGGAGCATTTTAACATATCAAGTTTAAATAATGGTTAGTTTTTTTTAATCGTATCACCTCGAGCATCCTAAACAGGGAACAAGGGATGAGCCTCTTAACCTGTTCAATAGACGTGGGGCGGAGTGTGAACCGGGCGATAGATAGATCTATCTACTCCAATTGAGAAAAAAAAAACAAAGTGAGGAGATTTGAAAAGAGAAACCCGGAAACCACATCCTAAACAGGGAACAAGGGATGAGCCTCTTAACCTGTTCAATAGACGTGGGGCGGAGTGTGAACCGGGCGATAGATAGATCTATCTACTCCAATTGAGAAAAAAAAAAAAACAAAGTGAGGAGATTTGAAAAGAGAAACCCGGAAACCACATCCTAAACAGGGAACAAGGGATGAGCCTCTTAGCCTGTTCAATAGACGTGGGGCGGAGTGTGAACCGGGCGATAGATAGATCTATCTACTCCAATTGAGAAAAAAAAAAAACAAAGTGAGGAGATTTGAAAAGAGAAACCCGGAAACCACATGCTAAACAGGGAACAAGGGATGAGCCTCTTAACCTGTTCAATAGACGTGGGTAGAGTGTGAACCGGGTGGTTACTCATATCAAAAAATGCCCATCTACTATGGCGGTTAGCTAATCCCTATGACAGAGGCCAGCTCAGGCATATTTGTATTTGTTCAACACTCACAGAGCCCAACTATGGTTTATACTTGCAACTATGCTGAGTAGACCTTAGTTACAGTTTCTTGGAGAGAGCGCTTTATTTAGCGTGAACAACAGTCTGAACAAGACCAGGACACTCAAACCCTCCGTCACGATGACTTGTAACTTTGCGCTAGCACAACCATCGACGGCTGCCAATGAGTTCAGTCTACAAAAATTTCTACTCACAAGGTTTGGTTCAACCCGGGTATAATTTTCAGGCACTTTCCAAACGTGCCGCTCGATAGGATTACCTCACACAGAACGATAACATCAAGAAGTCATTCTTCCTAACAACTCGTCAATGGTGAGATTCGAGCCTGGGTCTCATGGTCAGAAAGAGTGCCCATTTTTAAATACGATATCATATTCTGCACTAAATAAATAGATAACCGAATGATTTTTCTGATCCAGTAAAAGTGTATTATTTACTTATAAAGTAAAGTTTCTGTAATCTGAGTAACGAACACGCTTAATAAGAAGACACAAGGTAGAGCAACATTGACAAGCCAAGAAATTGCAATTAGACTATACTTCTTTCTCTTGTAAATAAATACGAATTTTCTATTCGTCCTTACAGCGTTTGACCAGCACGACTTTTACTAGTTCTGGCATTGCCTGGGATTCATTTTTTTGCATCACCCTTCTTACAGGTAATTTGTCAATACAGGTAATTTGTTAACTGTGAATTATCTTACCAGTCTCGGTTTTTGGAGTTCAAAACTGATTTGTTGAGTTAATTGGAAGCGGAAGTTATTGAGCGCTTGAGCAGACAAAAAACTTTAGTGGTTCCGTAGTCAGGATGTTTGAAGACTGGAAGCAAGTAGAGTTTTTCAACACGCCGAGGCCACTCTGAAGACTGGGAACACCGTATAGCAGGCGAAGGTGTATACTATTCGAGGTCTGCAGCAAAAAGTGGTGAGGTGCAAACTGGTTCAACGTTGTCGCTGGTTTCGACCATTGATACTCGTGATCCAACTTGTGAAACACGATAGCTCCTGGTCTAAATATTACTAACTTGCGTGCTCCATGGCGACTGTCAAAATAGTAACCATTCTTCAGTCAGTCGCAAGTCAGGGTTGAACTGCAGTGTCAATTCCCAAAAGCAACATCGATTGGATTAATTCAGAATGTGGAATTATTAAAAACTAAACACTTCAAATATCTTTTTTTTTTTAATCATATCACCCCGACCAAGGCAGTGACGCCGGTGATGCGCAGGGGGCTTCGTAAGAGTGAAAAGATTGGGAAAGAGAAAGCCGGAAACCACATCCTAAACAAGGAACAAGGGATGAGTCAATAGACGTGGGTGGAGTGTGAACCGGGCGATAGTTTAGTCTATCTACTTCAATTGAAAATAAAAGAAAAAGAGAAAAAGATTGGGAAAGAGAAAGCCGGAAACCACATCCTAAATAGGGAACAAGGGATGAGCCTCTTAACCTGATTTAATAGACGTGGGTGGAGTGTGAACCGGGCGATAGTTTAGTCTATCTACTCCAATTGAAAATAAAAGAAAAAGAGTAAAAAGATTGGAAAAGAGAAAGCCGGAAACCACATCCTAAACAGGGAACAAGGGATGCGCCTCTTCACCTTTTGGTGTATGGATCAGTTATAAAATAAATCCTATTCATCTAGGGGTTCTCGACAAAATCCAAAGAAGGATCTGCAATGTAATCGGTTTCAATATGGCAGCTCGCCTTCAGTCACTTTCTCACTGATGAGATGTGGCTTCTCTCTGTCTTTTAACAAGTATTTTCACGGCTTCTACTCTGACGAGCTTCCTTTCCTGGTGCCCCGACACCGTAAATTTACTCGTGCAACTAGTTAGCAGCTAGGTCTCTTTTACCGTCAAATTAGGCAACTGTAACCGCCACTTCTCTATTAGTTTATTTTCTCGCAGTTAAGACCTGAAGAAAAACTTGCTTACATTGTGTTTTAATTTTTTTTTTATTCTTTTATGAAAATTTAAAAAATCAGATCTATTCTTATCTTTCTTTTAAATAACAATTGAATTGGACTTCTTCTTCTGCTTGATCTACTTTTGTTTCTTCTTTTTCTTCTTTTACTTTTTCTATTAGTTCTACCCCTTCTTCTCCCTCTTCTTTTTCTTCTCCTCCTACCACTTCTGCATCTTTTGCTCCTCCTCCTACTTCTACAACTTCTATCTTCTTTTGCTCCTCCATCTCCTCCTACTTCTTTTGATCGTTCGTTTATTATTCTCTTTTTTTGTTACTCCTCTTTCTTCCTCCTCTTTTACTCCTCCTACTATTTCTAGTTTTTCTTCTTGTGCCCCTCCTACTACTTCTACTCATTCTCCTTTCTTCTTCTTTTACTCCTCCTTTTACTTATTTTGCTTCTCCTTCTCCTCCTTCTCCTCAATCATCTTTGATCCTTTTTTCCTCTTCGTTCTTCATTTGCTTCTCCTCCTCCTTCTGTTGTCACTCCTCTTCTACTTTTCTTTTTCTTTTATTTCTCCTACTTCTTTTAACCCTCCCAATGTTTTTGCTTATCCCACGTCTTTTTCTTATTTTGCTTCATTTTCTTTTGTTTCTCGTCCTCGTCTTCTTCCTCCTTCTTCTTCTTTTGCACACCCTTTTTCGATTTCTTTTATTTTTCTCTACCTACTTCTACTTGTTTTGCTTCTTCTCCTTCTCTTGTGCCATCTTTGTTTTTTTTCTCTTCTCAAGATCATTAGATTTACTTATTTTGTCTTCTGCATTAACATATATCTGTTTATTTCTGGTCTCCCTTAAGAAAAGAGAAAAGAAAGGGAGATAAGAAGGAAAAGAAATAATAATTGAATATATTTTCTTTCTTTCTTCTTCCCCTACTCGAAGGTAATCGAGGGATAGTTCAAGAGACCACCAAGGGAAAACAGATAACGTTTGTTATGACTCATGAATTCTAGTCACAAAGTTATAGTGGCTATTATCGCAAAAAGTAAATTTAGCAACCATTGATAAAACGACAGCTGTTTAAGAACATATTTCCACAGGGTATGGGCGATTTTCTGACTCCTAGGGAGAGCAGCCCCTTGTGAGAAGGAGAGACAAAATCACGGGAATAATGTCTCCTTGTTCTTTGCGGAATTTTGCGACGCTGAGAATTAAAGGAGAAACATGTGATTTTTTTTCGACCGAAGCTAGATAATTTCTTACAACGATTGAAATGTTAAAACATAGATGCGAAAAGACCACACATTGAAAGCAGAAACACGAAAAGAATTTGGGAACGATAATTAAAATCTGACCGTTGGACTGAAACACGCCCTTCGGGCGGTGGTGGGAGGAGCTCACACAGGACAGAAAGAAACGGAGTTGATCAGATGACCAATAAGAGAAAAGGGTCGAGATTGATTTCTGGAAAATTGGAGGAACGTTTCACGCCCTTTCGAGCAATAGTAAGAGGGACTCACAAGGGAGAGAACAAAATGGGGTTGATCAAATGACCAATGAGAAAAAAATGGCCTCGGTGTATTTCGGGAAAGTCTGAAGAACGTTTCACGCCCCCTCGTCTGAGTGCCTAAGGCAGTCACACAGAGAAGAGAGAGACGATGTTGATCATGTGACAAAGTGGATTTGACATTTGAAAATGCTAAGTGTAACTAAAATGCGTCACAGCCACCCCCACTAGATGCGAGACTTAATATAAGCAGATGAGTAGATGGGTTTCGGTTCTGTAGAGAGTACAGTTGAGTACCGTAGAGTTGGACCGGCACAGAGCAATTAACGCGAGAGACGTGTTGTTACGCGACTGCCTGCCTTAGAAGAAACTCCGACTTTAGCCTGGTGGCAGACCAACAAACTTAGATAAAGTGTTACATTCTGTAGAAGACGTGGATCGGAATTAGAGTTGTCTGCATGCAAGAGTGATAAACTCTAACCTAATACTGTACCGAAAAGAGCGTATGTATACAAAATACTTGTTGTTAATTTTACAATTTTCTTTTCTTATTGTGGCTTCCAGCACTATCTGGATTGCCGATGCAGCGAATTTTAAGAATTTTTATGCAGTTAATGATTTACAATCAAATTAATTTCTCTATTTTGGTCAATATGCTTACTCAGCTTCAAATGCAATTATATTATTTGAATCTCTAATAAAGAAGATACAACAAAAGAGAATTCATATCCAAAAGAAGAGACTACAGAATCATCACTCACAACACTTACACAACATAACATCCATAGAAGCAAGTTTAAAACAGTAAATATCTTGGTTAGTAAACAAAACAATTTTATAATCTTGACTAGCAGCATAGCCCGGCGTTGCTCGGGTGTAATGAAAGCTTTAAAACTAATCCATGGTCCTGGAGCTCAGACTCTTTCGACGTTGGCACGAAAGACTAAAAAGCAATAGTTGTTTCCAGTTAAAGCGAAACCGTAGACTGAAAGAAAAATGAATGGATGTAAGTCAAATTTTGATTTCCTGGTATCGATATCAACTTTTTTCGTCGTAAACTGAATTTTGAAGGCTAAATAAGTCCTCTGAGTGTCATAGCTGAGACTAAAAACAACAATTATACATACTTAGAGCCAAACCGGAAGCAAAAACTAAAATAAAAGGGCTGAAAAAATACAGACATACAGGCAGATAAACAGACACACACACAACATCTTGCCTTTTTGGCGACTCTGTAAAAGAGTACTTAACAAGAGCAAGTCCACAATACCCCCACTAATCAATAATTTTGAGGTCCTCACCTCCTCAGCGGACAAGGCTGAATGCTTTGCACGGATATTCTCGAACAATTCGAGTCTGGACTCGTCTGGGATTTTTACACCCAACTTCTCACCCAGAACTGAGGCTCAACTGAATGACGTCCACATTACACCCTCGCTTGTCTCTAAGATAATCTCAAAACTTGACCCCCACAAAGCGAGCGGAGGGGACGGAATCCCAATCATAGTCTTAAAGAAATGTGCCCCTGAACTCTCCTCTGTCCTTTCTAAGCTCTACAACTACTGCCTCTCTGCTTCCTGCTTTTCTGCCTGTTGGAAATCTTCCTTTGTAGTTCCTATATTCAAAAACTCTGGAGAACCCTCGGATCCCGCAAATTACCGCCTTATCAGCCTTCTTCCGATCTTTGGCAAAGTGTTCGAGGCCATTATCAACGCCGAGCTCGTTCAGCACCTCACAGAACGCAGGCTCCTCTCGGACAAGCAGTATGGTTTCCGCTTCACCAGGTCTACTGCCGATATGCTAACGACCATCACCGAGTATATATACCAGGCACTCGACAGGAATGGCGAAGCCCGAACTGTCGCCTTGGATATCTCTAAAGAGTTCGACAGAGTTTGGCATGCTGGCCTTCTATGCAAACTGCGAAGCTATGGTATAGCTGGACAATTGTTTGAACTAATCCAGTCATTTCTATCTAACCGCACATTGAATGTGGTATTAAACGGATATGCCTCCCAGAGCTACCATACGAACGCGGGTGTCCCTCAAGGCTCTATCCTAGGTCCTACGCTCTTTCTGATCTACATTAATGATCTCCCCGATACCATAATATCCCCAGAAGGTATGTACGCCGATGACACTCTAGTTTACTCTAGCCTACTCTAGTTTACTCTAATGGCTCGTAAATTTTAATGCTTCTAAAACGAAACTACTATCAATTAATCATCATAGACAACCGCACCTACCTCCCATTAGCATAGACCAGGCTTGCCTCCCAAAGAGTAAAACACTGCGCCTCCTTGGTCTCACACTTTCAGCGAACCTCAAGTGGAATGACTATATCGAATCCATTGCTATATCCGCTGCTATGAAAGTCGGTTCTCTGTGCAGGGCCCGGAGGTTTTTCCGTCTGAATCTATCCTGCACATTTATAAATCTACCATCCGACCGTGCATTGAATACTGTTGCCATATCTGGTCGGGTGCCCCTGCTATTCTCCTTGGGCTTCTCGACAAGGTACAGCGGAGGGTCTGTAATGTGATCGATACTGACTTGGCAGACCGCCTGCAGTCTCTCTCTCACCGGCGCGATATGGCTTCCCTGTGTCTCTTCTATAAATACTTCCATGGCTTCTGCTCCGATGAACTTAGATCACTGGTGCCCCCTAGGTTCGAATTTGCACGAGATACTAGACTAGCAACTAGATCCCACTCTTTTACAGTGAAACCGATAAAATGCAACCGCAACTTCTCCAACAGTTTCTTTTCTCGTATTTCCCGAGTCTGGAATTCCCTTCCACATGACTGCTTCCCCGACGGCTACAATCTCCAGGAGTTTAAATTTAAGGTCAATAGACACCTCCTAACACAATAACTCGCTTCCATTCTTTCAAACACTCTTCCCATCCTCCCAACTACCTCTCACACCCCTTCTGACATTTCCTATATCTAACCACTCTTTCTATTTACCTTACCCTATGTAGCCCCAAGCGCAATAGTGGCAGTGGAATGCCTTGCTTGGGGTGAAACGATTATATATACATATATATATTATCGATTTTCTGCACTATTGTAAAAATTGCAACCTTGAAACTTCTGAATATCGTTTCTTATGTCTTTGTCTATGAGTGTATCAAATTTGATTAAAATCGGACCACTCCTTCTGTAAAACCGATTTTTTCGATTATCGATTTTCGATATTTATCGGAGATAACTCGACACAAAACCTAGCTAAGAACACTCGCAGACGCTTATAGTACAACTGTGTAAATTTTCAAGAAAATCGGTTTAGCCGTTTAGGAGTCTATAGGTAACGGACACACACACATACACACACACACAGACAAATTTCCATTTATAAATAAGTTTAATTATATCATTATTTTCTCATTGTTACGCATGCTATCCATTTTAGTTTCTGCTTTTTTTAAGTCTTCGTTATTTCGTAATGGTCTTTGTGATCCTGTGTTGCCAAGTTCTGATAAAATCGTCCTCTTCAAGATAAAATTATTAGTTAAATGCTTTTACAAAACATAACTTTGTGACTAATTATCTAGTCTTAATTACTGAAAATTTTACTGTACAAATAATACTGATGATTCATTACGCAATTATGGTGGAACGAAATATTTATTGAGTTTTAGAATAACCACCAAAGCTATCTTTTCAAAGCCAGGCGAGAAGAGAATCTCGATAGGGTACATATATATATATAGCCCGCTGCTTTCGAGAACTAATCATACATAATCATTCGAGAAGTAATCATTAAGAGCCTGGTTTGGAACGAAGTGATCGACTATCGATCGGCCGAGGAGATTTTGGGCGTTGACGTGAAGGATTGCTTTGGAATTTCACATTGTGATGACGCAGCCATTTTTATTCATTTAGTTTTTAATCGCTAAGTCTGGTTAACTATCGTATACATGTCAGTCGGTACTAAGTGTAAATTATCAAATGACAGTAACTTCATGGCCTTTCAGGTTGATATTAATAGAATTTGGTAGCATGTAGCTCACTGAAAAGTATCCGACCCATATTAGGAATCTCATGGCAAGACAAGGTGCCTATCACTGAGGTCCTGTCTCGCGCAGGTCTGTCCACCATGTTCACACTCCTTAAACAACACAGACTCCGCTGGCTAGGCCATGTCCACCGCATGCCAGACGGTTGTATTCCAAAAGACCTCATGTATGGAGAGCTGGCCTCTGGAAGAAGACCTACTGGGCGGCCACAGCTGCGGTATCGTGACATCATAAAACGCGATATGAAGGCTGTGGGCATCAACGCGGAATCATGGGAGAGCGTAGCAGTCAACCGCACCAAATGGAGAGGAACCCTGGCCCAACAACTCAAATCAAGGGAGGAGCAATTGACACAAGTTGCCATGGAGAGGCGGGTTAGCAGAAAGCAAAATGACAGCTCCGACAGATCAGAAACATTACATAAATACAGCCTCCGCAACAGAGACTGTCACTCCCGCAATGACTTCTACAGTCACAGACGCCGATTCTCCAGCCAAGCAGAAAACTATGTTGCGACCCGACCCTGATCGACGGAGGCCTACTAGCTCACTGAAAAAATACTGATATATATTTCAGTGAATATAATGTCAGGTCATATATCGATTTGTGTATTCCTTCGCTGCCAAGATTGAACAACGAAGCACAGAGTGTGCAACAGTTTTAACATGTCGTTCACATAATGTATATATTGGATGCACCTGGTTGGTTACCCGCACACAACTTTACAAGAAGTAGCGCTGTGTAGCAGCCATAAAAACGGGACACTTCCTGTTTTATTCTCACTTCTCTTTATTTTCCGCTAAGCATGCTGGAGTGAAAACACCAACCGAGACCAATGCATGCTCGGGAATATATTTTACATTAGTCACTGGATCTTTTCGACCCCCACTCATCCATAATTACACTAACATTTAAACTTTTCTTTTTTTTTTGCATGAATACTTGTGTATTTCGTATCTCGTTTTATTAACAAAAGTATGAAATCTCTTCTTGTTCTTGTTCTTGTTCTTCTTCTCTGTGCATTGTCCTTTCAGGATGTAGGCGATCATGGCCTTCCACGTCTCTCTATCCCTGGTGGCTCTTAGCACGCTTTCTCCTGCAACGTCTTGCAGCCCCCGTTCTGTCATCTACCTGCTCAGGCCATTCAAAGATGTTATCCGCTGCTTTCCTCTATCTGGCCTGTTAGTATCAGGTTCTCTAAGCCCCCCCCCCTTCCTCATTGCATGTCCCAGGAACTTTAGTTGTCTCTTCCTGATTCTCAATATTAATTTCCTTTTCGTATTTCCTGATGTTCATCATTTATATGTACAAAATACTGTTGTCGATGCTTTTAGTCTAATTAGGATGGGTGTTTGGTGACCACCACGTGATTTCAACATGCAGATTTGGAGCAGATAACGCGCAATCTGCAACAAACTTTTTTATGTGTGTCTGGTAAATCTTGGCGATAAGCTTTGGTTCTGTGCAGCCATTATAAATGCCTCCGAATCTGCTTTTAGTGTGTGTGTGTGTGTGTGTGTGTGTGTGTGTGTGTGTGTGTGTGTGTGTGTGCGTGCGTGTGCGTACACGTGCACGTGCGTGTGTGTGTGTGTGTGTGTGTGTGTGTGTGCGTGCGCGTACACGTGCGTGTGCCTGTGCGTGTGTGTGTGTGAAGGCAAAAGGAAAGAAAAGCTATTGATTACTTCACTTTGACACTTTTAGTCCTCTGTTGAACTTTTTCAAGGCAAAATAAGAGAATTTCATTTTGCAACAAGTACTTACAAACAGAAGTAAAAAAAATATTGTTAGGCTTTCACAATTTTTACATTTAAGAACACCCATAAATATGAATTGCTAAAGAATAGTGTATTTATTTATTTTTTTACAAATATACTTTATTCATATCTGAACTTTTACACACACACACACACACACACACACACACACACACACACACACACACACACACACGCACACACACACACACACATATAGATATATATATATACTATTTACATTATTCAGACTATTGACCTCATCTTTGCTGCCATGTTTACGACGTTTCGGATATTGTACGCTTCGGCCCTTTTCAGGTTCTAAGAATTTCCAATCGAAACCTTTATTACAATCACTGGGGTATATCATTCTCACAATAATAAAGAACATATATACAGTCCTCATTTTTAACGAAGAAGGATTGCTACTCAAATATGCAAATATTAAATTATATCATCCGTCAGCCAACAAGGAGAGTAGTCTTTTTAACGAAACCTGTATATCAGTCTGTCTATCTGTGTGTGTGTGTGTGTGTGTGTGTGTGCGCGCGTGCGCGTGCGCGTTCGGTGAAGTGAAATTAGTATGAAGCGTGCAGTTTATTCACAAGTAGGATTTTCAAAGGTTTACCTAACAGCAATCGGAATCGTAACGTTTTAAACCATAATCAACTTCAGAGAATTTACCACAACGATGTTTTTCTTTCGTTATTGCTTATTCCACAAAGCGACTGTACACCGTGTCTGTTTTTTTTTCAGGAAATTTGTTTTTTTCAATCTATGCGAAATCTGATAATTTTCTGGAAGGACTGAGCGAACGATTTTCCCAATTACCAGACTGTATATCGATTTCCATAATATTGTCTTAGCTTCATATTTGTGAAACAACTTTGGAAATAGAATATCTTTATTAACCCCTGACGGAAAAGCTTGACAGCAGGCTGAATCTCTTGGGCCTATCGAATCTGGTCTCTGTCCATCTTTTAATCAGGAGATTACCAGTCATACAAAGACGTTGGTTGTACAAGCATATTGAGATATCGTGACAATGTTACGTAGGTATAAGGGATATTGTGTTAACCAAATATATAGCTTTGAAGATCGCTAAAAAAGAAACAAAAACTATGAAAATACAAGTGAAAATCACAAGAATTTGGTACATGAAGACATCGGTGATTCCAAATGAGGTTAGGGCCCTGCGTTTTTTTTTATTGGATAAGGGATTCCTCTAGTCCATATCTTAAGGAAATACAAATTGTTTTCACAAGCGAGGTTGACACTTTACGAATGGCTTTTGTAGTTTTTTTTTTTTAGCCAAATGTTTAGTGGGGAATGTCATACTGCCATTTCTGACCTTAGATCTTTAATTGTATTTCAAAAGGAAAGGAATATATCACAAAAATAAAATGAAGCAATAATAATAATAATAATAATAATAATAATCAGGTCGTTGCAAAAGTTTTTGCCGATTTAAAATTTCATCTTGAAAATGAAAAACTGTGTTTTTAAAAAATCTTTATTCATAACAATAAAGACCTTTGCTCTCTGTAACTTGATTCCATCTGCACAACATGATCTTTTTGGGATGGAGTCCTGCTCTCGGTTGTTGAACTAGTCTTTCTCCTCGATTTTTCCACGATCGACGACGTTTAACCTTATGGTAGAGAATCCACTTCTCATCACCTGTGACAAGTCTACCCAAAAATGGTGTCGTGAAAGCAAAGATTCGCAACAAGAAACGCGTTGCATTTGCAATGAAACCTTTGAGAAACTCATAGAGTAGAACATGCCTAATGTGTTCTTTAGATGGAAAAAACATAGGTGAGAATATTGCAGAAAAATTTGAATGATGCTTTAATAATCTGAAAGAAAAAGTTACATATTAATCATGGTGATATGTTTAAGTAATAACAATATGCATAAAATAAATTACAATGATTTAAAATGTCCCTTTTACAAACTGGCAAAAACTTTTGCACCGACCTAATATTATTATTTGAATTTAGGGTAAATTTTTGTTTTAGCTCCCGACGGTTTTCCTCCTTCAAATTTATCCAATATAGCATTATCTCTGTGCAAATGTATATGCTGAACTCAAATCAACAATTAGTTATTGAAGAAACCTACCTTTTTTAAATCTAAATGTTCATAAAAAACGAATTATATCTCGCACTTTTTATCTCCTGTAACTCTCACGAAATCATGTAATTAACTGCAGAATGACGTTCTATGTAGGCCACAAATTTCAGCCGATTTTTGGTCGATTTTCTTCCTTTACTGAAACTTCCAGCGATGTACTTCTTGTTATGAAAGTAATACGCTATTTTATTTCTACGCTTATTACTTTCATTACAGGAAGTACATCGCCGGAAGTTTCAGTAAAGGAAGAAAATCGACCAAACATCGGCCGAAATTTGTTGCCTATGTAGAACGTCATTCTGCAGTTAATTACATGACATCGTGAGAGTTACAGGAGAGAAAAAGTTATAGTTGGTTTTTTTTTATGGACTTTCAAAGCAAAAAAAGGGAAGTTTCTTCAATAACTAATTGTTGATTTGAGTTCAGCACATACATTTGCACAGAGATAATGCTATTTTGGATAAATTTGAAAGAGGAAAAGCCGTCGGGAGCTAAAACAAAAATTTACCGAATTTACTATCTCAAGACAACAGCATGTCTTGTTATTTGGATTCTAGGAATTATTCTAAATGCAGTAAACAATTATGAATATTACATTTCTAATTGCCCTAAAATGTGTTAATTGCAAAAAAAAAAAATGATGTTACCTAATCTCGCTTCGATTTCTCTACATTTTTCCTGATTACGTGGTACCTCATCCGTTTGTATCTTTGGATGCAAAATAACTTGAAGACAACTTTCATATTTATTATTCCACTCACGTGCTCTTGGAGAATTTCTGATAAAAGTTTTCATCGAATAGGCTGAAGGAATATTTTCAGGTGACAAGAAAATGTTGAATCGTGAAAAAAGCAGCTGGTTTTGTAATTATGAAGAGATTCGAGTTGGAACGATGAAGATAAAAAAATATGTAAGGTTATGACAAAAGTTCGTAGCATTTTAAAGTGAAATTCAAAGATATTATTTCGATATGTACACACAAATTTAATCAAAACGTACCCATCATTTCCTTTTAGTACTTTTTGCCAGCTTTGAAACAGTTTTTGTTTCCCCACCCATAGAACGAGAGGTTTTTCTGGGAGACAAACTGATCAAAATGATTTGTACAGGCTACCAGAGAATTAAAGATTTTCTTTAAGATAATTAGGTAATGATCAAAATAAGTTATAATTTGAAGGTGCAAAGTTTGGTGAGTCCAGTGTGTGGTAAGGAATCTCAGCCAAGCTTTACGAATTTCTGTATTTGCAATACTTTTACGATTATTGCCATTAATCGATGCAATTCTGATTTTGTGGAAGAATCTCGTAATAGACAATGTCCTTCCAATCTCACTAGATACACGGCATCACCTTCTTCTGATGACTGGGTTTTACAGTGGTTAACGGTATCTCATTTTGTTTTCTTCGAACCTGTTTTCGTTCGACATTGTTATAATCAATCTACTTTTCATCGTCTGTAATCAAATTTTTGTAATAAAGAAAATGTTTCATTGTTTTCGTTAAATCGTGAACCACCCAAGAATTCAAGTATCCACGAGTCTTCAAATGCTTTAAAAACCCTATGTTGGATATTTCAGTGGTGACCCGTATCTTGCAACTTGGCTTACTTTTAATCAACGATTGCAGGCTTGCCGAAATGTTGTCAGATTCAAATTTCCACTTCTGAACCTTTTTTTTTTACAGTAAGTTTCACCCTCTACAAATCTCAGGGGTCCCTCGAGGGAGAAGGTTACGTTAGAAGGCAGTTTGGACGGATAGGAGGGGAAAACAGTTAACCCTTAATTAAACAGGTTAAGATTTTAGCGATCAGGGAATCATCCTCTTAGGAGTCGGTTCCACAAAACAGTGGTTCGATGGAAGAATTTACTCTAGTGGAACTTGTAATACGGAAGGGAATTTGAGTGATTTGCTAAAATGTCTGTAGCATGGCCAGTTCTAGCGCCAGACCTCAAGATCTGACGATTACAGTCCTCTTCAAGATCCACACTTGAAACCATTTTTAGTGATTAATCTAAGAAAACTGTTGTATATAGCGGATATTTAAACATTTCTGAACAAATGAGGTTACGGACCGTTTATGAATCGTCACGTATGGTCAGTTAATTAAATGCCCTACGGGATACACATTTGGGTGATCATGTTTCGAAAGAAACATGACTGACTAGGCAGAAGTTTTTTGCGAGGTAGGTTGCCATTACCTTCTGCGGAAGACTGGTTGTCAATCTACCCTTCTATTTAACACATAGATGTAGGGAGAAGAGAAGGATTAATCCCTTTCCCAAGAGTATTTGCATGTAAGTGAATGCAAGGAATTCAACTGGAATTCGAACCCGGCTCTCAGATTTCTCGTTCCGAGCCGATATCCACAACACACATCCGCATGTATAGTGCCATTTCTATTTTTTGCTTTTTGCTGTTTATACAACATTGTTTTTTTTTTCCGAAAAAAAAGGAAAGTGTTCAAATGACATCTATTGAGAAACGCTACGAACTTTTTGTTCTCAGCCAATAATTAAGAAGAAAATAAGAATGATCGTTTCTTAATTAATCTTTATTATGGTCATAATTATTCTGTAAGGAATCAAGCAAGCACAAAAAATCGATATATAACAAAAAAAAAAAACAAAAAAACAACAAAATAATAATAATAAAATAAAAATAAAAAATAAAATTAGAAAATCATCGGTGAGACTTGAAACCACTGCTCGACTTTTGAAACGTTTGTCCAAGCCAAAAAATATTCACGGGTTGGTAAAATTTTATTTCAGAAGATAAAGAAGAAAAACACGAGATGAATTATTTTCCCAGTGTTTTATTTTATTTTAATTTTTCTGCTTTTCTTTTTAATATAATTTCATCGTTACGATTTGATATCTCTTTTTTTTTTGTCCACGTTCACAAATCTTTCTATACATAAATTAAATTGAATTCCTAGACAGCAATCGAATAGATCGCTTCCGAAAATTCAATCCCCACCCCCACAATTATACTATTGTTTTCAGAGTCCACCCCTTCTTCAACACAAATAACATCATTAGCGCTTCACCCACGGCGACCGCGAGCACAAGTTAATTTCTTTACAATTATTATTTAATTTTCACAAGGTTATGTCAGACACAGCGTAAATATGATTATTTCCTTTTCTCATGGTATAATATTTCCCCAGCTCCCCAACTAGAGCGAGATGTGACATAAAGTCGAAGTTTTACGCGGGGAGCCCGAACGCATGCGCACGGGCAAGGGCCAAAAATTGTCCAGCCCCAGCAACCGTCGATCGCGCTGGCCTCGGTGGCGACCACCGATCCACCCCTTTGGTGCAATGGGTGTCGCCACCTCGTGACACTGTGATCCGGGACCGGGCACCTCTAGATGCATGGCTGTCCTCTGACAGACCTACAAGAGAGCCGCCCAAGGACAGGGATGCAACTGAGGGTTAATAATCCCCACCCGACACGTGTGCCAGGTTCTTTTCTTATAGTGTCTACTTCGATACATCAATGGAACAATAACGCCAGCTAGTTGACCGGGAGACAGGCTTTATTAGCCCGGCATTTTGTTTTTGTCAATAGGTGGGAATTTGATTCTAATTGTCATGTCTGAAGTTCAAGTGAAGAGTATTGCCGTTATTACAGTATTTCCAACCAGTATCCTCATCCTTGTTGTTGTGATCACAATGTTTCGAGCAATGTGTTTTCTTTGACTTCCTATGATATATATATATATATATATATATATATATATATATCGTATCCGGTTTTTTTTTTTCAAGAGCTTGTAAAAGAATTTTTTCGGTGTTTAATTTTAATATATAGATAAATAAATGGATGTATTTTTCCGTTAATTTTAATCTCCCACCCCGCCCAAAAAAAACGCAGAATTAGTCTATCCAGTGTATGAAATTCAACTCCACGTTCAAAGTTTGGTGCAAAAAAAAAAAAAAAAAAAAAGAAAAAAATAATTAAAAGATGAATTAATGTGCTTGCATTTTCTATTTAATCTTTCAAAGAAATTTCAAAATTTAAAGTGCTGGACGAATTTGGGAATCATCCCCCTTTAAGTGGGATCGAAGTTAATCGAAATAATTTCTAGGGAATAAATGAATTTTTATCTATAATCCGACATTATTTCTTATTTTAGGTACCTCCATATTTTCGCTAACAGCATCGCATGATGAAAAAATGTCACCGAACTTTAAAAAAAATGTTTTTTTCGTTAAAATGTTTGATAATATTAAGAAACACCTAATGTATTTCTCTTATTGTATAAACTTTTTTTTAAATCCTTTCCAGCAAGTTGGAAATTTTTTGTTCATTTTATTTTTACGGTAGCAGGTTATGTAATATTTATGATTAGTGTTTTATCGGTCAAACTTTTTTTTTTTCCTTAAGAAGAAAAAAACATATTGATTTGGGAACTCTTGCAAAAGTCAAATAATTGTCGGATTTTAATGAAAATTTCAGAACTTATTAACAAATGATTGAAATTATTTTTTAAATTTATTTTTAGAAAATCGTTTGTTTATTTATTTTTTGAACTACAACACACTTCGTGAAAATCTGCTCCGAATCGTAAAAAGAAAAAAAAACTGCAATAAAAATTTTACATTATTTAATCAGGAAAACTTTTGATTTCTTTTATAAATAAAATTTATTGAGGACAGTATTGTCTTAAGATATAAAAAAAAATTCCGATGAATAATGATTTTTTTTTTTTTACAGTAACCGTTTACCTTTTTTTTAATGTTAAATATAATGTATCATGTATCAATCGTTTAAAAGTCTGCATTAATAGAATTTTTTGATCTGATATTTTAAGTGAAAAGTATATTTACGAATCAAAAATTGAAAAACTGAATAGAAAATCATTTTGCACCCACATCTTTAAAATAAATTTTAATTTTTTTTTTAATGTTAAAGCATTCCCATTTTTTTAATGGTAGCCCATCAATGACATTATCATTAAAAGGTTACGTGTGTTAAGGGTTATCCCTCGTTTCTGGAAAAATAATTTTCATTTTAGGCTTTGTGCAATTCTTTTTAATTTCATTATTCATTTCTGTGTTTCATCAAGTCTGTCTCAACAGGCTTTGGAAATTATCCTTTCAAAATTTTATAGTATGTTTTACTTTCTTAATTTCTATTTCACTAAATATTTGTATGAGAATTCTCATCAACCATACTTAACTTTTCAACACATCAGGCTGTCAGTAATCAATCAACATATCAGAAAAAAAAAAGATTTCCGTGGTTAAGAATTGCTTGTATTTAACGTTTCATGTTATAAATGACTAATACTTGTATCAAATCAAATTAACTCAACTTTAAATTTGCTAATCTTTTTCAAATAAAGTGTCACAGACATAGATTTTGTTTTTTGTAAGATTTTTAAAACAGAGAATTAACTTTTTTTTTCTGTGTAAATAATGACAGATTTTAATTATTTAACTGAAAGTGATTAAAAATTGAGATTATAATTAATATCATTTTTATTTAAAACATACCAGATTATTTTGCTTATTGGAAATAGTAAATATAATCATTTAGCTTTTAATGAAAGCTTCAAGAAATATTAAAAAAAGCTTTGTCATTTATCAAAATTCATTTTAAATCTTAAGTATCGAAAATTAGTGAAGGTACCTATATTATTATATTATATTATACTTTATGAGATATACGCGTTTGAGCAGCCGTCTCGATTTTTTTTGTATACTTTTTTAAAAAAAGGTAAGTGACCTTTAATGGCTTTCTAGAGTTTTAACTAAGGAATAGTACCTTACGTCATATATATATATATATGACATAAGATTAAATAAATTGCAAACATTGTGTCTGCTTATTTTTAATAAAATTCGTTCATACTCAAGGATAATCTTTCGCGTACTACAAATGAAAGATGTCAGAAATGAGCTGTAAAGTTGACAGATATTATCATTCATTTCTCAAGATACCCAAGTACTTTCAATCTCAATTATAATTCACACCCCTGAAGATGATCTTGGAAAAGATCTGACTTGTCTAAAAGAAAACTTGCTGCCTTAACACACACACACACACACACACACACACACACACACACACACACATATATATATATATATATATATATATATATATATATAACCAGCTACAGTTACTCGCTAACTTTTGTATTGATACGCTTTTTTTGATTTTTGAGTGAATTGGAATAGCAAAATTATTTGTCACATATTTGTAAAATAAATTATTATGTCTATTACGTCCGGCATGGAAAGTGGAATAGTCATACCGGGTTTAAATTTCGTCCGCGTTTCTTGCGTTCACTTTCACACTAATGGAAAACGGGCGACCGCTATACTATTTTCTGAAGAACTCATGAAAATTCAGAATTATTTTTAAAAAGTTAATGAATCTACGAAGGGCCATAATCGCCTATGCTCTGAAGAGACATAGCATTAAAAAAATTGCACTAACTTCTGACAACTGAAAACGTTTATTTTTATTTTCAAAACACAATATAGATTTATTGCCGATATTTACTATAATAAATATTATGAAAAACTTGTTAAATTAAATGCTGAATTATTACTATTTTCCTACGAACAGAATTTTTTGGGTTGTCGGTGCAGAAAATGGCCATTGCTAGCGTGGAAATGGAATTGCTGTATAGATGAATTGTATAACGGGTTCAAATGCTGTCATAAGTGAAATACAGTTGCTATTATCGTTTTATTTTCTTCTTCACCGAAAGCATTGGAAGTCTTTGTGACGCGACAGTTATTAGAGCAGATGAAAAATCTTGACGGAGTTCGTTTCTTTCGTCTTCCATATGATATAAAGTGTTATATAAGATTAATACATCTGTTCTGTGCTCATAAACATTCACCGGAAGTAAAACAGTTTAGCCGGAAAGTGCATCGACCGAAATGTAGTGACCAAAACAACAACGATCGAGATACTTGTTGTGAAATATTCGTATTGGTTTAGATACGGCTGAAAACTCAGATACATATTTTTCTACGCTTTCAGTTCGAATAAATAGTTTCTTTAATTTTATGGGCAGTTTGGGTTTTAAACAAATTCGCGATTTTTTTTCATCAAATAATACCAGAATCACGAGCATATAATTTACAAACTATTTTAGGGGTTGAGGATTTTACAAACACGAGAATTACTACAGGGTGAAAAGGCGTTTCATTTTGTTAGCTTGTACATTTTAATGTTGGTTTGATACCGAAGCGTAGTGGTCTATGTTTTCACAAATTGTAAACCCCTTTTGTACCAGCAATCAAATCTTTAAACTCTAATCATTGATCTATCGTGCACAGGACACGTGAACATTTTTTTTATTTTTTATTTTTTATTATGTGTAAATCTGAGCCAATCAGGGTGCCTTGGCCAGTAAAATGTTTTACTGCAAGATCCATACCACGCAGAGCATGTAGTAACAATGAGAAAGGAATGTTTTTTTTTTTCGTTTTTTATAAGACTGACAGTACAAAAAAAAAAAAAGAAAAGATAATTATAATAAAAAAACTGGGTGTAAATGACTTCCTCACGGATTGGATGCTCGCTCCTAGGTTTGAAATTGTACTGACTGAGGTTAACTGACACCATATGGACGTGAATATCGACAAATTATACATTCGCCACTTAAGAATAACAATAATATAGTCGCGATAACTTTCCGATTCTCGTCTAGATTCATAACCCAGCATTGGTCCTGTACGGCATTGTCCCAGCATTACTCCCGTAAGGTGTTAAAACATTCCATTTAAAATATTATTTTTTAGTTCCTAATTTTCTTGTAAAATATTGATTTAAGTGTTCATTCTAGTTTTTATAGACTAAATGAAAAAGAAATAAATAAACGTATGTATTTAAAAAAATCGAATTTAAGACCAACTTAAAATAAATTTGTAAATTTTAAAAGTTAATGCAAAAGAAATTTTTATTATATTTTCAATAAACAAAACAGCTTGTAATTCACACAAATAGTATGATAAAACCAGAAAGAACAAAAATAAAAAATAACTAATATCCCGGTTTCAGTCACATTTCTACCGCCATAATATAGCTTCTCTGTACCTATTTGATAAATGCTTTCATAGTAATTGTTCTGTTGAGCGTTCTTTATCGTGTCTAGACTATGAATTTAAACGCAGTACTTTAATGGCGGTAAGGTATCATCATTTTACAGTTGAAATGGCTAGACATAACAGTAAGTTCTATGTTAAGAGTTTCTTCTCTCGCACCTTTCTCTCTCTCTTGTGAAACTCTCTTCTAGCGTTTTGTTTTTCAGTCAAGTTTGATCTTCAAAAATTTAAATGCAATGAAAGTCTGTTTTCATAATTTCTGTTCTTGTATTGTTTTCGCTCCTTAATAATGTCTTCTTTTTCTGATAGCCTTTCACACTCAGTAACGTCTTGCGTCTTAGCGGCTTTGTTGCCTTGCTCGAGTTGAAATGATTAAAAATTTTCACTTGGTAGAGAAAGCTAGTTAAGTTATTCAAATTTTGACTTGTCACTTACTAAATAAGGAAAAACATTTTGTTCAGTTTTCAAACACCGCACAGTACCATTGAAGGGTTAATCCAGATCATTCCAGAAATGGAACAAGTTTTTTTCTCTGCTGGGCCGTTTTAATCGGCATTTTTCTATGATCATTGATCAGAAAGAATTTATTTTATAAAAAATGGACTGTTTGTAATTGTCAATTTAATCGCCTATATTTACGCGATGATATCTAAAATATAAAATCAAGTCACTCCATGTAAAACAATATCAGACCCACTTCTAAATATTCTATCAAGTGAAACTGATAAGTTCGACGGTACTGACTTAGATTGTAAAATATACAAATTATTAGGCGAGTGAATGACAAGGTGGACATAATTATGTGTAATGCGTTTTACCTCTAGAAGGTTTTCGTCGGACTAAAGCCGGACTAAATTTAATGATATACTAAACACTAAGAACTAAACTAGTGTTTATTATGTCATTAAATTTCCGCTTATTCCTTGCTATAATAAAATTATTATAAATTATAATAAAATATATATATTTTAAATATAAAACTTTAATCCAAAAGGAAAAGCAGGAAGGTAAATCTCAAAGACCCGATCCTAATTAATATTAATTACTTTAATATTGAAACTGATCAAGGTGGAGGGCTCAATGTAATTAATATTTAAATTACAGAGCCAATTATAAAATAAAATAAATTTCGATGTTCAAATCAGTTGTATGGCCATTTCTACATGAAATCCCTAAGAGAAATTTCTACATACCGATGATGCGTGAAATTTCTCTTAGGGATTTCATGTAGAAATGACCATACAACTGATTTGAACAACGAAATTTATTTTATATATATATATATATATATATATATATATATATATATATATATAAAATCCAGCTTTAATTAAAAGAGGAAGCAATTTACTTAGGCGAAAGTGTATTATATTATAGAAAGTGCTTTGATCTCTCGATCATCCCCGGTACATTTTCATCCTTATATTCCACCTTTCTTGGCAGATCTTATTTTATAAAAATGTGGGTTACTTAATAATGGTAAGGTAATTATTTTTTCTTGCAGGAGTTAAAATTCATAAAAATAAATAAATAAATAAATAAAATCAGGGATCCTGCTATGCATGAAGTCGACTTGTACACTAGTATATACGGTAAATTCTATTTAATACTACTTTAATTAAAAGAGAAATCAATTTACTAAGTTGAAAGTGTATAGAAAGTGCTTTGATTGCAAGATCAACGTCTATAAATTTGTATTCAGATTATTACATCTTTCCTTTCTTGGCAGATCTTCTATTATCACAATGTGGAATACTTAATAATAAAAGTAATAAATACAAAAAATATCATCAGAAAACTGACTATATACACAGACATATCTGAAAAAAAATTGAAATTAAAAAAATTAAAATTTCAGCGTTCAAATATTCATCGATGTATGGCTCTAACCAACGTTTATATTTTATATATCTCCCCCTTCCCTTCGTACACATGTAATTCCATCAAGAAAACCATTAGTCTGATGAAGTCCTTCTAAAGTACGAATCGTATTACACAGAATTTTTTTACTTAGAAATTCATTTGCCTAACATTGTTCTGATATATAGAAATTTATATATCATATTCTCCCAAACAAATTATTACAAAAAAAAAAATATATATTTTCTCAAATTGAATCATGAAATCATTGCGACATTTAAGTACATTTTAAATGACTGCAAGAGTTAAAATAATTTTGATTTCTTTTTAGGAAGAAGTTTATTATGGTGAAATAAGCAATACACTATTTGGTGTATTGTTCTGCATTTTGTGAAAAGACAAACCATGCACGCACAAAAACCATTCCTGGTTATATACAACCATATATATGCCAGATAAAGACATGAAGAATGAAGCATTACATAATCTTTTTATACAGGTGGCACTGTAACCACTAATATCAAAATGGCGTCCATATCTTCCTTAAATTGAGACGAGATATTTTACGGTAAATATACACACTTGAACATAACACACACAACACTCATTATTCAGTCATGCAGCAATTTGGACATATCTATTAGAGGAAATACAGAGTGAACATACATTCCATAATTCTTTCATGGTTATATACAATCATATATATGCCAAATGAAGGAATGAAGGGTGTAGCATTACGCAGACAATTTAAGAAATCTTTTTATTTAGGTAGCGCTGTAACCACTAATATCAAAATGGCGTCCATGAAGAGATGCTGAAAAGGATCTCTGTTCAACACACTTCAGAAAATCAGTATTCTGTTGTTTGACTATTGAAATGCTGATTTTGGGAAGTTCATCTAGTCGAGGACTTTTCAGCGCTCTGACGTTTATGTTCAAAATTAAAAAAAGACTTGATGTTTATATATATATATATATATATATATATATATATATATATATTCCAATTTATTGCTTAAACATTATTTTTAATGGATACTCATAATTGACTAATGCTCTGTTTTTATTTATTTATTTTCGGAAAAATATGCACACGCCGGTTTCCTGTAGGGGACGCAGGTTCAAATCCCAACGGAGATCGCATATCTTTCTGTATATAATTTTTACATAAATATTTTTAAATGCTGGTGTTTAAAGATACGAAAACATATTGTGCACATTATATACTGTTATTATATTTGTGTAAGGCCTACAAATATTAGGACAATTAAATATACATACACGCACATGCATGCACAGAATATTGTTTTACATCTTTAAGAATGTAACTGCATGCCAACACGGACCGAAAGTGTCACAAGGCAGCGTTTAAAGTGGGCTGGTAGTCCACACGTACATGAATTGGGTGGAAAAACTTAATTAAGCCCCTTTGGCGCGCCATCATTTAGGGACGCCTCAGTTGCCAGGTAATGACTTTGGCTCCCTCTCAAATGAGAGGTAACGTTTTGAGAGGTCGGTTCTCCTGGTACCCTTAGATTTGAGCATTTTTTTTTTAATTCCCCCACCACCGGAAGAACTCCCGTACTAACAAGTGAGGAAGAAGTCTGTAAATATTGGTTATTTATTACATATCAATTTTTACGCAAACTCACACATACTACGCCAAATTCAAACGCAGACACACACAAGTACACCTTGGCATACAACATCTATCACACAGGCCACATCGCAGACACTCACAAAGTACATCACGCAATGTACAGTACCACATTAATAAACATATACGCACAATGTCAGGGACACACAAACACGTGCGCGCACACACAAACACGTATATATATATAGACACACCATTTCTTCAGTAATATTTGAACTGCTATGAAATCAAACATTCAGTACTTTCCAATGTATATTTTTCCTCTTGGTGGATAATTTACCTTTAAAACTATATATATATATATATATATATATATATATATATATATATAAGTACGTAGACACATAGGCATCCATTAAAGAGACAGTGAGACAAAGCAAGGTATAGAGGGAGAAAGCGAGCAAGCGTGAGTTAGTCAGTCAGAGATATGTAACCAGATAAAATTCTGGAGTTATAACTCATATTTTTTCATGCCTTTTTTATTGAAGGATTTGAGTATTGAACTTTCCATTCGATTACTCTTTAGTGTATTTTTTTTTTGCATCAATTTGACCGAAGAAAAAAAAATGAATCAATTTGAAATTAAATTCATAATTTCTTTTAATTTCTTTTTTATACCCAAGAGCTGACAAATGACCCGACAACAGAAGGTCAGTTTGCTAAGATGACAGCACACCAAACCGAAAGTGAACTGAATTGACAGATTTCTTTTCATATATATATATATATATATATATATATATATATATATATATATATATGTGTGTGCGTGTGTGTGTGTGTGTGTGCGTGTGCGTGTGTATGTATTTGTGTGTGTGTTTTGAAAGGATTTTTTGATCCGTAATTATTTCTTATATATATATATATATATATATATATATATGCACCTCATTACTAGAAACGTTATTTTTAGTTGGTACACGCGTCTAAGATGTTACCGTTGTTTATTTTTGTTTGTTTTATTAAATACTGAAATTAATAACTGTTTGGGCCGGTTGTTACTAATTTCACAAATTTATTGAGAACAAAGAAATAAACAAAACAAACTAAACAGAGGCAGAAAATTAAATACGTGTCCCTACTATAATAACATTTCTAGTAATAAGAAAAATGTATGTATATTAAAAAAAAGTTAAAAGTGAAATCATTTGTTTTTATTGTGTTTACCTACTGTCTGCGATTAAAATGAAACGTGATGTTCAACTTTTTCTCAAGACAGGAGCCAAAGGGATATCCGATTAATTATATTCCTTTATGTACTTGTTGAGCCTCATTTAAGAAAAAAAATGAAATCTGTTATTTTTCTTATTACTTGACAAATGGTTCTATTGTGTATCATGGTAGGTAGCACTCCTAATTGAGAATTGTTAATTAAGGGCCCGAAATAGTTCTAAATTTCTATTATTAGGCACCAGCATTAACAATGCAAATAGCGTATCTTAAAATCTGTAACGGCATTAACCTGTGAAACAATTCTTTTTCTCTTTTTTTTTTAAATTTATGTAATGAGCTATGACACGCGATTAAACTATGATTGGCTGCTTGGAAATATTTAATTAAACCCAGTTATTTGTTTCTTGACATATTAATCAGATGTTCATTTTGCACTTTAAGTGAGCTTGTACCTGTGCTCTACTAAACCTCTTTATTTGCACTGAAAATGAGTTTTTAAATCATTAAAAACCGTTTCAATTACTTTCAGGTCATATTTCTGAAGCTTCCTTTATAGAAAAAATCCTGTATGTTAGTATACTTGGATTTATATGATTACCATAGTTCCATTATGAATTCTATTATAAGTAGTATTGTTGTTAAAACGTTTCGTTGGAATTTCGAAAGAACTTTACACTCATATAAGAATTCGCAGTAACAAACATATGGATATGTACAGATTCCCATATACACGAAAAAGATAAATTGAAGGATAATATTCCGAGAAAAAATAATTATGAAAAACAAATGAGATTAAAAATAATTTTAGTTTCTTCGTTAAGAAAAAATAAAACTACACATATATTTTACTATCCCACCCACAAAAAATCAATTTTAATTTTTTTGAAACTAATGGAGAGCTGTGATCGCACATATTATGAAAGGGTCACGGCGCATAAAAGAACAAGAGTCAACCATTTAAGTACAAAAGGAAACACATTCCAAAATTTCGTTTTTAAGGTCACCTTCAGTTCTTTTATTATTCAGTCATGCAGCCATTTGGACATATCTATTAGAGGAAATACAGAGTGAACATACATTCCATAATTCTTTCATGGTTATATACAATCATATATATGCCAAATGAAGGAATGAAGGGTGTAGCATTACGCAGACAATTTAAGAAATCTTTTTATTTAGATAGCGCTGTAACCACTAATATCAAAATGGCGTCCATGAAGAGATACTGAAAAGGATCTCTGTTCAACACACTTCAGAAAATCAGTATTCTGTTGTTTGACTATTGAAATGCTGATTTTGGGAAGTTCATCTAGTCGAGGACTTTTCAGCGCCCTGACGTTTGTGTTCAAAATTAAAAAAGACTTGATGTTTATATATATATATATATATATATATTCCAATTTATTACTTAAACATTATTTTTAATGGATACCCATAATTGACTAATCAATTTTAATTTTTTTAAAACTAATGAGAAAGTTATGAAGAGCTGTGATCGCACATATTATGACAGGGTCACGGCGCATAAAAGAACAAGAGTCAACCATTTAAGGACGAAAGGAAACACATTCCAAAATTTCGTTTTTAAGGTCACCTTCAGTTCTTTTTGTATCAAATTTATCCGTAACATTTTCAATATACAGAAAATAAAAGACATCTTATTAATTATACTTTTTTTTCTTACAACCACAAATTAAACATGATTTTGTCGAAAGAAGCAAGAACTGACTTCTTTTTCTGGAACATGTTAAAGAAGGTGTACTCAATGAAAATCACAAATGCAACACACTTGATTGAACACATAAAGAGTGAATGTGCTAAAATTATCAATGTCGAGTTATTGCATCAAGTTCGCGCGAATCAACATTTGTATCATTAATGATGGAAATTATTTGTTTCCATTATTATTTTATTCCAATTGAATAAAATACCCCTGAAAGTTTCATTTCTTGAAATAATGCATTTTTGACTATGTGCTCAGTCTTGACTTAGTAGAGACACAGTATATAATGTTTTCCCATACTTTTCTTGTAACTGGACAAACTATTTAAACACTTAAGTCTCAAAGATGTGTTAAATGTTGATGTGCGAATGATGATTTATTTAACTCTACAAAAGAATATTGCATCGTTCGAAACTTATAAACTATTTATATATTTTTGTGCAAACCATGTGTACACAGTTGCAAACGATACATTTATTAATGCTTAGTATAAATCTAATAATAATTCACATTACTGAGATTCAATTAATACTTAAAATGTTCAGTTTTAAAACTGACCTCCATTCTACTCATACATATGATATGATTATAGTAGCAAATGCTTGTGTAGAAACAGCCACACTGCCGGGGTAATTGATAACAGAGAGATTGTATACAATGTGCTACGAAGTCTCGAAACAGACTTCCTCAGGTTTAAATTCAGCTCTAATCGCCAACAAAGGATACAGAGCCCAGTCCACCCTGCTATTTAACCGATACATATACATACATACATACATTCAGATATTATATATATATATATATATATATATATATATATATATATATATATATATACACACAAAAAATCTCAAGCGAGCCAAAACCTACCGCGGTTTCACACTACGGATCGTCAGACGATCCGTAGTGTGAAACCGCGGTAGGTTTTGGCTCGCTTGAGATTTTTTGTGTGTCTTTGCTCTATTTTTCTATATCTTTTGTACTTTGTATCGAGCACTTTTTCTTGTGGTTGGTTCCGTTTGGGTTTTTTTCTTTACTGCGGAGTATTGAATGTTTTGTTCTTATTCCGTGGATTTCTTTTTTTTTCTCCCCATTCATCCGACGCCTCAGTGCGCCGGATTGTAACGGAATTAGGTTCTGTTTGTTAATGTTTTTTTTAAAGGTTTATCTTAGTATAAATTTACAACCTAAATACTTACAGAGTCTATTTAGTTATTATATATATATATATATATATATATATATATATATATATATATATATATATATAATATAGTATATTTATGTAGAATGTACTCGGAGTATAGTCCATATAATTTTTTACAAGTTTCAAACAGACATCAAACTAGTTATTTGACATCAAAATCTCTAAAAATTCCTCTGTCTGTTTGTATTATCTTTTCACAGAACGTGTTTATGTGTATGTGTGTGTGTGAGTGTATGTGTGCTTCATTTGGAAATGAGTTATTTCTACAGCTTAGGTTTCAACCTTTCATTACTTTCAAGCAATTTATAATAATTTATAATATTTAATAACGTATTATCATAAATCGCCTAAAATGACTGAAAGGTTGAAACCTAGGTCGCGGAAATAACTCATTTCCAAATGAAAAATATTCAAAAGCTCTACATTATAAATATACTGAGCACTTTTTAATACAACTGGGTGCTGGTCTCATTTATTTATGACCCCAAACTAATTATATATATATATCTATATATATATTTATATATATATATATATATATATATATATATATATATATATATATATATATGTGTGTGTGTGTGTGTGTGTGTGTGTGTGTGTGTGAAGAATTGATGAGATTATTTGTTTCCATACTTGAAACACTCAACATCTATTGACGAAACAATTAGCTTTATTGTATAAAATCTTTTTCTTAATACTTTTTTTTAGAGTTTCTTAAATTCATTGCTATCGATCTTTCTAATATTGATAGCAGTTTCTTTCCTAACCTTTTGTTTAATGTAGGTTAGAAAGTCAAAATATTGATAATTATTTTCTATGTTTACAACTCATTTTAATTTTTGCTATAGTGGAGATTCTTTAAATGATATGGCTTTTGTCGTTTGGTAAAATACCTTGAGATTCTGTATCACCAGTCTATAGGGTTTGATAGAGGATTATCTTTTTTAAGATCTAACAGCTACGGATGATAGCTTATACAGTTCTGTATAACTTGGGCGCTCTCTGTGTGTGTGTGTGCGTGTGTGTGTGTGTGTGTGTGTGTGTGTGTGTGTGTGTGTGTGTGTGCGTGTGTTACGCTTAGTCCTTGAGATCTTTATATGCAAAGATTTCTTCCCGAATTAT
The DNA here is from genome assembly GCA_037127315.1 of Ascarosepion bandense. NCBI lineage: Eukaryota > Metazoa > Mollusca > Cephalopoda > Sepiida > Sepiidae > Ascarosepion > Ascarosepion bandense. Next base: position 1,125,605 of record JBBBDQ010000115.1, read on the forward strand.
ATCAATCACCACACCCATACAAGTAAATATGGACGCATACCGAGTCATTCTTTGTGACGAAATCGAATCAACCATTTCATCCACGTGTCTATTTAAAAGACAGATTCTTTAGTCAGATGGCTCGAATATGCTTGCCAATTTCTATTGCCAGTTCTTCTGTCGAACTGCTCGATTGAATCTGTGACTGCATTCGTTATAGAAACTACACCTAACTTTCCTGTGTTTGACACGAAGATCAAAACCTTTGGTTTTAAAGAAAGAATTTTAAAACCGTTCATTTCGAGATGAAAACGCTAACCTCCACTCATTTCGCTTTGGTCAATAATATGTGCTTTACTTTTTACTAATATAGTTGTCGATTTGCGAAGCCATTGTAAACAGTTCATCTCGCAGAGGGTTGACAGTAGAAACGATATGTAAATAAAACAAGCACAAGATATGAATTATCGTATTGATGATTAGAAATTATGTATTGACTTATCGAAAGATTAAACCTCAGATATGTCCTAGCTAACACTAGCTAACAGTTTTTTTGTTGTAAATATGTTATTCTTATAAAGAAAAAATCTTTGGAAGTGCGATCATAAAAACTTCTTCAAAAATGGAGTCACGAAATCGTCTATCAATTTGTTAATACATAAAATATGTAGGGAAATAAAATGATTCGGTGAATGCTGACTAATAATAATAATAATAATAATAATGACTGCAATAAAAAAAACTTCGAGATACAACTTAAGAAACGCTTTGGCGACTGATTCATCAAATGAGCATGTTTTGAAGAGAAAGAAAAATGAGTTGTATCAAAAAGCCCAATTAAAAATGGATTATTTTGCGTTTCAAATAAACAAAATTTGAATTCACATATCTTATTTGTTTGCTCCGAAAACAAAAATTAATGAAATCTAAAAAGTAGACACCAGTAAAAAAAAAAGAAAGAAAATCTTTGCAATGTACACCCGATGATATGTATAAATGTAAATTTACTGATTTATTAATATATGTATGTACGTATAATATACATATGTATATTACTAAACATATATCATATATATATATATATATATATATAGTTTGTATGCATCTGAATATATATATATATATATATATATATATATATTATAATGTCAAGTAGGAGAACTAATATAATTTAATTAATACTAAGTTAGGACAAATGTTTAATGATACATTTTCTATAGGCAGTAGCTTTTCTAAATTATTAAATTATGCAAAAGTCAATTATATTTGATATGCTTTCGTATATATGTATGTATTATGTAGTATGTAAGTATATAAGTGTCTAAATATATATATATATATATATATATATATATATATATATATATATTACACATAATGTGAACTATTCTGATTAATGATGAGCTGAGGTTTTTTAAATAATACCTGCCTTTGCATTTACTTGTCTATATTATTATCTCTTTCTCTTTCTTTTTCTCTCTCTCACACACGCACATGCAACACGCACACAAACATAGACACACACACACATATTTACGTGTATACACGTGTGTGTGTGTGTGTGTGTATAGGTACCTACAATGTGATTATAATAACCCACCACTACATTGGTACTGGCCTTTTCTCACTTTGAGTGGTCATCAGAAACTAGTATATAATTATATATTATAACTATACATACATTATTTATCAAAGAACACCTTTTTCGAAAGCCAAATCAATTGTACACTCACACATCACGCGTATACACATACATATACTCACACACAGACACATGGTCATACACGCATGCACATACACACATACACGTGAACCCCATATATATATATATATCCTTAAAATGTAAAATTATCACCAGATATATACGTGTATCTATTTTTTAAATAAAGCCTTATATATATATATATATATATAATCATTATATATTTAATATATATTTTAATCACACACACACACACACACACACACATATATATATATATATATATATATATATATATATATATATATAAGAAATAAAATTAAATGTTCACTTTATCTTTCCCGCCAGCAGACGTGTGGATATGATATCCGATTCGGTAAAGATAACTTGAATATTTAATTTTATTTGCTACTGTTAATGCTCTATCTCTATATTGTCATTCTGAAGACTGTCTGTCCCAAAAGCGTCTTCCTTCAGAAATACACTGGTCGTCTCTTATTGGGCGACACATATGTTTTTATTATATATATATATATATATATATATATATATATATATATGAATGTATGAATTTTTGTATATCTAATACATATTTTAACCATATATATTTCTTCATTATATATGCTCAAGTACGTATACACATATTGACAGATATCCTTAAATTCTATGAAACCAAATGTGGTACAAATTTTTACTACTTCCTCTCTCTAAATTATTTTACAGCACTTTTTGCTTTTAAACCCCTTTCATGTATTTCTCCTGTAAAGTTTTCTTGTTTTTCTCTCCCAAAAAAAATCCGACTTTCCTGATCCTGAGAGTCAAGTTGGGGTTTTTGCCATGGCGACTGCTTCGTCACACGAAGTGTCATCTATACTGTCAGTAAAAGCAACTTCCGGTAGTTTGTTGTCCTCTGAGCCGACCACACTTCCGTTCTGCGCGGTCATGCGCGGCTCTAACTTGTGCGCGGCCGCCGGAGCGAAAAAGGGGCGACTACTCTTGGCGATTGCTCCGCCTGTCGAGCTGTGTATAGAGGTGGTTGTCACGTTTCGCGTATTCTTCTGTGGCTGACACAGTACAATGTAGATTTTCGGCGCGAAAAGGCAGGCCAGCGCTACCGTGGCCGAAATGCTTACACACATGCACAATGACGTGATCTGGATCTGAAATAAATAAATAAATATAATAAAGGAATAATACAAAAAGAAAAATAGCTATAAAGTGGGTTATAATTTGACACAAATATAATTACTTTATATCACATAAATTATTGGATTTACGACAATTCATAATTTTTTTACGTTGAGTCATAAATAAATTCATTTTTTTTGTCGAATTTATTCTTCGAAAAATAAGATACACATGCATTCTATTCAACGATATATTCTTGTACACACTTATCAATTCGTTACGTTTTGAGTAAAATTAAACAAACTCGATCCTTTGAATAGGGGTGAGATCGCTTATTTCACGGAGTTGATAGGAGTCCTTCTATCACATCTATCGCGACTCAACTCATACTAGTCCAGAAGGAGACCTCTTTTTGTCGAACAGATACTTTCTCTTTGTTTGGGTGTTTGCATTGCAAGCACAGCAAAATAATCGTTTGTTTCTACAAATCTTTCGTTACAAACCTCTGAGTAAATTTTCTCGTGTGAGTTGTCCGTAATATCTTCCAGACCTTGACAGAAATGGATTTTGCATGAATTATATTAGGTTGAGACATAAATATTTATTTTTGCTTTTAAAAAGTTTTTGTTCAAAATTTAAATTAAGTTTCATCCAATTATATATTCACTCTTATTTGCAATGACTTGTTACCACACACCAGGAAACTCTTCCAGACCTTTTGGGTGAAACTGTACAAGTTTTGATATGAAATAGTTTTCGAAAACTCTTCTGGTTTTTATTAGAGAAATAACCAACCAAATCGTTTTTTTTGCAGTGATCGATAATGTAACAATTAGTTAGTGGAAGCCCATGTAAATATGGCGGTTGGGTTAGAAGAGACAAACCGAGCTTGACAATATTTTATTGTATTCGGCCTTGCATTATCATGGAGGGGAACATTTAATTTGTATTCTACTGTGTACGTTGCCACACCTAATGTACAGTACCGGCTATAATTATTAGGCAACCCCAATGTTATAAAAAAAGTTATGTATTTCATACTATTTGTTAGTAATCATTGCCAAGTGATTAATTGTAACTGAAAATAGACTGGTTCTTTTGTTAATATTGCACAATAACTTGTGCATCAAATGAATTTATAAATATTTAATAATTTTCTATATTGCAGTTTCATCAATGAAAGAATGAAAAAAATTTAGGGTGATACGGACAAGTCCATCTATGCTTTGTTGCCTTTTAAAATTTTGTAAAGTAACAATAACAAAAAATCCATTTTATTTTCATTTGGCAATAAATACTAAAAATAGTATGAGTACATCATTTCTTTAAAAAAAAACTAGGGTTACCTAATAATTATGGCCAGTAGTGTATGTTAATGTATTCCAAATTTATTGTAAACTGCCACATAGGATTAGTATTTAGGTAGATACGTCTATCATTATAATTGTTTCCCTCCAAACTGAAATTATATCTTAACCTAATAGTATCACCATGATGTATTCAAATAAATATCTACTGTATCGCTTGTCATTGTAAACCAGATTAGTTTGCTGATGTATTAAGTTATAGCATCTTTAATATCTGATATAATGACGATTAATAATTTGCAGCTACTAAGTTGAATGCAAATAAGTAAGTTTTGTAATGTATTTTTAAAATTTATATATATATATATATATATATATATATATATATCCAGGTAAAGAAAACGAACAGTTTTACAATTTCGAGTTATCTGGCATTTACATTTTTATTTTTAAAAAGTGCTCAATACAATAAATATTGTAAAGCGTAATATAATCATATAATTAAATTTGTTTTTTTAATTAAACATACATTGCGAGACGGAAATTTCTATGTTTCGAGATTTACACCTTGTCATCAGGCAATGCTAGATCATAGTTGTTAAAATGATTTTCATTTAAATATAAGAAACCATACGTTTGTTATTTATAGATATGGGAAGACATAAAGATTTATGTGTGAGTTCAATTTAACTCATGAGAATAGAGATTCACTTTAAATATGAAGAAAGTTTATAATAGTATATAATACGCGATTTCTTCTTTTAATCTTAATGCCCAAAGTGTCAACGTAATTATTAACACCACTCTCGAGACCCTATTTCCGTTGTTGTACCCATTTATGTTACAAAATGTTTTCTTTCAGCTTTCTCCATATTCCAACGTTTTCTAAAAGAAAAAAGAAAAAAGAAAAAAGAAAAAAGAAAAGAGACGAAGAAAGAATGAAAAAAGAAAGAAAGAAAAAATTTCATATTTTTGATCTAACTTAAAGGTATTTGAGTAAATATACTATTTTTATTTTGATTCAGAGTGCATTTTATTCTAATTTTTCAAAATTTTAATTCATAAATAACTTTTTTTATTTTTAATATCTATTTATTTATTAAATAATTTTTTAAAATTCATTTTATTCTTTTTATATAAAATCTATTTTAATACTATTATATTCTAACAAAACCCTAAATATCATAATACAATCTTTTAGATACAATCTTTTATTACAAAAAATTAAATAACAATTTAATTATATATATATATAATTCATTTGTCAACGAGTTGTTAAGCAACCGAGATTTCTACCATGTGCTGTCTTCAGACTATTTGCAATAACTGAGTTTACCTTTTTTTTAAGAATGCTCATGTAACGGGGATTTTTTGAACGCGCAATTTTCAAAATTAGAAGAAATTATAGCGTTTTCATCCATGGTTGTATGAACCTAAGAGACATTTTATGGTATGGTTATACTTAGTCATAATTTCTGTTCTTTCATCCAATAATTAATTTTTGTTTCGGAATAACATAATATATTCAAGTGTGTACTGGTATAATTTTTATTATGAGCAAAACCTAAGTAATTAGTTAATCAATATATATATATATATATATATATATATATATATATATATATATGTGTGTCTGTGAAATATCTATCTATCTATCTATCTGTGTGTGCGGGTGTACACACACACACATGTTGCTGAGGAGACTTGAAATCTCTCTTAGGGATTTCATGTTGAAATGTTAATTCAACATTTTTGAATTTCTAAAATTTATTTTAATATATATATATATATATATAATGTGGTAAAAATGTAAAGGGAAGCAGTTAGATAAATAAAGAATAGACAGAAATCTTTCTTACCTTGAAATCCTGATTGGCTCCAAAATAAATAGGTATAAATGCTAGCCACACTATACATGTACTATACATGGTAAATGCGATATATTTAGCCTCGTTAAAGTTCTGAGGTATTTTTCTCGTTTTAAAAGCGTATACTGTGCACAGTATTATCAGGAACATATTGTAGAAAAGCGATATGACGATCGCTATTTGACTTGTTTTGCACTTAAGAACGACGGCCTCTTTGCCTTGTAGGACGTACATGGTGTCCGGCCGCTCGAAACCTATCCAGGTAAAGGCCCCCACCACCTGGACGGACACCAGCGAGAAACAGATTATGACCTGCGACCGCGGACTGGTGTAGCTCGGCCGCTTGACCACGGCCCGAATACCACGGTTAAAGATCCGGTAGATACGGTTGGTCTTGGTGAGCATTGATGCATAAACTAGACTGAGCGATGAACCGAGGCCAAGTCTCGTGATTGTACACATGGCCACTGACGGCTTCGCCAGCATCACGAACGACGTACCGTAGGAGAGAAAGATGCCGAGGAACAAGATGTAGCACAGCTCTCGTCCGGAGGCCATGATCACCGGCGTCTTGCTATAAATTATGAACGTGATGAGAACGAAGATGGTAGACAGGATGCCCAGTATTGAGAAGACGATGGGCAATATGGCCCAGAGCGTGGTCCATTCAAGATAAAGGACCGGCAAGGGAACACACGCCGTCTTGTTAGTGTTTGGTCGAAAGCCCAGAGGGCAGTCCTTGCATTTGGATACCGTCTCCAGGATTTGGTATTCGCTGCATTTGATACACATCCAGCAGCAGACGTCACTTCCGCTACTCTTGGCGTAGCCAACTTCACATGGCTTGGAGCAAATGGAAATCGGTGTGACGTCAGAGCGGTTGCGCCACGTGATCAGGTGATCGAACAGTTTCAGGCTGTAACATAAATAAATAATTAAACCAATCAATATATATATATACATTTATTTGTTTTAAAAAATGACGGAGCGGATTCTTGTTTTTAAAGGTACCCTTTTCGCCCGACAGTTTTTCAGAAAGAAAAAAAAACATACATAAAATATTTAAAAAGAAACAAACAGCGTAGTTGAAAAATGCATGGGAGATAAATAAGGAGCCACGATTGAAATAAATTTATTACTAAATAAACAAATCGGGGTAAATCAGCCCAGAATGAGCATTCATGAGACATATATAACGAACAAAGTTCTTCTGTTTGCACAAAATCAGTCGATGAAGTTTTATGTGAACAGTTTCTAAAAAATATAAATGTTTAGCCGACCGAGCTTTGTGCAGTACACTAAACGCTTCATCAGATTATTTCAAGCCGCAACCCAGATTGTTCACCAAACGTAGTCCAATCGCTGACGATCGAACAGATTGAAACACGCTGGCTCCAACCTGTCTTATATGAGTAGGTGTGGACAGTGACAGTATCTGATTGAATAAATTTACTCTAAAGATATTTTTGAATAATTTGGGTAAATATATCTGCTAAAATAAGATGTCAGTGTTACTTTTATTTTTGCGTAATTTAAACGACAATATCGCACCCTGTACAATATCGGGCGTAAGGAGGAAGGAAGATTTGAAGCTGGAAAGAGAGACAGGAGATGCGAGACATATTTGACGGGCTTGAGCCAATGGATGGCGGAACGGATTTTGGGAGAGATATGAAGAGGAAAAATATTAAGAGCGACAAGGGGCAGGGACAAATGGAAGTCCATGATCGCCTACGTCTTAAAGAAACACAGTACAAGAAGAAGCACTATTAAAGAATCAGTGAAATAGAATGTTATAAATCACAAAAAGGATTGTATAATTACACAACAGGTTCACGTTGCGTCTCTAATTTCATTCATGTTAATCTGTACCAAAAACTGGGAAAGGTCCGTTGCACGATCACAAGGAAACGAAAGGCAAAAACTCCACGGTAATAAATGAAGAGTCGAATTTTTTTCTAATATATTTTCGTTGTTTACTCAGAAATTCACTTTCATGGTTCAGCTTGGTAGGTAGATGACACGCTGGGCAACCTCTGCCATGTCAGTCTCTACATAGTGATTCGAAGCCCACTACATCGTGACTTGCTCAACGGTCGACCCAAAACTACTTTCAGTTTCCACTACGACTGTTAAATTAGACTCACATAAAAAATCTCTAACATCCGGCTTCATATCAATTGAACCCGAACGTTTTTATTTATTTATTTTCTTCCCTTTTCGTCAAGTGCTGACGCGGATAACACAGTGTTGATAGCAGACACGGAATGAAAAATGCATGACCTTCTACAGAATTCTGCAAGAGTAAGCGAGAAGAAAAGACTGAGCATAAACTTAAAGAAAACTGAATGTATAGTTATCAGCAAAAAGAAGGCCCTAAAATACCACCTGCAAGTCGGGGAACCAAAATAAAACAGGCAAAGAAATTTAAATAGCTGGAAGAATTGTTTTGACAGAGGATGGAAAATGCGACATTGAGATACGAAAACGTAGCCAAGCACACATTTCAAGTGCTAACCAGCATTTTTCGATTGCCTGACCACAATATGACCAACTATAAGCAAACGTGAGCAGAAGGCAGTGTGACAAGCATAAATACATGTTATGGCGAATTTGCGGTTAATTTTTTACTTAACTTCTTAAACCACGTGTTAACCCGTTCGCTACAATATTCTTATGATAGTTTGTTATTATTACAGCCGTAAAACGCTATATGAATTAAGTCACCGGTAACTTAGTATATAAAATATTTTTTTTTGATGCTGTCAAAAAAAAAAAAACAAAAGATAAAAGATTTTATTTTAAAGATTGTTTTTATAATGTAAACTTTTAATAAAAATTATTACAAGCTTAAATGAAAAAGTCGCATACCTGCCTGTCCATTCTCCGATCTGAACGTATTTGTAAGAGTCGTCATCATCCATTTTTTGAAACTGGTATATGTCATAGCGGCCAGGGCCGTCACCCTTTTCGTTAAATTCCACGGTTTGCCCAGTAATTCCTGAAAAAAAAAGAAGCAAAATATCTTTACAGTTTAAGATGTTGTGAATAATTGTGCATGCGAAAAGTGGCTTGTGACTTCTTTTTTTAAAAATCATATTTACTCCAAGCAGGGTAATAAAGCTACTAAGACGCAAGGGGTTATTGGGTATGAAAGAGTTAGAAAGCAGAAATATTACTCAGGAGCGAGAACAATAGAAGAGTAATCAGATAGTAGATTGATATTGCATTTATTTTTTTGAATATCAAAGTTATCTAAAAAGCATGGAACCGGAAGAGACTTCCACAAGCGAGAAAAATAATTGTAAGCTCAGAATTTATGGTTACATCTGCAGAGGGCTAGGATATGGTTGACTTGACAAACCGAGGCCGATGGGGATCATGTGAAAACATTACTTTAGAACATAGGTTTTTTGCTGCGATTACCCCAAAATACAATTTCACTATTATTCATTACCCCAATGAACAAATACCCGTAATATAGGAAAAGAAGTAATTATATTTTCATACATCAAAAGCAGACAAAATTAATGGAAATTATTCAATACAATAGTACTAATCTATAATAATCAGAGGCATAGTAGCTGTAATCTACTCGTGATTCTTAATGTGAGTGTTGAGCTTGTAATGCCTGTGCAAGTTTTTTTATTCTTGGAGTTGTGACTGAAAGGGCTATTCGGACGTCGTTTGCCACGTTGAGTCTGGTACGTTTCTTGGTCTTCATTCCAAGGACACAGTGTGAAATTATAAGCTGATTGCCTCTTCCCAAACCAAACATCCATTACCACCAAAATATGGGCTCATTACCCCACTGGGGTAATTTACCCCGGGGTTGGGAACCATGGCTTTAGAATAATAAACTATATACAAGGCGGAGCTTTTCCACTATGGTGAAGCTCGGACTGTTGTTTTAGATATCTCGAAAGCATTTGACAGGGATCGGCATACTGATTTTTTTTTTCAAAAATAAATGAGTTATTGTGTTTCTGGCCGAGATTTTTAAATTTTTTATCGTGAAGTGAAATTTGTCTTGAACGTCCATTTCTAGAGCTTTTTGTATAAATGCGGAGCCCCTCAGAGTTCCAGCCTCGGATATACTTTGTTCTTCTTTATTTTATCGATGGTTTTCTCTATGTCATCAGTTTTCAACTCGGTGATCGTATTGGATATCGGCTCGAAACGAGAAATCGGAGGGCCGTGTTCGAATTACATTTGAACTCGTTGCATTCACTTACGCACTAATACCCTTGGGAAAGGTATGAATCCGTCGATTCTCCCTTCAGCTATGAGTTAAATAGCAGGAAAGATTGAATTCTGCAGCCTTGGTTGGCAACCAGTCTATCGCAGTAATGGCAACCTACTGCGGAAAAATCTACCCAGTCAGTCATATCTCGTTCAATACATGATCGTCCAAGCGTATATCACGTATGGCATTTGACTGCCTGACTGATCAAAGTCACTGACACAACTGTTTACTCATGTCTTAATAATGTCTGATGATTCTGAGTCAAATTGGCAACTGATCTTGAAAATGACCTCGAATCTGTTGTTAACTGGAGCAATAAATGGCTTGTTTACTTTAACGCTGCAAAACTAAATTACTCTTTTTAAATCATCTCTTTGTCTTCTATGAGCATGGCTGTGCGTCCAATAAAGTGTGTTTGTTATAGTAGAACATCCTGCCATCCACGAGAATAGAATGCTCTACTTTATAAAAGACGGTAACGAGCGGTACGAACAGAAAAAAAGGTCTTAGGCGAAGGCATTCACTATTCGGTAGTCGATTCCGCTCCAACCCGTGGCTTGCCTATATGTGTATTATTGTTAATTGTATCTTAGTACAATAAATTTGTATTATTCCTAGTGTGGAGTTCCATTCATCAACTGATCATTTTATACTGTATTCCTTTTCAGGATAAATCAGTGTTGCGTCTGTTCTTTTCATTGAGAACATTTCCTTTAGCCTACACCAGAAAAAGAAGTAAATTCTTTCTTCTTTAATATTTGTCTATATTTCTGAGAGAAGATAGTATTTACAGTATTTACATTATTCGTATTATTGCCTTCATCTTTGTTGCCATTTTTACGACGTTTCTTGAACTTTGTGATTCTTAATAAATTTGTTATTTTGTTATCTCTTCTAAACCCTGTTCTGCCACACATTTCTGCCACACATTTACGTGTTGTGCATTGTGCGTTGTTTTCCTTTGTCTCCCGTGCCTCTCAGAGTATCAGATTTTCCAAGCCTTCTTTCTTCATTATGTTCCCCTTGAAATTTCAGCTGTTTCTTCCTGATTTTGTATATAAGTGCCCATTTTGTTTTCATTTTCGTCCCTTTACCTGATAGCGAAAAACTCAGTGTACTCAAATCAGTGAAATTAATTCACACGGGTTGGTTATATTAGTTTGTTCGATGTGTGGCTTAAAAAAAAAACATATAAAAGTCAGGATCCTCATGTCGGTGTTTTTCACTAGTTAAAATTAATGAAAATATTTCATTATTTTTAAAATGCCCGAAAAAAATTATAATAAAAAAGGGGCTACTTAAAAAACGTTATCGTTGGCGTGATTGTCGGCGACGTCGTTGGCTTTATCCCGTATACAAGAATTTAATTTCTTACTTGCTCATCACTTCCTTTATGGTAATGCGTTAATGACTAATTCAGTTCTTGGATGGAAGAGTAGATACATTGACTGCATAGTAATGTCGGTGGAGGACAAAGTTGATTTTGTCGAACCTTTCTCACTTTTTCTTTTCTCTTATCGTGGTTTCAGAATACTTGCTTCCGATTATGATAGGACAATGCTCGTTGGCACGGTCTAGGTGCATGTGTTTCAAACGAGTTAGGCTCAAGTCCAGTGATTTTCATTATTGTTATGGGTTGGTTCTTGCATCGTCGAAGAGAACAAACCCGTGTTTTTTCTCTGAAGTGAACTCACTGAATAAGATTTGAAGTGGAAACCCTGACACTTCCATTCTTACTACATGTTTTGACCATGGGAGACGATGGTTTATGATCGGCGATTTGCTTTGACTGTTGGCTTTTTCCAGGAGTTTTTTGTTGGTTACATAGTATTTCCAGTTGAACAAAGCTTTTGCTGGTGAAAGTGTTCTAATATTTGGACGTTGCAACGATATAGAATCCCGATTTCGAAGCCATATAGCAAGGCTGAAATACCAACAGCATTGCAGACAATAATTTTTGTTGTTCAGATCTTTGTTGCTGAAGACGCGTTTGATTAGTTTTCCAAACGCCTCGTGTGGAACTCTAATTCTGTGTTTCCTATTTTCTGGAGTGTGCTTGTTTTTTTTTTTTAATAATTTCCCTCCAAGCAAGGCGGTACCGCCACTGATGTGCAGGGGGACTACATAAGAGAATTAAAATTTAAGACAGGGTGAGAGTGAAGACAAAAACGAACCAGCTACAGAGGGTGAAAGAGAAAGGGCAAATATGTGAACGCAGGAGGTAGATAGAAAGGAAAAGAACAAGATACACGGGGTTATGTGGAAAAATCTGGAGCTAAGTGGATAAGAGATGGGAATTGACTTTACATTTAAATTCTTTGAGGTTGTAGCCGTCAGGAAAGCAAGTATATGGAAAGTAGTTACACAGGAAGGAAGTGCGAGAAAAGAACCTAATGGAGTAGAATTGTTGCCTTTGGTAGATCTAACTGTAAAAGGGTGGGACCTTGTTGCCAGGCTGTTTGCATGAGTAAATTCTTGTGGAGGGGGCACCAATGACCTAAGTTCTTGAGAGCAAAAGCCATGAAAATATTTATAGAAGAGACAGAGGGAAGCCACATCCCGCAGATGAGAAAGTGGCTGGAGTCGAGCTGCTAGGTTGGGACCAATCACATTAGAGGTTCTCCTTTGGAGCCTATCGAGAACACTGAGACGAACAACAGAGGCGCCTGACCAGATCTGACAACAATATTTCATGCACGGTCGAATGGTTGATTTGTTTTATAAAAGGCTGCATAGATACAGAAAATGGTTTACTTGTTCGAGAGGTGTATCAGAAATAGTAATATCAAAATCGGGTAGATGATGTATTAGGCTGACCGTTCAACGACGTTGGTCTTCTTGATGTCTACTGTAAAGCCAAAGCAATGAAAAATCAAAACGAAATTGTTCACAGACTGTTCGAGTTATTTATTTAAATGAAAGAAGGCAGCGTTGTCATTAGCATATTGATATTCTGGGATGAGCTGCGTGTGAGTTAGAAATCAACAGAACGTAGAGAAATTTAAATTGGTCACATTTATTGGTACCAAAGACTCGTCTCTACCAAAAAGTCTGTATGCATTCAGGTTCATATAGAGGTACTTAGATAATTAACATCTCAAGCCATTTATTTCGATTTTTACTGGGCATTCAACTATTCCAGCCTTGTGTCAGGCTAAATTAAATAGCATTTAAGAGGACCTATATAAGATCGATAATTAGCAACTTTATCAAATAAAACACGTCGCTTGTGTAGCGAGATTTTGAAGTACTACTATTCTATCCCGAACGGCTTACGACCGTATCACGTTGAAACATTGACTTCCATAAGATCCCCGAGGTTAAGCTACGTCTATCTTGATCAGCAGTGTGACCGCTTGTGAATGCCAGCTACTGTAATATTGGATTTACGGATGGCTTGGCAAGCCAAGTTCCAATTCCTATTGGGTTCGTTATGCACAAATAGTATTGGAAAAAGTACGAATCCACCTTTTTCTACTCTATCTATGGGTTAATTAGTAAGACGTGTATCACTAAAACCATTTCTATCTTACAATCTCAAATATTTTCTGGCTTTAAATAACCTGAGAAAGGTTAATAAACAGTGAAAAACGAATCAATCAATCAATATTATCTTACAAGTAGTAATTGTTTCACTTGCGTTCATCGGCAACCTGATGTTATAGCATATGCAATTCATATGATGGTTATGATTCATAACAATTGGTAGGCATTTTACTCCCGTTAGGTTTGGAATGTCACGTGTTGTAATAAAAAACGTACGCATGACAAAGTCTTCAAACGATACATACTTCTCTTACGTTCAATATATATATTTTTTCTAATCATCGGCCCTGGAAAATTCTGTTGCTTTTTCTTATTGTTAGCAGTCGCGGTTTTAATTTCTACTTAAAATGGCTTCTTGACTTACATATTCAGTCTAGAGTTTTCTCGTCATTCGTTTTAAACCACGACGATGTCGCTCTGTCACTGTCATTTTCTGGATGGATTGTATAGCATTCATTGCCATACAGAAGACCATATATTACAGAGCAGCCCAGCTCTCTACTTTTTAATTTTTTGTTTTTATCAAGGATATTTTCCTAAATCTTAATACTTTACTCAGTTTCTGTAAGGCATTTTAAAACACTTTTTATGTATCTTCGGAGTACTGTTTCACACTTCCCGTCATCTTTTTTTTGCTATACTCACAATATAGTTAGATTTTTCTTCTAATTAATTCGGGTGTCCCTAATATATAGATAGGGCTGCCTCATTTACTAACAACCATGCATTCCGCTTTCTTACAATTAATAATCAGTTCACTGCAATAGCGATTTGTCTCGTCCGATACATAGCCGTAGTAGTCTGCCCTGATACTGCACCATAATATTTTGTCTTTGTTAGACTCGGTTAAAATTTGTTCATATTTACCTAAGTTTCCTAAAGGGAAGGTATTGATTAACAAAATCTTGAATGAAGAAATGGCGAGATTGGATATATATTAAGTGTGTATTTACACTAGTTACGTTGTTCAAACTGATGTCCTCATCATTGTCGTCATACTCTCGACGTTTCGGCCCTTGTACGCTCTGGTCTTTGACTCCTCAGAGGTACTCAACTGGTGTTGACTGATATTTATTACCGTCCTCACTAGGGATGATGTATCTTGTGCATTACTTCCTAATGTTCAGTTTTTGTACTGGCTTTGAGTGGATGGGATACGCAAGCCCTACCACCACATCATGGTGAGAACCAATGAAACAAGAACAATGTTAAATAGTTGCAATACCCCCTCTCAGAAGCATAGATCTTGAAGAGGCCGGATCATACACTATCGAAACGTTGTGATTATCACAGTAAAGATGGGAAGAACTGTTCGAACAATGTAGATAGTGTAAATAGTTACAATAACTCGTCTCAAAATTAGAGACAGATTAATTGAAGGATCGGTACAGATATACAAATATATGCAGACAATTAGAAAAGTCCAAATAGAATCTGACAGGAAAATCGAACCATCTAAGATACCTACAACCGATGCAGAGACTTACGAATCATTACTTCAGTTTTGGTCGGTAAGAATGAAGTCGAGTATATCCGAGCAAGGTCAGCACACTGTTGTAGAGTAGTTTTCGCACTGAAGGTTATAATCGTGCTAATCGACTTAACTTACCCAAAATGTTAGGAACTTGGTAATCTTCCACTGAAAGCTGACTCTTTAATACATATCAACTGCCTAGTAGTTCTACTAAACTTCAATAGAACTCTAAAGAATTCCTACGAACTTCCAAAAACTCCTATTGTTGTCTGCAATGCTGTTGGTATTTCAGCCTTGCTATATGGCTTCGAAACCAGGATTCTATATCGTTGCGACATCCAAATATTAGAACACTTCCACCATCAAAAGCTTCTCGTTAACTCTTATTTATATAGTAGGGAGAGTCCATTATCTGAGGAAGAGTCCATTATCTGAGGAAGAGTCCATTATCTGAGGAAGAGGCGTGTTTCCCTATAACATTAATATAGGAGGGAGAGTCCATTATCTGAGGAACAGGTGTGTTTCCCTATAACATTAATATAGGAGGGAGAGTCCATTATCTGAGGAACAGGTGTGTTTCCCTATAACATTAATATAGTAGGGAGAGTCCATTATCTGAGGAACAGGTGTGTTTCCCTATAACATTAATATAGGAGGGAGAGTCCATTATCTGAGGAAGAGGCGTGTTTCCCCACAACACACACTAAAGCCAAGATTACTGAAAATCTATCTTGAAAATTACATCTAAACTTCCAGAAAATTTAAGGTGTCTGTCATGGTACAGTGGCTAGCATGTTATTCACAAAATGTATTGTTAGTAATTTTGATCCTTAGCCAGCCAGCCAGCCAGTCCACGAAATATTTGCATAAACAGAATAATAAAGATAGGTGCATGATTATATAACGAAAAAGAATCACTCTACTCACCTTGGAAGGATACGTTCCGGATGTGACGTAGCAGTTCGGAGCCGGCCAGATTCCGGCCAGCCGGACAAAGGACGGTACTCCCGTTACATTTCTCTCGGATCATACGCTCCACTGCGTGGGCCAATGAATAAACAGAATCAATGACAAATTGCACCAATCCTTCTTGTTGGTAGCTGACCGCTTCTTTGTCCAGGTGCTCCTTCCCTAAAAAAAGAAATAATATATATATATTATGCATTATCACAACTCAACATTTTATATAATATTGAGTTGTGATAATGTTTATTGCCAAGACTGGTGTTTTTCTTTTTCAGTTATTTTACTGATAATAAGTATTTTGGCAAGCAGGGGATTTTATCGTAAAATTCCCAATTTCGGGGTGGAGATGGAGTATTGATAAGTTTAATGTAAATAATTTTTTACTTTAATCTGAGCAGGTTCATGCTGAGTCATGAACCTGCTCAGTTAAAGTGGCATATTATTTGCATTGAAAAGACACACACACACACACACACACACACACACACACACACACACACACATATGTATTTAGTATATTGAGGCAGCAGATAATTTTCTAAACCTATATTGTCAAAAATGAATGTCTACTATAATTTAATCATGAGCCGTTCTAAACATTGAATATTAGCTTTAATTTCAGGTGAAAATAAAGAAAAAGATTGTCCAACATTTGGATATTTTTTTATTATGCTGGTTCTAAGCTTTCGGCTTCCATGAGCCATCTTCAGAGAGGTTACAGGGACGTTAACATAAAGACATCTACCATCAAAGATGATATTATCTAAAAACATAAAACATTGCTATACAACGATAACAGTAACGGAATAGCAGACGCGGGACGTAAATTTGTAATGCGCTTCGATCACGTCACGTGAGACCGAAATGTTAATAGAACCATATGTCATAATGCAATGTAATATATTGTGACTAGATTGAAATGTGATTTTATTATTTGTGGGTTACTTTGATGACCTCCAATATCTGAAGGTTCTTTTTACTGTGTGCATGTGTGAGTATTATTGTGCTATCGACACACTCAATAAAATCATATTTCAATCTGGTCATATATATATATATATATATATATATATATATGACGAGCCGCGATAATAACATGAAAGCGGTGAAATATGTATTATCTATAGTAATAATCGAAAATCCTTTATAATATATATATATATATATATATATACATATATAATCATATCACCCCAAACAAGGCGGTAACGCCACTGATGTGCAAGGGGCTAGAAGTAGAAAGTGAAAGATAGAAGTGAAAAGATTGAAAAAGAAGTGAAAAGATTGAAAAAGAGAAAACCGGAAACCGCATCCTAAACAGGAAACAAGGGATGAGCCTCTTCACCTGTTCAATAGACGTGGGTGGAGTGTAAACCGGGCGATAGTTTAGTCTATCTACTCTAATTGAAAAAAAAATGAGAAGATTGGAAAAGAGAAAACCGGAAACCGCATCCTAAACAGGAAACAAGGGATGAGCCTCTTCACCTGTTCAATAGACGTGGGTGGAGTGTGAACCGGGCGATAGTTTAGTCTATCTACTCTAATTGAAAAAAAAAGTGAGAAGATTGGAAAAGAGAAAACCGGAAACCGCATCCTAAACAGGAAACAAGGGATGAGCCTCTTCACCTGTTCAATAGACGTGGGTGGAGTGTGAACCGGGCGATAATTTAGTCTATCTACTCCAATTGAAAAAAAAAGTGAGAAGATTGAAAAAGAGAAAACCGGAAACCGCATCCTAAACAGGAAACAAGGCATGAGCCTCTTCACCTGTTCAGTAGACGTGGGTGGAGTGTGAACCGGGCGATAGTTTAGTCTATCTATTCCATATATATATATATATATATATATATATATATATATATATATAATGATACAATTTAATTTTAAGGTATGCTATGCTTATTTGTTGAAGTGCTAAACATCAGGAATAGTGGGTATGTAGATATAAAAGTAGACAAGTCTTCACGCTATGTAATTGTGTTTGGACTAGACTATCTATATGTGCTGGTCAGTGACGCATTATAGGTATTGTATTATTCTAATTTTTATTACTTGGGCAGTAACAATTATGTTTCAAATTATTCTAGGGACCATTGAGTAGAAATACTTGTGGGTTTGAATGCAGATAGTGTTTTTGGTTAACCAAAACACTTCAAAATAACCACAAAACTGCATTTGCATACAAAATTATTTCCATTCAATTGTCCCTAGAATAATTTAAAATCCTTACCGCCCACCCAATAACGTTAGAATAATACAATCAACCTACCGCTTGACACCGCTGTGTGTTGAGCTCAATGTCCATTTTAAAAATATATACAGGGTACGATAGGTAGATTGTCGTCAATTTATGTTTTTAATTTCGCGCATGCACGTTTTTGTTCTTGATTTTGTCGATTGCACAGTGTAGTAGGGTGAGTTGGGAACCATCTGTGAAAGAAAAATAGCACGATGGCGCTATTCACTTCGCTAGAAATTTGGAAAAAACATGGTGTCCTGCAGAAGCTCCAGTGTGAACGCTTTAGAATGTTTTGGTGTTAATCTTATAACAGTGTAAAGAATTCGGCAAGAGGTGAGATCACTGGTGCCCTCTAGGTACGAATTTGCACGAGATACTAGATTACAGTGAAACCGATAAAATGTAACCACAATTTCTACTCCAACAGCTTCTTTTCTCGCACTTCCCGCCTGCACTTCCCCGACAGCTACAATCTCCAGGAGTTTAAATGTAAGGTCAATAGACACCTCCTAACATACTAACTCGCACCTATTCTCTCAAACTCTCTTCCTATGTACCTCCTTACTCGTCTATCACCCTTCTTCTGACCTTTCCTATATCCAATCTCTCTCTCAGCACCTTCCCCTATGTAACCCCTATAGTGACAGTGGAATGCCTTGCTTGGGGTGAAATGATTAAAAAAAAGTTGGATGAGTCTACGGAAGCTCGGAAAACTCACTCTGATCCTTATGATAAGAAAAGAACTCTCGAATTTGTTAGTGAGGACCTCAGATTCAACATGGATGCCTACATCATGTGCATTGAGCAGGTAGTGCTGCCCTGGGTCAAGAGGGTGGCTGCTGGTAAACACAATGTCTACACAAGCAAGAGAACCTAGTCATGGCTGTCAGAAAATTACTACAACAACACCACGTCTTACATCTGGCCAGCTAACTTTCCAGACTGCAACCCCTTGAATATTATGAGAAGGGCGCAAAACTCCCTGTAAAATCAAAAATGAACTGAAGGCAACGGTTATAGCTGCATTCTCCAACTTAAGCAAAAGAGTTGCAGGAGATTCGTTTGGAGCCAACGTTGATATTATTGAATTAAATTTACTGTTTAGTATTTCAAGATATATACAGTTTGCATGGATAAGTTGTCTAAATTACGCAGTATATATATATATATATATATCAGCGTGTAGTGTTGGTATAGAAGAATCCAAAGGAGTATCCTGTACATACAGTGGTAGGATAACCCTCTAAGAGAGCTCTAAACATATGCATATAAATACATATAGAGCAAATATAAGAAAAATTAGGGCAGACACGTTATTTCTTGGTGCATCGGAAGTATGGCCCTATTTCAGGCTTATACTTCCGATTCACCATGAAATAACGTGTCTGCCCTGATTTTTCTTATATATATATATATATATATATATATATATATATAAGTTATGACACCGTTATGGTATCGTCACTCATCAGGGTTCTAGTTTAGCAGATTGGGAAAAATGGTGTCCCCGCGAGATTTCGAAGTCGGCATGAACCTGCTCAAATAAAGTAACCATTTGCATTAAACATAGCTTAGAGGTAGAATCGCCGACTGATGTCTATTCGGTCGGGTTTCAATATATCTATATTGTTACACCATACATAAGAAAGAATACGATATCAACATTGGAAAACTTAGGATAAACAAATATCCAAAATAAATTTGAATATCAGTTAGTGCAACAAAATCTTAATACCCTTTCTGATTTAAAAAGTCATTGCGAACATTGTTATGGTACAAAGGTTGCTGCCATATATATACCAAATTGTAAAATATATATATATATATATATATACGTTAAGTCCTTGAATAAGTTTTTGCTGATTTTTCATGAAAAATAATGTTTTATTTAGAAAAATTTGAAAAGAAAAATATGTTACTGAATGTATTTTTTATTGCTATCCACTACATTTTTCCATTATTTTAGCAGCATTTGAATTCCACGTCGGAAAAACGATACGTGTTACCACGTGTTAACCCATTTTTTCAAATCGTCATAAGAATAAAAATGCTGCTCAGCCAGGCCATGTCCCATCGATCGGACCAAGTGATAATCGGACAAAACAATGTCTGGTGAATATGACGGGTTGGTTAGGATTTCCCATTTAAGCGTTTCCAAGTAGGTTTTCACCCGTTTTGAAACGCGTGGCTTAGCGTTTTCATGTTGCATTTTGTTTTTTTCCTGCTTGCATAGCTCCCGTTTTTATTCAATGCTCGGCTCAAACACATCAACTGTAGTCGATAGCGACTTCCCGTGATGGTTTCTGTTGGTCTGAGCAGCTCTTAATAAACTACATCTAGCTGATCTCACCACATGCAGAGCTGAAGCTTCGAACCATCTATATTCGGCTTTGCCACCGATGCTGATGAATGGCCGGGCTCACCATCTTCTATGCTTAGGGTTATCGAAGTGTATCCATTTTTCATCGCCGGTCACGATACAATGCCCAAAAAAATAAACAAACTTTTCTTTTCTGCTGTTGAAGTAACTGTTTACACGTGACAAAGCGCCGTTCGACGTCTCTCACTTTCATACGGCACACTTTACGCCTGACATGAGTCATCATGAAGTAATGCCTTTAATTCTTCATCTTCGAAATTTTTCGGTGCGCTAGAGCGTTCTTTATTTTCAACACCAAAATCATTATTTTTAAAACGACTATATCAATCTCTGCATCTTATTTCTGCATAGCAGAGCATGATGGCCGTAAGTTTCAGCAAAAAGTCTGTGTGCTTCAGCTTCAAATTTCTTTTGAATAAAGTAGTGCTGTAAAAATCCCCGCAAATACACATTCTTCGGTACAAAATCCGACATGTTTAACGATATGAAAAACGCAATTGTATACACTTCGGCGAAATGACATGCATAGAATTTCAAGCTTGCTTATAGTACTTCCTTATAGATGCATTACCATCTGAAAATGCACGCATGTAGTTCTGGGAACCCTATCTGTTGAAAAACAGCGAGAACTTAAAGCTTGAAGGTCCGAATATATATATATATATATATATATATATTTGTTTCTGATGAAAGGCCGAGGATGGTTTGAAATACCAAATATAATAATAGAAATAAATAAATACGGTCCCAAAAATAATTTTTAAACTTACTACTTTTTAGTAGTTTTTCCTATATATATATATATATATATATATATATATATCAATGTATACTTGGGCACAAAACTTTCTTTGAAACATCTTTCAATGAATACGACCGATAAGGAATATTTAATTAATTTTAAAAAAGTTTTTCCAGCATCGTAATATTTTCCTTTCTGTTGGAGATAAGGAATATAAAAAATTCTATTATTTTTATTACCCTAAGCGCGCTTCCGCCCACTTCTATATCCATTTCTAAAAGTTTTTATGTCTTGCTGATATAGTAGTAATTATTAAACAGTAATTATTTAAACAGTTTCATTCCAAGATCCCAAATGCCGCGCGCAAATAAAAATATTTTTATACTCCTTATCTTCAACAAAACAGAAAAATGTTAGAATGTTGGATAAACTTGATAAAAAATTAATTAAATCCTCCTTGTCGGCCGTATTCAGTATATATATATATATATATATATATATACTAGCATTATAGCCCGGCGTTGCTCGGGTGTAATGAAAGCTTTAAAACTAATCCATGGCCCTAGAGTTCAGACTCTTTGGACGTTGGCACGAAAGACTAAAAAGCAATAGTTGTTTCCAGTTAAAGCGAAACCGTAGACTGAAAGAAAAATGAATGGATGTAAGTCAAATTTTGATTTCCTGGTATCGATATCAAATAAGATTTTTTTCGTCGTAAACTAAATTTTGAAGGATAAATAAGTCCTCTGAGTAAATGGTATCATGGCTGAGACCCAGAAATACAATTATACCTACTTAGAGCCAAACCCGAAGCAAAAACTAAAATAAAAGGGCTGAAAAAAAATACAGACATACTGGCAGATAAACAGACACACACACAAACATCTTGCCTTATATATATATATATATATTATCGATTTTCTGCACTATTGTAAGAACTGCAACCTTGAGACTTCTGAATATCGTTTCTTATGTCATTGTCTATGATTGTATCAAATTTGATTAAAATCAGACCACTCCTTCTATAACCCGATTTTTTCTAATATCGATTTTCGATATTTATTGGGGGTATCTCGATACAAAACCTAGCTAAGAACACTTGCAGACGCTTATAGTACAACTGTGTAAAGACACACACACACACACACACACACACACACACACACACACACACACACAGACAAAGTTCCATTTATAAATAAGTTTATATATATATATATATATATATATATATATATATATATATGTATATATATATATATATATACATATATATATAGCCCGTAACTTAGAGATAGAATCGCCGACTAGTATCAAATCGGTCGGGTTTCAATACTGTCTAGAAGCATTCGGTTATCTACCTGTACTGATGATCTGTGATACAAAGAAACAGGACTGTTTGCGGATGATTATATATATATGTGTGTGTGTGTGTGTGTGTGTGTGTGTGTGTGTGTGCGTTTGGCGGTGTGGTGGAAACTTTCGGTTTGCAAGTATGAAATCCGGTTTCGAATCTCACCATTGTCGATTTGTGGGGAAGAGGACTTTTTGATTGTTTAAAGTAATACCTGTTTGTGAAATTGTGTAGAGTGAATTGTTCGTCAACGATTGTGCTAGTAAAGTCACAAGTCATAGTCAGCAAGACTTTGCGTTTACTTGCCTCGTTCAAACTTTTCATCCAAATGATGGACCCTCTCACAGAAACTGTAACTGGAGTTCGTTCAGCATAGTTACAATATAATTTACAAGTAGACTTTGTGGGTGTTCACCCGAGCAGACGTCTGCAATAGGGATTGGATAAGCTCCCTTGCAGACAAGTGAACTTAGAAACGAACGGCTCATCATTAAATACGCCCCCAAGAATTTTCTTTTCGATTAATGATGTTTTTAAAAAGTCTTCTAAGTGTTAATATATATTGACGAGTTTTATTTTGCATTGTCTTTTGCAATCCCTTCCGTACAAATGTTCTTGAGTTAGATATGAATCCATCTCAACTACCCACATCTGTAGGTTCAGTAGCAGATTTTCTAGCCTTGGGTGTCAGCGAGTCTACGTAAAGGACGACACTGAATCCAAAACCACTGAGAAGGCAACAGGAAACCATTCCAATATCTTTACCCAAGAAGCCGTGGCAATTCACAGATTATACAGAAAAGGAATCTGTGGAGATGGTTGCCTACGTATTCAAGAGACGTTGCATATGGCAAAACATCACCGAAATGAAAAGCAGATAAAAATATATTTTCAAACATTTTAATGTTTTCAAAATTTGATTAAATATTTACAAAATATGTTTAAATATAAATAGTAAATAAATAAATATGTTAAACAAAAGTCTCTTCTTTTCAGAGATTTGAATATTTCGACTAGAACATAATTCCGACATCATTTTGTTTTTGCTTGAAACAACTTTTAAGAATGAAATTCAATAAGTGACGAGAGTTTTATTAAATTTCAACGAATATGTATCAGATATTCACATTCGGTTTCTATTAATTTTTATAGTTAAATTTTTACCTGATAAAACTTCAAAAAGATTTCTCTTTGCATATTTTTCGACAAGAAATTATATCTTGGACTAGTATACAGTTTTTTTGCATCTTTCTCATGTTATAAAGTTTGATTTAAATCCAATAGAATATCAGCAGGCTAAAGGGAAGGCCTGATTCTATGCTAGATCATGAATAAAATATGGATGAATTTGAAAGGATTTTCAAACGAGAATGGGTTCGGATTTTCAGAAGACGTGACAAATGCTTGAAAATTATACCAGACTGTTGCATTCTGCATAAAGGACCCAAAATTCAGCATTATAATCAATGGGGCTAATAATGCCGATAATTTTTTTTCTTTTGGTGAATTAATTTTTTTTTGAGAGCAAAGAAAAATAATATAAGCCCTTAAAAACGAACAAATTAAACAAACTAGTATATTTAATTATTTATTCGTTTTCTACGGCTTATTAACATATTGCAGGCTGTTAATGCCAGAAAATATTTTTAGACAGTAAGATATTTTTGGGGAGATAATTACAAGTTAGCGATACAAATCTTACAAAGTTTTTTTTTAATCATATCGCCCCGAGCAAGGCGGTAATGCCACTGATGTGCAGGGGGCTACATAAGAGAAGAAAGATTAGGAGATTGAAGAGAAGGACGAACCAGTTAGAAAGGAGAAAGAGAAGGATGGGAATACAGGTGTGATGACAGTTGCAAAGGTGGAGAGAAAGGAAAGGATATACAGGGCGGTGTGGAAAGAATTAGGGTAATGTAGTTAAGAGATGAGTATTGACCTTGCATTTAAATTCCTGGAGGTTGTAGCCGTCAGGAAAGCAAGAATAAGGAAGCGAGTTCCACAGGCGGGAAGTGCGAGAAAAGAAGCTGAAGGAGTAGAATTGTCGTCTGCATTTGGTTGATCTCACTGTGAATGGGTGAGACCCAGATGCCAGTCTGGTTGCACGAGTAAACACCTGTTGCGGAGGCAACAGTTCGTTGGAGCAGAAGACATGGAAGTATTTATAGAACGAGACACAGGTAAGCCACATCTCGTCTGTTCCGTTCTACGGAGCTTGCATTCATTTGTACAAGGTCTCTTTGGTACTGTTATGAAGTTGTATTTAGCGAGGCTGTAGTCGAGTCGCCAAGTCAGCACCTAACACATTACTGATTCTCCTTTGTAGTCTGTCAAGAATACGGAGATGAACAGCGGGGACACCAGACCATATATGGCAGCAGTACTCCATGCACAGACGAATGATTGAAATAAAACATTACTAGATGGAGAAGAGGTATATTCATACTTTTCCCAAGAATATAACAAACCCAACAGGAATTGGAACTCGACTGTCTGGTTAACAATTGTGAGTCAATATATTTTACACTACCTGCACATCCAAGCTTACAGCATCTGATATTCTTAAGTGGTCACCCGTCTAGGAACTGACCAGGCTTAAAGTGGCTTAACGCCGGGGATCGCACGGGAACGGATGTTTCAACGTGAGGTAGCCGTAAGCACTTATTATATTTAGAAATAATACATATATACATGCGCGCGCGCGCGCACACACACACACACACACACACACATATATATATATTACATTAAGAATTATATTTAGTTGATACTCGTATTTTTAAGAAAACTAAAAATAAAAAAAGTACGTTGTCAATCACTTTAAATGAAACACTTATTGGCGAGTGACTGATGTACAAATTCTAACTATATATATATTAGTCAGCCACATACAAGCCTGTTTCGCTGTATCACAGCTCATCAGTGGGGCTAGACATATCCACTCGCTTCTAGCCGGGATAGAAACTCGACCGATTTGGTGTCAGTCGGAGTCTCTACTCCCTAAGCCATCGGCGCTTGGGGTCAGAGAAGGGAACTTTTAACGTCTTGTATGTAAGCAGTGTAAGACGCCAGTCACCGAGAGAACTCAATTCATTTCTGAAGAGTCACGCATTATAACTGAAGTGGAAACTGTTTTTAAAATTTTCTTCTCCAGAGAGCTCAATCATAATGAGAGCATAATATATGAGTCATCCACACACACACACACACACACACATATATATATGGATCAATAAAAAATGTGCAAAAATAGAGAGAATGAGCAACACAACTACATCACGTATGTACAATAGAATAAAATAATATACAAAGGTGGCGAAATACCGGAGGGCCTCGCTAAATACAACTTCATAACAGTACCCCCCCCCCATATATATATATATATATATATATATATATATATATATAGCAACGTCTTAGACTGCTTGACCACGAATGGCCTCCAGTCTAAACGAGGTTTTAATCAAGTCTATAATCAAGTGCCGAATGGCACACATTTTCATAATGGTATATATATATATATATACACATATATATATATATATATATATATATTGCGTGTGTGTGTAAAAATTAAATATGACTAAAAATATATATGTAAAGCGACTACATGAATAAAAACAAAAGGAAAACTTATATTAGCGGATGCATTTCGTCCAAACTCATTAGAGAACCAAATGTGTCCGCTAAGATGAGTTTTCTTTTTTTCTTTATTCATATTGTTCATTTACACATATATTGTTTTGTATTAGTATACCAATCAATCTCTGATACATGTCTCATTTAAAGTGAGTGAAGAGACAGCTCTTAATTTTGTAATTTCGTTTTCTTGTGCGCGAAGAAAAATAATTTGTTGGGAGAGACTTAGTTTGTGTTGAAATGCTAAAGAGGAATGGATCAATAAAAAATGTGCAAAAATAGAGAGAATGAGCAACACAACTACATCACGTATGTACAATAGAATAAAATAATATACAAAGGTGGCGAAATACCGGAGGGCCTCGCTAAATACAACTTCATAACAGTACCCAAGAGACCTTGTACAAATGAATACAAGCTCCGTAGAACAATCAATTTAATGAGACACAAAAGTAAACTAACGATATGAATCTTGATGAAGAGAGCACGATGCAGAATTACACCGT
Source organism: Ascarosepion bandense (assembly GCA_037127315.1). Lineage (NCBI taxonomy): Eukaryota > Metazoa > Mollusca > Cephalopoda > Sepiida > Sepiidae > Ascarosepion > Ascarosepion bandense. Next base: position 1,152,681 of record JBBBDQ010000115.1, read on the forward strand.
AAATAGGACACATTGCAGGTCTATAAAGTTCCCCTGATTAAAAAATGCGATATTCAATATCAGAGAGAGAGAGAGAGAGAGAGAGAGAGAGAGAGAGCAATAAAGATGTACATTTATATTTTATTTGATTTCACAAAATTATTTGACAAGGTATGGCACAAGGATCTAGTTGAACTGCTAGGTAAACTTGACCTAATTGGGAAGGATTTAGAAAAATCTAAACTTTATACTGGGAGCAAATTGAGTAGCTATACAAAATAGAAAGCGGTATGAGACAAGGATGTGTCTTCTCTCCAGATTTATTTCAACCTCTATAGCAACGAGAAAGTTAACTGGGGATCCTACCAGGAGTTATTATCAGGTAGACATAACCTTAACACTATAACAGACAATGCTGTGTTGATGGCCAACGTGGAAAAGGAGACTACAGAACCTCCATGACAGAATGGTAGAAGAAAGCAAAAAAACAAAAAACAAAAAAACAAAAAACAAAACAAAACAAAAAAAAAAAAAAACCCAAACAAACAAAAGAACAAACAAACAAACAAACAAACAAACAAACAAACAAACCAGAAGACAGGAAAAGAAAAAGTCCAAGATGCGAGTTGAAAACTGGAGATATAAACATAAAAAGGCACAGAAGTTTAAATATCTTGGGGGGTGGAGAGAGAGAGAGAGAGAGAGAAAGAGAGATAGAGAGAGAGAGAGAGAGAGATCAATATAAATGCGGAATGATGTTTTTTTTTTTATAGATTATGCAGAAGCATCTGGCAAGATGCGACACAAGGACCTATTTGAACTGCTAGGGAAACTTGATCCATTTGGAAAAGATGTTAGAGTTAAGAACTCATCAGTCAAGTACAATACGTGATATATGCTTTGGCGATCATATCTCTTTCGTGACATGACTGACTAGCAGGAGATTGCCATTACTTTCTGCGGGAGACTGGTTGCCAACCAAAGTTATAGAACCCAATCTGTTCTGCTATTTAATTCATAGCTAGAAGGTAAAGCAATGAATTAATACCCTTCCCAATGGTATTTGCGCATGAGTGGAATTCGAACTCAGCTCTGTTCCGAGCCGATATACACTGCACCACAATGCACATCCACACTGCTACTGTGTTGTTGTTGGCCAACTTGGAACGAAAACTACCAGACCTTCGAGAGAATTGATTTTCTAGGCGCCGCTTAGATGTGGCACAAGGCCGAAAGTATGGGGTACGCAGTGAGGATCGAACTCACTACTCAGTTGCAATAGTTTGTAGTAAGACAAGTGTGCTATCCATTCCACCACGCCGATGTGCCCCCGGACCTTCTAGATAGAGTGGTAAAAAAAGCAAAAAAACAAAAAAAACAAAATGAAAGTAGACAGAAAGAGAAAAATACCAAGATCCAAGATATAAACATCAATTGATCTTGGGAGCGTTTTACAGAGAGAGAGAGAGAGAGAGAGAGAGAGAGAGAGAGAGTGGGGAGAGAGAAAAAGTAGTATGAGGGAGATGGAGAGAGAGAAAGGAAGGAAGGGAGAGAAAGAGAGAGAGGGAGAATGAGGGTGAGCAAAAGAGGAAGAGAGATGGAGAGAGTATTTATTGCCATATTTACACATGACTAAGTGGATATAAACGTTTCACTGACTAAATCCAAAGTGTTATAAGTTCAATACCTGGCTACAGCAGTGGTATATCTTAGAGAGTTGAGTTAAATGGAGAAAACTACATGGCGTCCGGAAGTGGCATCGCACATGGAATAAGAATAGAAATTTTTTCGAATTTCTGCCATTTTCCGAAATTCGCCGCCTGACCACGGCTTCCCGTCCGACTCGCGCCTGCTCGCGTCTTCTGGGACACTTGGCGTGCGTGGAACAACGCTAACCTAAGGAAACTGGAGACCCTAACATTTATTATCGGTGGTCGTAATCTTAACAGTATAAGATACATATATGATACTGTGTTGATGACAGACTCAGGGAGGAAGCTATAAGACCTCCTAGACAGTTGGTGGGGTAGAAGTAAGCGCGAATAAAAGAATTATCAACTGCAAGAAGAAAGAAAGTACAGTCATCAGTAAGAGAAAAAACACAAGATGTTAGTCACGAATTGGAGATATAAGCATTATGTACACTACCGACCATAATTATAAGGTTACCCTAGTTTTTTTTTTAATTACATATTCCATACTATTTTTGAGTGGATAATTCAAAATGAAAATAGAATGGTTTTTTTTTTGTTATTTTTTCTTTGCAAAATTTTACAAGGCAAGGAAACAAAGATGAACTTGTCGCAGTGTGCCCGATCACCACTCCCACTTTGTGTAAACAATACCGGATAAGCCTGACGGCAGAAACGGTCACAACCCATGTGTGCTAAAAATAGCAACGACCTCTTTTCAAACAAGCAAAAAAACACAAAAACTTAATGTTCACCATGAAACAAAAACAAAAGACCTTTAATTACGAACCGAAATTAATCTAAATACAGTCAACAAACACCGAATACACTGTTGACTTTAATTAATACGACCTGAAATTAATTATAGTCATTCATTTGTTTAGCGAGCTCGCTGCTGTTGTATGAACGTTTTTGTATGAATGCCAGCGATTGCAAAGCGACGTACCTCTCAGCTCGAAAGGCTCCGGCCTTCCGGCTGGGTCTAAAAATGACCGAATAAGACCGGTTTCGAACCTATCCACCGCGTTGGATAGGTAATGTTTTGACCAGTACCTGGGCGTTCGCGCTCAGATTCACTACATTAAAAAGACCTTGTGTCACATCTCTCTGCTTTCCTTGCCTTAGTGTCCACTTTCTTAGTTGCACGGTCGATTGGCATTCACACCTCTCAGCTCTCTCCATAGCCCCCCCCCCCCCCAAATTTTCTTTATTCTTTCATTGATAAAACGGTAATATTGGTAACTATTAAATATTTATAAATTCATTTGATGAACATGTTATTGTGCAGTATTAACAAAAGAACCTTTCTATTTTTCATTTAAAATTATTCACTTGGCAATAAATACTAAAAAATGGTATGAAATAGATCATTTTTTAAAAACACTAATAATTATGGCCGGTAGTGTAGATGCAGAAGTTTTATCTGAGATAAAATCATCTGGGGATCGTATTACAAAGAGTGAGAGAGAAAAGAAGGGAGAAAGAGAGAGGTGAAACCAATACTGACGATAGAAGACTAAGTCAGCGGTGAAACTTGGGTCTGGGTCTTCTTTTTGTCTTCCACTATGACAATGAGCCGCAGCATGCATTAATTCTAGCTAAGGAATATATCCAGAAGGCTAAATAAAGTGTTAGTTATTAACTGGCTTGCAATGACTTCAATTCCATAGAATATCAGTAGGCTGAAGTTAAGGTTCCATGCTAGAAGATATTAAATCGTGGGGTGTTTGAAAGGTTTTCCAAACGATAATGGTTTGGGATTTTCAGAAGACGTGACAAAAGCTTGAAAATTATACCAGACGGTTACATTCTGCGTAAAGGATCCCAAATTCAGAATTATAATCAAGGCGGTAAATAATGTCGATCATGGTATTTTATTTTATTTTACTGAATTAATTTTATTTCTGAAAGGAAAGAAAAATAATATATGCTCTAAAAACAACGAAAAAACAAACAAACAAAAGAAACGAATTAGTATACGGTATATGCCATTAAAAATGAGGACAACAATTCGAATAATATGAATAATGCTTTAATACAGGATTGAAAATCTGACATCGAGATTCGAACACGCATTGAACTAGCGAAAGAAGTATTTCAAAAGCTAAGCAATGAAGTCATAAAAGATTAAACGGTAAAAAAAAAACAAAAAAAACGAAAAGTATGTTGGCTTTTTATGTTATCCATCTTCTGATACGGCAGTGGTGAATGCTGGACAATCCACCTACGGATCAAAAGTCAGTCAGTTAAGTGCCATACGTGATACACGCTTGGGCGATCATGTCTCGAAAGAGACATGACTGACTGGGCAGAAGATTATCCCGCAGTAGGTTGCCATTGCTTTCTGCGGTAGACTGGTTGCCGACCAAGGCTATAGAACCCAATCTGTCCTGTTATTTAACCCATAACTGGAGGGAAGTGGACGGATTAATACCTTTCCCAAGGGTATTTGCGCGAAAGTGAACACAATGGATTCAACTAGAATTCGAACTCGGCTCCCCGTTCCGAGCCGATATCCACTGTACCACAACGCATCAACGGATCAAAAGAGGTGGCAGAAATATGGATCTACCGAAGGATACTGAATATTCCATGGATGGATCGAGTAAACAAGAAATGACACAAAGAATAATAATAAATGTGTAGAGTTTTTTTCAAATGTTTGTTAATTATTAAATATGCCTATTACATTGGGAACTTGTTCATCGTTGATATTGAGGGTTGTTTTATTTTGATTTTCATGATGTAGTAGTCGTCTCTTACGTTTAAACTCTTTTTTATGGTTAGAGACGGGCACATAAAGTATATCCAGACTTTTTTTTCTAATGAATGCGATAAAGTTATTTAAATGGAAATTCAATCGAAATTATTAATAATGAAAATGTCTTATGTTAGAAATTTCTGTAAATGAATTGTTGAATAAGAAAAAACAGTTCTATAAAGGTATGTAACTATGTTAAACTTTTCCGAAAATTATCTCCCTTTCATATCATATTTAGCATTTTTTTTCACGGTTGCTCTCATTTTAACGCAATAAAAATAACTTATTTCTTTTCATTGTGTTTCATTGCATTTCTTTTCATTCTTTTCAAAAGACAAATCGGGGAGTCGAGTTCGAATTCCAGTTGAATTCCAGTTGACTTTTTTTACATTCACTTACGCACAAATACCCTTGGGAAAGGGTCTCTTTCATCCAGTTATGGGCTAAATAATGGGACAGATTGGGTTCTATAGCCTTGGCTGGTAACCAGTCTACTGCAGAAAGCAATGGCAAACTACTTCGGAATAATCTTCTGCTTTCGAGACATGATCGCCCAAGCGTGTATCACGTGTGGTACTTAACTGACTGACTGACTCATTTTAATGCAATGAAAAGAAATTATTTCTTTTTTTTGTATTTACTAAATATTAACTCAATCAGTCAGTGATACACGCTTGAACGATCATGTCTCAAAAGAGACATGACTGACTGGGCAGATTCTCCCGCAATAGGTTGCTATTACTTTCTCTAGTAAACTAGTTGCTAACCAAGTCTATAGAACCCAATATGTCCTGCTATTTAACCCATAGCTGAAGGGAGAAGAGACTGAAGATAATAACTCTTCCAAGTGTATTTGCGCGTAAGTGAATGTAAAAAAAGTCAACTGGAATTGGAACTCGGCTCTCTGATTTCCGGTTCCGAGCCAATATCCATTGCACCAACTGCACATCTGTCTTCCGCTTCTTCTTCTTCTTCTTCTTTGAGCCGTGTCTCTTCAGTCAATCGTGGCCTTCCACATTTTCTTATCCTTAGGGACTCTTAGCATGCTTTCTCCTGTTACCACACCCAAACCCAGCTGTGACATCCATTTACTCAAGCCAATCAAGTATGTCACGGATTGCTTTCTCCTGTCTCTATTTCCATCTATCATACCCATGAGTATCAGATTCTTCAAGCCCTCTTGGAACTTCAGCTGTCTTTGCCTGATGTTAGATTTTAGTTACCTTTTCGTTTCCATCCTCTCCAGAACCTCATCTTTGTTCACATGTTTGGTCCATGGCATACTTAGTATCTTTATTTAGAATTACATTTCGGTTGCTTCAAGCCTTTCCTTCAACTTTGACGAGATTGTGCTGCATTCATATTGAAGAATAGACATCACGTAGCAATCCAGTACTCTCTTCTTTGTTGCGAGCGAAATTTTCCTGTCTATCAACACTCTACTCAGCCTCTGGAATACATCCTTAGCCAAGGCTTACGGCCATATCACGTTGAATACACTGGTTCTCGCTCGATCACCGAAGTTAAGCAACGTTGAGCCTGGTCAGTACTTAGATGGGTAACCGCTTGGAAATACCAGGTGCTGTAAGCGTTTATTGACGGATGTGCGTTGTGGTGCAGTGGATATCGGCTCGGAAAGAGAAATCGGTGAGTCGAGTTCGAATTCCAGTTGAATACCCTTCATTCACTTATGCACTGGTACCCTTGGGAAAGGTATTAGTCCGTCCTTTTCATCCAGTTATGGGTTAAATTACAAGGGTAGGACTGGCCTTAAAAACAAATCACAATGAATCTTGATACTCGAAAAGAAAAAAGTATCACTAGACACAAAGCTTATATAAAAACAACAATAAATTGTTGAAAGAAAAAGGTATTACCAGCAATAAATAAATAAAATTTAGCTGGCAATAAATGACCCGCCGAGGTTGATATGCCATAAAAAGAAAACAACCAACCAACATCCTTAGCCATGCCAATTTGTCTTCGGATCTCTGTGTCACACTTTCTGTCTTCTGTTAGAATACTTCTCAGTAATTTAAATTTCTGTACCCGCTTGAGTTTTATATCCTGCACTTGTAATTGGTAATTTGGGCTGCTCTTTTTACTAATGATCATTCAGTTTTCTTGTACTTTATTTGTAGTCCTTTCTTTCTGCTTTCGTCAGTCACCTTCTGCAGAAGTTATTGTAGTTTCTTTTCCTTGTCTGCTATCAACTCTGTATCATTTCATTTATCCATCACACCCAATGGTGCATAGGGCAGCAATTTTTTTATTGCTGTTTCTGTAACAAACTGTTTTTTACGGGACAAGGTTGTTAGCCCTGCACCCAACCCCCAAACCTGGAGGACCGGTGGACCATTCTTGGTCCTTACGTTTACAGCACCTGGTATTCCCAAATGTTTACCCATTTAAGTACTGATCAGGTTCGATGTTGCTTAACTTCGGCGATTCGACGGGAATCGGTGTATTCAACACGATACAGCCGTAAACGTCCTGTATCATTTGCGTATCTTATATTGTTCAGATTGTGGCAGCCAATGACGAATCCTGGCATGACTTCTTGGATTCTAAGAATTGTCTCTCTGTATAAGTTGAATAAATCTGGTAAGAAGACACCTTCTTGTCTTCCACACCTTTCTGTCTTTGTATGTTTACCGACCTCGTTTCCTGAACCACTACTGGCGCCGGTTCTTGATTACGCTAATGTCTTTCACAAATATATTTAGGTCGCTGAATATTTCTCTCATGCCTTTGTGGTGTACTTTGTCGAATACCTTTGCATAGTCTATAAAATACAGGTACTCGCCCTTCTTCACTTGTATTGCCCCTTCTGATAATATTCTAAGCACAAATATAGCGCTCCTTGTTTCAGTGTCCTTGATCAAACTGCAATGTTCTTGTCCTATCTCTGGTCTGATTCTGCTGCGTGCTTTATTCATCAGGATTTAGATGATGAGCTTTGTTATGTGACTTATTAAGCTGATTGTTCGGTGAAGTTCACACTGGTTTTTGTCTGTCTTCTTAGGTAGTGCTATAAAAATCGGTTTGCTTAGGTTTTATTATATCTCACCACTGGTTCAGATGGACAAGGACATGGTTGCCAAAGCGTGTGACTCATTTCGCACCCGCCTTGAGATGGTCATCGCCGCCGGCAGCGGTTACATTGAAAAATAATGTAGTATGTAACTCTAGCTGTTGTTAAATAAACTGTCGGATCTAAGCATCTATAACTTTTGTTTTTATTGCCTATTTCGTTTTCCTTTTGTCAAGTGTCGGATTTTGCTGCAAAACCCTGTATATATATTCCTCCTGTCATGCTCAGGGGTTTTGGATTATTTTATTTTATTTTTTACATGTCTTAATGTATGATACTCAATAGTAGCTACATCAGTTGCCCTAATTTCAAACGGCATATCGATATAAATATGTTGCCGTCATTTTTAAATGCACGGGCCCACTCGTACAAATTATAATATGAAACTAGTCACCAGTAAAGAAATATATTTATAACAGAAGTTTTATTTCTCACGCTGGTTGAAATGTTCGAATATTTTTGTGTGGACAGATAAATTTTTCTTCGAAAGCTTTTCATATGACATCAGTACCAACAATAGAAGCAGTGGCAAAAAGAAAGAAGATGCAGTATCATTATGAATAACTGCAATAGTCAGATATTCCATCATCATTATCATCATCACAGAGCTGACCCTGAGTTTTCTCTAGTCACGATAAGCGGTTGTATTCTCAATCAGATACTTACCATCGAACGTTCATTCTTATTCAAGCTCACACTGGACCTCAATTTGAACTGGCGCAAACGAGGCATCGATAAAGTGGCTGGGAAAATTGGGCAGTTCCTTGTACCACCCCAGAAAATGACTAACGCCTTCTACGGTGCTTTCTTGTTACAAGAACCAAATGTGACAAAAAAAACAAAAAAACAACAAAAAAAAAAACTCGTACTGCTGCCACATCTGAACAGAAGCTGCCAAACCTTTACTTTCCATCATTGCCGTGTGGTAGAAGAAATGTTTCCCGCCGTACAACCCTTTTCCCACAGAAAAAATGTTGCTATCCTCTCACGATTCTAACACTGTTTTACTGATAGATATTTGAACGAAGTATATTCTTGGTTTTCACTAATCCAGAGCTTCATAACTAGAACTGCCAACACTGATTCGACTCATACACATTCTTTTCATATTCCTCTGATAAGGAGAAAGTGCCACACATACAGCATCTTCCCCAGTACTATTGCATTGTGAGAGGGAATCTAGAGAAGATGGTTCCCCGATCACTGTTATCATAACCCCTCAAGTTAAGAGTTAACATGCACCTCTTTCTCTCTCAATGTAAGTCTTTAAAACAACCTCATTTAATAAACATCTACCTTGAGTGGTTGTTCGGTTTTGTGTTGGGTGAACAACAGCAAAAAATATACAATATGAAAAGTTTAACATTTCGAGACCTGGGTTCGAATCTTATCTTTTAGTCAAGGAGGTGACTTCTTCATAATATTAACCTAGAAAGACGGTCTCCGTGTGTGGTAGCACTGACCAGCGTTTTAAAACTATACCAGAGGTTGACCCACGCCTGATGAGTGAAATCGAGTAGATGAAACTATTCGGAAGCTGTCGATGTTTATATTAAGAGAAAGTCGCCTCATGGGCAGAGAGAAGTTCTTTTAGCCTTTAAAAACAATCCAAGTAGACAGGGTGTATGGATAAAAAAAAATTCCCTTTCTCAGTAGCCAGATCACTTGCGGGTATGTATCGACAAAAAAAAAATTCACAATTCCTAAAAAGAATTATTATACGATAAATAATAAAATGGCTGGCCATTCGTATCCAAGGATGATCGTCTACTAGGGCGGTTAGCTAATCCCTGTTGCAATCGCCTGTTCAGTCACGTTTGTTTTGTTTAACAACTCCAGAGCTCCCCTGTGGTTTATGCTGCAACTATGCTAAGATAACCTTAGTTACATTTTCTGGGAAAGAGCGCATTAACTCGCGAGATCAACAGTCTGAACAAAGCCAGCGCGTTCAAACTCTCAATCGAAACCGCGATCTCCCCAATTTAATGTAGATATTTACCCAGTTTTATTCACAAGGTCTGGGTTAACCCGTATTATTGCTTTAAAAAAGCTACCATTGACAAGAAGTCACTTTCGTGGGAAAACGACAATGGTGAGATTCGAACTGGAGTTTTATAGCCAGACAGTGAACGCTCAAAGCACTCGGCCACGTGCTCGGAAGATCAGCTGCAACAAATTTAATATATGAGACAAAGAAATAGAAAATAGAATTAAACCCAGCTGTGCTTGGGGTTGCTCGTACAAGTCTGTGTGGACATAATTACTAGAAGCGGTGATTTGTGTTTTATATTGCAGTTTTGTTTAAGTTATATTTTGGAATACAGTTCAATTTTTTAAAGAAATTGTAGGATATTATATGGATTAAAGTTACAAAAAAGTAATTTCATGTTGGTTATTTAGCTGATCTCGTTGAGCGGTATATCAACCTATATAGATATCAACCTATATATATATATAGATATCCTAATATATATATATATATATATATATAGATATCAACCTATATATATATATATATATATATATAGATATCAACCTATATATATATATATATAGATATCAACCTATATATATATCAACCTATATAGATATCAACCTATATATATATATATATATAGATATCAACCTATATAGATATCAACCTATATATATATATATATATAGATATCAACTTATATATATATATATATATAGATATCAACCTATATAGATTATTTAATAGCGAAATCTAAATATTTTAAACGCAATTGCATGCCTTCAATTCTAGATAAGACGCCTTGTTGGTCAGTTTACAATATAAATGTATTTTTATACTTTCATATTTTTTTGGTCAGGGGGAGTCACTATTTTCCCATAGATGAGACGCTAACATGTGCTACAACCCCGCGTCAGGGTGGTAGAGCCGGATCAGGGTAGTGGTTTGGGGAACTAAAACAATTAAGAGGTACTGTCATGATCCTTGAAACCTGTGATCGGAGGATTGGAGGTAAAAAAAAAAAATTAAGAAATTCATTTATAAATAAAATCAGGAAACCATTTTTGTACACTTTTATGTAATCTATAAAGAGAGAAATCTAGAACATCTGTGATACTATCTTGGGCAAAGAGGCCGTGAAGTCGGCTGTCTTGTAAAGGAGCTGAAAAATATAACCAGGTAAGCTGTCGGCAAATAGTGAACTCCCAAACAGAAACAAAACACTATAAAATTATAAAAATATTTTTTTTAGTAAAAATACTAATAACACATTTTTATATAAAAAAATAGTAAATTTATAATAAATTACGAACAATGCATATTTATAGTAAAATTACGAACAATAAATATTTTTAGAGAAATTACGAACAATACATATTTATAGTAAATTACAAACAATACATATATATAGTAAATTGACCAAAAATACTTTCGAAAGTAAAATGAGCAGTAATTCATTTTATAGTAGAATTACCAACGATTCAACCAACCTACCTGTTAACCAAACAGTCAAACAACCAAACAACCTACTAGTTAACCAACCAGTTAGCCAACCAACGAATCAATCAACCTACCAGTTAACCAACAAATTAACCAACCAACCAACAAATTAACCAACCAACCAACCAACTAATCTACCAGTTAACCAATCAATCAACCAATCAATTAATCAACTAGTCAGTCAGCCAAAAACCGATGTTAATCAATCAATTAACCAACCAATCAACCAACCAACCAACCAACCAACCAATCAATCAACCAACCAATTAATCAACTAGTCAGTCAGCCAAAAACCGATGAGCAATCACTCTTCTGGTTTTCACAATAAATAACAATGACAATTTATCTTTATTTAAAGTTCTGTGACTTCCGTTAGTTCATCAGTCACACCCTCTAAAATAGCCATACATTGAACGATTCGACTAATTTTTGCAAAAGTACAAATATGTAAAGGGGTACAAAGTACAATTGGTTTTAATATGGTGCTTAGCTTAGTGCAATAAATTTTCTTTCATTTTTATCAAAATCTTTTATAAAAATTTAAATAACAATTGGTTTGCAAAATTGAAAGAAATGTAATGTAGAGTTTGTAAATTTCTACCAAAACGTTAACGAGAACAATACTAAATACTGCGAGGATTTCAACACGCAAATACACGTGTATTGAAAAAAAAATGAACGGCAGTAAATAATAGAGGTAGATTCTGTGGAGATCCATGTTCGTTTATATCCGGAATGGTTATGTCAAGAATAAAAAAAATTCTTAAAACTAGATTGGCTGATGACTCGAAACGTTAAATTTTCAGAGAAATCCCCGTGGAGTAGATTTTCATGATGTAGAGACAATCGTCGTGCTAACAGTTTATTACTACCTGTTTTAATGACAGCCGGCAAAATTTCCATTAACCAAGCGTCCATTTAAGGGTAATATCTACTTGAATGCATAGTATATACTGTGGTATTTAGTTACAACATCTTGTACACAGACTTCACCCACATTATAAATTCCCATTAGCTTTGTCTATGTCTTATTTTATGGAAAGAATGGTAGGAAGACATTGCTTGGATTCTACTGCTCGAATTAACTGTCTCTCACTCGTCTCTTTCGCTCTCTGAGTGCTTAAAACACTGGAATGTAACAAATAGCTATTACCAGGTGTCGATAATGAGAGACTATCGTCTTCCAATTAATTTACTGTTCATTATAATGTCCACGGGAAATCGAGACAGGTGAACACCAGGGGGAAAAGTAAGAGAAAGTGCTGAAAAGTTACCAATCTGACCAAGATAAGAAAGTTTAAGAGTCTTAGAATGAAAATGCTATTTCCCATATTTACATTAAAGTTTAAAATACGAATTGTTTCGCAAGTTTTGGGAAATGCAACGCAACATGCCGCGCTAGAGATAATTTCTCCCAACACCGCACAGTGCTACAAAACATTAACCTAAAATACTAGACTCATTTTGTCATCAAATCTAGTTGGATTTACAGCCATATAATTCTGAAAAAAAAAACCCGCTAGTTTTACAACCACGTGAGTTAAGCAACGTCGATGCTGGTCAGTACTGAGATAGGTGACCGCTTGTAAATACTAGGTGCTGAAAGTTTGGATATGCGGGTGGTGCAATAGATAACAGCTCGGAAATCGAAACCAGAGCTGATTTCTAATTCCAGTCGGGTTCATTGTATTCACTTACACGCGAGTAGCATTTAGAAAGTTATAAATCCACCTCTTCTCCCCTAAGCTAAGGGTTAATTAGCCAGACTAGTGGTTGTAAATCATTATCTCTAGAAAATCTTACAATCTAAAAATATATTCTAGTTTTAAATAACGTGTAAAAAATTGATAAGCCGTAAAAACCAATCAATCAGATTGAGATTTTTATATGGAAGTCATTCATGTCGCCAAACTTGTTTTGAAATACCTAAACTGTCAGTTTTATACAACCGCTCCATACTTTCAGTGGTTGAGATGGTTACACAAAAATACCCCTAGGAAAAAGATTAATCCGTCTTTTCACTTCAGTTATGGGTTAAATAATAGGACGGTTTGGGTTTTATAGCCTTGGCTTGCAACCAGTCTACCGCAGAAAGCTATGGCAACGTACTGCGGTGTAATCTTCTGCCCAGTCAGTCATATCTCGAAAGAGACATGATCGCCCAAAGCGTGTATCACGTATGGCAATTAACTGACTGAATTTAAAATTAATAGCTGAAAATTTTACTACTAAGTTCTATTTAAATATCAAGTCGTCCGTTCAAAATTTCTGGCGACACCTCTAATCAATTCATCTGTTACAACTAGAGTTTCGATTTCATTTTGTCACTTACCGTTACAGTGTTTTTTTCCTTGTCGCGCAAGATGTGCCTTTGTTGTACAATTAAACATCGCTTCCCAATATTCCTTGAACCAAATATTTCGCTTGTTAGTGTTCAATTCAAGCTTCAGAAAATAGTCGTCGAAATCTGAAAAAAAGAAATCATAAAGAATAAACGTCCTGATGTTACATCAGTCACGGCTAATATAATCTAATTAATATAGAAATGGAAAGTGCTAACAGCCGTTTTTTATTTGACTTATTAACAGAACAGCCAGTGCTACTGTAGGTCTAAAATGATATTTTTATTAATAGACGTTTTCAAGAAAAGATGTTTCCAAAGTCTTACACGAGATACTAGATTAGCAACTAGGTCCCACCCTTTTACAGTTAAACAAATAAGATGTAACCGTAAATTCTACTCCAACAGCTTCTTTTCTTGCGCTTCCCGCCTGTGGAACTCCCTTCCACAAGTCTGCTTTCCCGACAGTTACAATCTCCAGGTGTTTAAATGTAGGGTCAATAGACACCTCCTATCATACTAACTCCCAACTATTCTCACAACACTCTCATCTACCCAACCCTCATTCTCGGTAGCCTCACCCGCCTATCACCCACCCTCTGACATTTCCTATATTTAATCAGCCTTTCTCCACTGACATGCCTTGCTCGGGGTGAAACGCTTATAAAAAAAAAAAAAAAAAATTGTTATCGCACTTTTTAGTATTTGCGGACATTTGAATATATCATTATTTATTTTTTGGTTGGTTGTTTTGTTTTTATGGTATATCAACCTCGGCGGGTCATTTAATGCCAACTAAATTTTATTTATTTATTGCTGGTAATACCTTTTTCTTTCAACAATTTATTGTTGTTTTTATATAAGTTTTGTGTCTAGTGATACTTTTTCTTTTCGAGTATCAAGATTCATTGTGATTTGTTTTTAAGGGGCAGGGTCCCCCAGTCCTACCCTTGTAATTTAACCCATAACTGGATGGAAGGGACGGATTAATACATTTCCCAAGGGTACTAGTGCTTAAGTGAATGCAGGGTATTCAACTGGAATTTGAACTCGGCTCACCGATTTCTCTTTCCGAGCCGATATCCACTGCACCACAACGCACATCCGTCACTAAACGCTTACAGCACCTGGTATTTCCAAGCGGTTACCCATCTAAGTACTGACCAGGCTCAACTTCGATGATCGATCGAGAACCGGTGTATTCAACGTGATATGGCCGTAAGCCTTAATTTTTTGGGATACATGAGCTACACATCTTAAATCTTGCTGCAGTTGAAAAACCAAAGAAGTTGTTTTTTTTTTCTGTTATTTAGTACAGTACTTAGTGATTTTGTAACAGCATCCCCGACGTTCGACGATGGAGAGTACTCTCTGCAGGGCGCTCTTTCTCAAAGCCATTTCCAGTCATATATCTGATGCACACGGTGGCATGCAGTTTAGACATTTCTGAACGAATTTTACGCCATGCATAACTTTCATATGAAAGTTGCGATTTGATGAGAATATTTAAGAAATTGACTCTAGTTTTGATGTCAGTGATTTGGTTTTGTAACATATTTCGACAAAAGTACCCCTAAAGCAGCCTATTCTGTGTTAAATTTCCTCATCGCCTATACTATGATTGATCTGAGTTTTCACGGCTTATCAACCCTTGGTGGGATATTTCAAGTTGAAACTTATTTTTGGACCGTAAGAATTTTTTTTTTTTAAATGCCAGCGAATATTGAAGTAACAATGATTTTGGAGATAATAATTTTTCCAGATACCGGTCCTACTATTTAGCCCACTCATACGTTTCCCCAAAAGCATACTTGCTCGCCTCAGTTAATGATGGAATTTAAACAACCAATTTCTCATATTCGAAAAGTTATCTATTAGACCAATTGAACATCTTGTCTTATACTGAAATTTTTCCTTTAATCATTTTACGCCAAGAAAGGCGCAGAGTGTTAAACAGAGAGAGATGAAAAATAGAGAACGAGGGAGGGGTGTTGAAGAAATAATAAAAACGGATAGAATTCAAGGGGATAGAAGATGGCAGCTGATGTTTCCTTTAAACTTTTGGAGGTTGTAGCTATCAGGGAATCAAGTAAACAGAAGGGAGTTCCACAAAGAGAAGTGTGAGAAAAGAAACTATTAGAGTAGAAGAGGCAGTTACATTTAACTATTTCGGCGGTAAAAAAGACGGACGTAAAGGCCAATCTAGTTGCACCCGTAAATTTATGTGGTCGGAGAACCAAGGAAAAAACTATATCTGACACACCTAAATATTTGATGCATTTGTTACATAGTCAGGTCACTGATGCCCCCCTCCACATAATAACTGATGCCCCCTCCACAACTCGAGCAACCAGACTGGCGACAAGGTATCACACTTTTACAGTTAAATCAACTAAATGCAGCCGACAATTCTTCTCCACCAGCTTCTTTTCTCGCACTTCTCGCACTTCCCGCCGTTGGCAATATTTTCTTTTCTTTTCTTTTATTTTAGCTGATGCAACGATTATCACTATTCTTTTATGTGTCGCGTACCTCCCAGGATGTGGTTGATCATAGCTCTCCACAATCACCTGTCTTTTGTAGCTTCTTCTTCTTTTATGTGCCAAGTTCTTTCAGAACGTAGGTGATCATGGGCTTTCCACATCTCCCTGTCCCTGGTGGCTCTTAGCACGCTTTCTCCTGTTGCACCATGCAACCCTTGTTCCGTCATCCACCTGATCAGGTCCTTCAAATATGTTATCCGCTACTTTCCTCTGTCTCTTTTTCTCTCTATCTGACCTGTTAGTAACAGGTTCACCAATCCCTCCTTCCTCATTGCATGTCCCAGGAACTCCAGCTGTCTTTACCTGATGCTCAGTATTAATTTCCTTCCGTATACTTGCTTTCGCGACGGCGAAAACCTCCAGGAATTTAAATGCAATGTCAGTTCCCATCTCTTATCCGCTTGACTCCAGTCCTTTCTACATCACTCGTGTTTCTTGTTCTTTTCCCTTCTCTCTACCTTCGCAACTGTCTTCACTCCTGTGTTCACATACTTCTCTTGCCTTTTCTCTGACACCCCTTGTAACTGGTTCGTCTTTCTTTTCGCTCTCCTCTTACCTAAACTTTTACTTTCTTGTGTAGCACCCCTGCGCATCAGTGGCGGTACCGCCTTGCTTGGGGTGAAATATTAAAAAAAAATATTCTTCAGTACTTGCCTGATATTAACCAGTAGGGATATTCCCTGTATGTCTCATTATGAGTGGGAATTTTGGGGAAGTGTTATACCCGAGTGTAGACAACATGGTGAAGACGTCTCCCCTGGCGGATATTCTCAAGAATCAACTCTTGATAAATCACACATGGAATGATTCGATCCAGGAACTAATGGTCGGAATGCTAACATTGCTCAGTATTCGGCCACACGACACTCCGCATACTGAGTTATTATATAGCCATGTGTTATTTAGCAGAAAATAATTTTTTAAACTTAAAAGTCCTCAGGTGTACAATCTTCTCGCATCAGACAGAAAAAAAGCGACAAGATTAGTTTGGATACAACATCTTGGTTAAATCTGATTATCAATAAATAGCGCTTATAATCAAAATGTAATTCTAATATCAAATGTCATGTGAATAGCAGATCTGATTATCAATCTAACGGGAGTGGGGAGGAAGAATGTTATAGACATTCAATAACAGCGACTAATAGGAATATTCATTTGGTTTTATCTCCCGTCTGCTGTCTAACGATATTTAAACGTTGGCAATATTTTCTTTTCTTTTCTTTATTTTAGCTGATGCAACGATTATCGCTATTCTTCTGTGTGTCGTGTACCTTCAGGATGTAGTTGATCATAGCTCTCTACAATCACCTGTCTTTTGTAGCTTCTTCTTCTTTTATGTGCCAAGTTCTTTCAGAACGTAGGTGATCATGGGCTTTCCACATCTCTCTGTCCCTGGTGGCTCTTAGCACGCTTTCTCCTGTTACACCATGCAACCCTTGTTCCGTCATCCACCTGATCAGGTCCTTCAAATATGTTATCCGCTACTTTCCTCTGTCTCTTTTTCTCTCTATCTGACCTGTTAGTAACAGGTTCACCAATCCCTCCTTCCTCATTGCATGTCCCAGGAACTCCAGCTGTCTTTACCTGATGCTCAGTATTAATGTCCTTTTCGTCTCCATCCTTTCCAAAACATCGTCATTGCTCACATGCTCGGGCCATGATATCCACAGCATCCTTCTGTAGAACCATATTTCAGCTGCTTCAAGTTTTTCCTTTATCTTCGAAGATGTTGTCCAACATTCACTGCCATATTGAAGAACCGACATCCCCTAGCAATCCAGTACTCTCCTATTTGTTTCTCGTGAAATTATCCTGTTTCTTAATACTTTATTCAACTTCTGGAATGCTTCCTTCGCCATGCCAATTTGCCTTCGGATTTCAGTGTCGCACTTTCGTCTTCTGTTAGAATACTTCCTAGGTATTTGAATTTCTGTACCTGCCTGATTTTAGAGTTTCTCACCTGTAATTGGCATTTTGGGCTATCATTTTTGCTGATGACCATGCATCCGGTTTTCTTGCAGTTTATTTATAGTCCTTTCTTGTCACTCTCTTCAGCTATGTTCTGACAGCCACTTACACGAGATTATTAGGTATTTTATACGCTGCTTTGTTCTGCCCCTATTGCTTTCAGTATATCCTGAGAGTGTCAAATTTTCTAAACACTCTTTCCTCATTATGTACCCAGGAAGTTTCAACTGTTTCTTTCTTATCTTTAATATAACTGTCCTTTTTGTTTGCATTTCTTCTGAAACATCGTCATTGCTCTAATGTCCATCCATAGTATTCCCAACATCCTTCTGTAAAACCAGGTTTCTATTATATGCCATATAGGAAGACTGATATAACAGTTCAGTACTCCTTTCTTTGTTTCTAACAAAATGTTCTCGTTTCTTAATACTTTACTTGGCTTTTCGAAGGCATCTTTCGTTGTTCGTATGCTCCTTCAGATTTCGCTGTAACATTTTCTGTCTCTTGTTAAAGCCCTGCCTAGATATTTAAATTTTTGTACTCACTTGAGGTTGATGTCCCCAATTGGTATTTTGCATTTTAGAATGTTCCTATCGCTGACAACCATAAATTCTGGTTTCTTATAATTAATGCTTAATCCATTCTTCTTGCTTTTCTTTACTACATTCTGGTGGAGTTCCTGTAATTTACTTTCCTTGTCTGTCATCAATGCTTTGTCATCTGCATATCTCATGTTATTGAAGATTGTGACCACCAATCATGAATCCAGGTCGAGTTCCAGGATTGTTTCAGTGTAAAGGTTGATTTAGTCTGATGAGAAGATATTCTTGTCGTATATAACTTGATTTTTTAAGATTTAGTTTGAAGACCATAACATGTATTGCTGGTAATTTTACTATGAAAATGCATTTTTCTATTTTTTTTTTTTTAGCGTTTGATTGATTGTCATTTTGCCGTAAAATGTATTGTTGCTTATTTTATTATATGAAAAGTACTGTTGACTTTGGGGGGTTCATTGTTTGCCCATAGCTTGGACTCTAATAAGTGCTACTACTGCGTGTCATGGGACCTGGGAACAACAGCCGTTAAGTGGTGGTTCCAATCTCCTCAAAACCTTTAATTTCCCGATGAGAGGCCTTACCACGGCATGTAGTTTATTGTCATACCAAGGACCAGCGAGTCATTGAATACCATCACGAACCACAATTGTGAGATGGAGGCTAGCGGCGATCACAGGGTTGCAAAATGCGTTATCTGAATAAATGAGGAAATCTAACCATTTTGCTGCTTTAAAGTGGAAAGGGTGATTTCTTTCTTTCTTTCTTTCTTTCTTTCTTTTTGTGTATAAAATAAAATCTTATTTACATAAGTTCGCATTTTTAATTTTAGTCACCATTTTGTAGAGACTATATATTCTTTAGTCTCTATCTAATTTTATTTATTTTTTAAACACTATTTATTTTCTTGTTAAGTTACTTAATTCCGTAGTGCTTAGGTTGAGGAGGAGACAGCTAAAGTTCCAGGGACATGTAATGAGGAAGGAGGGCTGGGAGAATCTGATACTAACAGGTCAGAAAGAGGGAAGGAGAGACAGGGGAAAACAGCGTGTAACATACTTGACAAGACTGAGCTGGTGGATGGCAGAGAGTGGGCTGCGTGATGTAACAGGAGAAAGCGTGCTAAGGGTCATCAGGGATAGGGTGTCATAATCGCCTACCTTCCGGAAAGCACATGGCACAAAGAAGAAGAAGAAGAAGAAGAAGAAGAAGAAGAAGTTTAAGCACATCGATCAATAAACATTATTCATTCACCTTCTACAGACTTATTGATACCTTCCGAATATATAACGCTATAATACTCAGGGCTAAAATATAGGTAAAAATATACATAGAAAAAGACACACACACACACTCACACACACACACACACACACACACACACACACACACACACACACAAACACACACACACATATATATATTCAAATAAATAGGAACTGAGAAAATAATTGCAACGTTCAACGCATTAATTTAAAACAGTGCTTAGTATAAAAATATAGCAATGAATATTTATTATTATACTTTAGAACATGTGTTTGTACATGTTCTAAAGTATATATATATATATATATATATATATATATATATATCACGGAAAGATTCGGAGATTTACAAAATAGATTACCCGAAATGTTCTAAATATCTTTAATAGATACTTGTATTTGAGTAGATACTCGGTTTTTAATTAAATAGTAAATTTATCTATATTTACCGTCCTGAATATTTTTGAGAAAATTTGTTATAAAAATGTGTCATTCGCTAGAATTTGAACCTACGACCCCTAATTTTATGTTGTTGTTAGAGGTCGCAGATTCGAATCCTGCCGAATGACACATTTTTCTAACAAAAATTTCTCAAAAATATTAAGACCGGTATATATATATTGTGTGTGTATTTAGGCAGCATTTTTTCATTGATGCTTGTTTCAGTTAATAATATAGACAAGTTTTGTCGATTAATTTCTGTAAATTTTTTTCATATCGTCTGATAATCTTAATAGCCTAATCGTTGAAAGAAGAAAAGAAAATCACAATATTGATACATGTTTTTTATTAAATCCTTTCTGAGCTTTCGGCTTACATCAGCCATGATCAAAGGTGACAATTGTATGGAGTGTATTAAGCAGTTTGCGAACGAACAATATATATATATATTTATATTGTTTAATTAAAAACAGAGTATCTGATTAAATACGAGAATCTAATAAAAATAATGTTCAAAGAAATATATACATATATATATATAAATAATCAATGAAAAAATAAAAAAGAAAGAGAAGAAACCAATTGAAAATGTCAAAGAAGTATCCGATGTGAAATATTTGACCTTTGATCTTTTTCCGTTTCGGCAAAATGGTGACTGCGCTTTCAGCCGCCACTTCCTGTTCAAATACTGGATGTACTTTGGCTCCCCAGCTGTCACTTGCCAAGAACGATAACTCTGAAGTGCGGTTACTCTTCTTGAGGGCCCGTAATATCCCGCGGCTGTTATCTTCATTCACAAACATCACAACTACTCGTGAGTTGGCCACACTCAAAAGATCTTTAGCCAAATTGTCGAATTTCTCTTCTGTTACGCTGCGCGGAATTTTTAAGGATCGGGCAATGCAAACCCCTGCAAAGAAAAAGGAAAACGTATTGTAATTATTTATATAAGCAACTTCAGTTTTCCCTTTCCTGATTGTTCCAAATATTTGAATTCTTATATTCGAATATGGGTGGAAGATGAAAATACTTTCAGATAGTTGAAATAAAATTATTTTTTTTTATGGTTCGTAAATAACAATATAAATATTGTCGTGTTGGGAATTTCAAAAAAAAAAAAAAAAAGAAGAATTATTAGGATTTATACAAAATAATTGAGTCCAGTTTTCAATTTGAGTTCTATAGCCTTGGCTGGCAACCAGAAAGTAATGGCAGAAAGTAATGGGCTGCTACCCAGTCAGTAATGTCTCTTTCGAGACATGATCGTCCTGTTGTGTATCACCTATGACATTTAACTGACTGAATACAAAAAACATAGGAAAACATAGGATCTAAGAAAAAGCTAGTAAATGCTGAGAGAGCTAAGTTCATGAATATTTCTCAAAAGTAGAGAAACCAGTCACTCGAAGAAGATTTGATTTAAAAAAAACTGGTAAACGGCCTTCAAAATGAGGTTTATTAACAAATATCTAATAGAGTTTTCACTGGGACAGTCGTCACTAGAACTGTTTGTTGTTTAGCAACAAAAATGGATTAAAAAATTTGATTAAAAAAAAGTTACGGATGTAGTAGAAGAAATGGATAAATAATCGATAGAAAAGAAGACACTTGGTGTGGTTATAAACAAAACAAAAAGTAGTAAAATGACGTCATATAAATAAAAATATATGAAAAATAATTAATGAATCATTTTAAACGGATGTGCTGCAGTGGATATCGGCTCGGAACGAGAAATCGGGGAGCAGAGTTCGAATTCCAGTTGAATTTCTTGTATTCACTTACTCGTCTCTTCCCTCTAGTTATAGGTTAAATAACAGGACAGATTGGGTTCTATAGCCTTGGCTGGCAACCAGTCTACCAAACAGTTTACTGCAGAAAGTAATAGCAACCTAGTGCTAAATAATCATCTGCTCAGTCAGTCATGTCTCTTTCGAGACATGATCGTCCAAGTGTGTATCGCATATGACACTTGACTGTTGGATATGCGCTGTGGTGCAGTAGATATCGACTCGGAACGACAAATTGTGTTACCGAGTTCAAATTCCAGTTGAATTCCTTGCATTCACTTATACACAAATACCCTTGAGAAAGATATTAATCCGTCTCTTCCCTCCAGTTATGGGTGAAATAATAGGACAGGTTGGGTTCTCTAGCCTTGGCTGGCAACCAGTCTACCGCAAAAAGCAATGGAAACTTTCTGCGGGATAATCTTCTGCCCAGTCAGTAATGTTTCTTTCGAGTCATGATTGCCCAAAGTGTGTATCATGTATGACATTTAACTGCCTGATTGTAAATCCGAAAAGAGAAACGCAGAGATAGCCCAACAAAATGAAGACGAAATACGACGTCTTTCATTGTAAAAAACGAAATGAAAAGAAGTTATTAAAAATCCGAATCAATAATGTTTTATTGGACATACAGCTAGATACAGGAAGTGATGTGACTTTGATACCCAGAAATTTATGGAAGAAATTAGAAAAAAAATCATGTATGACATTTTCATTTAAGTGTCAAAAAGTTCACTGGCGAAATTAATTAAATAATAATTAAATCATGATAATAATTAATTTATTAAACCATTATAAAAATAAGTTAATTCTGGTTATCCAACATTTTTAAGAACCAGGTGTAGTAAACCGAAGTCATTAAGTATAAAGATATCCAGACCCGAGCGGAAAGGTCTGATCTATAAACTGTCACTAAAACAAAACACTGCAGGTGTGACGACCTGTCAAAAATTACTTCAATTTCAAAATATAAACATATTTTAAGCGTGGCTAACATGTTGGGTCGCTTTACTCGGGATTGAGTGCAAGTATGGCACAAGGTAATAAATCATTGATCAACCAACCACAGGGTATGCCTCTTGTTAGCCCACCCCGATGACTGCAATTAATTGGCTGATTATCTAAACCAATCAGATGCAACCCAGTGGGGTTGTTACGACAATAGCCATTGGCCGGTAATCTCTATTGGCTGACAAATCAGGAACTAATTATTCGGGATTCGGGCCCATAAACAGAGAACACCCAGAGCAAAAATCGAGTCGGTTCATTCTTCGCAGCCCAGAATTGCATCCGTTGCCACTGCATTCTCCATCATTGACACTGCTTAATTTCAGTTAAGATTTCTTCGAGCTAAGGAAACTTTTTCCGCCAGTCAACTACATTCACCCCTCACTTCGCGGTGTTTGTTTTACCTTGATTAAAATTATTGTATACCTGTGTAAATAAACGGTTGTTACTGTTTATAACAAACGCTTTTCGTCATTTCTTTGATTGTGAGGCAACTATTCTTCTACTCCGACATCAAATTCAACACTCCATCGACTGAATTGCATCCATACCCCTCCCTTTCGCGGATCTTAAGAAGCAACGTGGGCGCAAAAGGAATCAGAGAACAACCAGTGTGGAACATATGGTAATCACGAAACCATCGGCCAACCCGGTATCGTGAAAATATAGTACCCCACATGCAGATCGAAAAATCCGTTCTCCCTCATGGGTAGATAAGCTAGAGTCCTATTGGCCGTGTTATATGCCATTAACAAATAGTTGTGTTATAAAAAGAATAGAGACTGTAATCTACAAGAGGCAAAATGCAAAGTTAATAGTGTTATGTTTATTTTGACGTAAACTCTTATTACTTATTATTAATATTGTTAACGTTATTAAGTTTATTGAGGTACATTATAATTTGTTGATCAGTGACGTAGTTAGGAAGTCTGTTTTTAACAATTGTTTGTTTAATGTTATGTAATTTTTTTTATAAAATATGGCATTGGAAGAAGATATCATTTGTGTGCGTCGAATTAAGTTTTATAACAGCTAACTTACATAGTTAAGGGCATTCACTACTATAATTAAGAAGACATGAGTTTCTGCTTCTTGGTTTCCAATATATATATATATAATATGTTTTATTATAAGTGATGATAATAAAAACATTTTACATCGCTACACAAAAGCTTTCATGTTTCGATACAATGAATTGTACTTCGTCAGACGATGTTTGCTATCTGGTTACTGGTTACCAACCATCTCCACATTTCTGTTCTTGGATTTACACATACTTTCAAAATGTTTAATTTTGAAACATTTTATATACAAAATATATAGTGTTTAAAACAAAACAAAAACAAAAAATGTCAAACATGGGTATCTACTAGAAATTACTTTTGAAGCAATAAAAAACAAGAAAAGTTGACAAAGTTCCACGTGTTGACTTTTGTTTATATTTTTTATATTATCTTTATAGAAATATTTTATTTATATGCGAATTTTTACACGAGACACATACCGTTATATATATATATATATATATATATATATATATGGGTGGGGAGTGTGAATAAAGACAAAAAGAAAATTATCTTAGCCTACGCATTTCGTTTCTGATAGACATTTTCAAGTCAAAAGTAAGGATTTTTATTTTACATACAGTATTTAAAAAATAATGCTATAGACTGTGATAAGGTATAAATACGTGTGTCTATAAAACCATAACAATATTTTTATTCCTGCTGATACATATTATTTTTCTCGTGAAAAAGCCTACCCAAAGAGAAAGCATAAACTAAATCTTTCATTTATACATACTGTCTTTTACAGATAAATTTTAATTATATCCGAATTTCTACGCATACACAGACTCTCACACACACACATGTATCAACTTTATATATTCGTAAGTAATATGATCAAGATTTAGCCAAATTTGAATGAAGAAATTCAGATTAAGTAATCAATCCAATTAGTACAGAAGGTTTTATTGTATTTCAATAAATTTAATTTCATTAATTGGTTGAGATTAACCATTTATTCTGTAAAAAAATATCTTTAAAAATATTTCATAAAAAATGATTTTTAATAATGTCAGATGTTCTAATTCTATTTATTTTGTCATTGAATTTTTAGCGATTGGGAAACAGAAATTCAATCAAAATTATCTTCGTTTCGATATTTGAAAGGAAAAAATAGTATAAGGATTTTGCTTATATTTTTGACTCTAATGGTATGACACATTATATGCTTATTAAATTCGTTATACAATTTACATTGACTTCTATTCCTGGAAAATCAATCATGCTATAAACTGTGATAATGCATAAAAACATGTGTCGATAAAAATAACATACTTTTCTTTTATAGAACTATTACAGTGTTATAGAGTAAACGCCAAGAATATATAAGTGCTTGCATTTAATATATCACAGACAAATACTTGGCATTGTCTCGTGTCCAACCCCCGCCACTTCCATTGATTCCCTTGTTTTCTTTCCTTCACTCTGTCTGTAAAATAGAATCCAGAATCTGGGCACCGTTTATTTACAGATTCTGAGAAGCTATTGACAGGCGTCTTTGATACCTGTCTCTACTGACACACAAGCCTCCTTTATTAGCTGCGAACTTTGATCTTTGCGCCATTTTGGATCGGACACAGCAGGCGGCATAAAATTACAAGCACGTCTGATTGAACAGAGTTCTGTTCGTCTCTAGATGTCCAATGAACATCGGTCGTAGCCCAAAGCGTGGACAAGTCGGGCGTCACTCAAGTAAAGGCCTGGAAGTGGAAATAATTTTTAGAACAGTAAGAGGAAGAACAAAAGCAACACACACACACACACACACACACACACACACACACACACACACACACATATATTATTATTATTATTATTATTATTATTATTATTAATTTGGTGAATTTTTCACTTAATTGAGACTAGACTAAAACAACACTAATCAGTTAAGTGAAAAACCTCTCCACATTAATTCTATTAACGATTCTTGATATCATTCTTGATATCGAGCACTTTATGACCGAACAAAAAACAGCTCGCCAAAAATGCATTTCTATCAGTAAAATACTGAAAATACAGCAGTTTTGGTACCAAGCATCATTACAATTAAGACTATCTTCTGGCAGGATTCGAACCAGCATCTCCCCGATGTATGCAAGTATGCATGCTCAAATCCTGCCGAAAGATAGATATTTTCCAAACAAGATTTCTCGAACATCTAGGCCGTTGGATAATTAAACTGTACTGTAGAATTATAGAAAAAACATACTATCCGTTCAAATACGAGTATCTATTAAAATAATGTTCAAAACAAATAAATTTAAGTATATATATATATATATATATATAATTAAATTTATTTGTTTCGAACATTATTTATATTTATATATTGGACGTATGTGAAATGAAAATGAGACGTTGAATAGCCGAGTTCGAATTCTAGTCGAGTTCGTTGCATTCACTTACGTACAATTATCCTTGATAAAGTTATGAATCCATCTCCTTCCCCTATCTATGGGTAAAATAGTAGTACTGGCATCTTATAAAAATTATTGTTATTCTCAATAAATTGTTAATGGAATATTCCCTCGCAAAACAGAAAATAATTATTCATGTAATTCTGAATAGGTTTTGCCATTAAAGAACCTACAAAATACTGATAATTCGTAAAAAACAAAAACAAACAATAAATCTCTCCATAAACAGATAGCTAACAGCTCAAAATTAGACTGATGGAGCAACAAGTGTGAATCAGCAATATCCAGTTTACTTGTAAAGGCCAAGATATTTACAAACAGAATCGCTCATGCTTTCAGGGATTACTAAACAGGAATCCTATATCTTCGAGAAGGTGGTTGGGAAATAGCAAATGTAAGGAAATTCGAGATAATGTTTGACAAATACCGAGAGATAGAACCCCATGAACTGCCTTTAACTGAACTCTATAAAAGTTACTGATGAATGTTTCAGCTTTGGATTACAATCAAAAACTCAATATTTACACTATTTACACCGTTTCCAACAGCATTTTCTTTCGTTTTCTGGTCGACATATAAATTGTTCGATTAAACGTGGTTACTGACGCAACGTTATTCGACCATCGCAGGATCAATATTGGCTTTTTGTTCTGACGAAGTCCTATCGATCTCTCTTTTTATCGAGTATCTGGTTTGTTTCGTGCAAGTATTATTGGTGAAGGCATGAAACCGAAATATTTCAAACCTACAGACATGGCTCTTCCACAGTCTTTCACCGATTGGACTAATCACCATACCAAGTTGCATTTTGATTCGCATTTGTGTCAGTGTACACAGAACCTGAGAAAGGCCCGATGAATGTTCACAAGCGAATGGAACGTGAAAACAACGCCACGGTGAGAAATGAGGACGGAAAATACTGTTTTTTTTTATTATTATTGATGTATTTGCCTCGTCTAGTCTGGCGTGAAGTGGGTTGCTTCCAAAGAGAGCAGTTCCTCACCCGGTAAGAACCGATATGAGCAACAGTTGTCATCTGACCGTCATTCGGCGACTGTTAGCAACAACGGCGTAAAGGGGACAGATTTTCCTAAAATCTGTCTCTCGCCCGGGAAGGAACGACATGAGCAACAGGTGTCTCTGGATCGTTACTGTGCGCAACAAAGAAAGGATTACCTTGGGGACATGGAACGTCAGGACGTTAAACAACTGCGAACAAATAGAGAATGTCAAGCAGGAAATGAACAGAATGAAATTCACGATTCTGTGAATATGCAAAACCAAATGGCCAAATAATGGAGACTTCAGCAGTGACAACAATAGGATAATATACGCAAGAGGCAAAAATAACGAAAAAGGAGTCGGCTTAATACTGGACAAAAAATGAAGAAATGTATTTTGGGTTACTGCCAGTCCTCCGAAAGAGTTTTCCTGGTTAAACTGAAAGAGAGACCGTTCAACATGGCAATAGTAGTCATCCATGTATCAACAACACAAAGCACCGATCAAGAAATATAAACTTTTTACTCCACTCTATACAATGTTAAGGCTCAATGTAAAAGCCAAGAAATCAGGATCATCATGGGAGATTTGAATGTCAAAGTAGGAAAGGAGAGGGAAGGTATGACAACTGGCAACTTTGGTTTAGGAATTCGCAACGAACGAGGAGAAAAATGGGTCTAATGGTGCATAGCAAATGACCAACACCTGGTTTCAAGAACACCCACGACGTCTATGAACATGGAGAAGCCCAGGAGGTGACAAAAAACAAAAAAAAAACAAAAAACAAAAACAAAAAAAAACCAGATAGACTACATAAACAGCAGATTAAGAAAAGCAGTGGTTCAAAGCAAAGCCTATCTAGGCGCTGACTGTGGAAGCGACCACGTCCCAGTCATCTGCAAACTAATGGTGAAACTCTGGAGATTGAAGAAGCTTAGTGCAACACCAAAACTGAAATACAACACACTTGTGAATTAACTCAACCTACAGAAAACATACACTAACAGCGTGAAATCAAATATGAAGAACAAATTGGAAAAGGACACTCAAAATGGGACTCGATAAAAGAAGCAATAGTGACATCAGCAAACAAGATTGCCCGAAAGGAAATAAGGCGCAGAAAAAAACCGAGTGGATGACTGAAGAGACTCTGGACATGATGCAAAGAAGGCAGAAAATGATATCAAGACATGGAATGGAGTACAGGGAACTATACAAGGATATAAGAAGAAAATGCAGACAGGCTAAAGAGGAATGGCTCAATGACAAATGTGCAGAAGTAGAGAAATTGAGCAGGAATAATGAAGCAAACATGCATAAGAAGATAAAAGAACTGACAAGACAAAAAACCTGCTTTTCAACAGGATGTATAAAATCCAAGGATGCAACAATCATTTTGGAGAAAGAGGAAATACTCCAACGATGGGAAGAATATATACAAGATCTTTTCCACGACAAGAGAGAGCAACCAATAATACGCAAAGATGAGGACGGACCGGAAATATTAATGTGTGAAGTGGAATCTGCAGTAGCCAAACTGAATAGAAACAAAGCAGCTGGAGCAGATGGCATAGTAATAGAGCTGCTGATAGACATGGAAGAATTTGGTATAGAGAAAATTACAAAAAGAATAAATGAAATTTATAATAGTGGTGTAATATCAGATGTCCTCAGCAAGTCTATCTTCATAGCACTGCCAAAGAAGCCAGGAGCAAACGAGTGCGAACTCCACAGAATCAGCAGTTTAATGAGCCATATAACAAAACTGATCGTCCGAATCCTGATGAATAGAACGAGAAGCAGAATCAGGCCAGAGATAGGACGAGAACAGTGCGGGTTCGTCAAAGACACTAGAACAAGGAATGCCATATTTATGATTAGGATGCTCTCTGAAAAGGCAATACAAATGAAGAAGGACTTATACCTGTGCTTTATTGATTATACGAAGGCGTCTGACAAAATACGCCACAAAGAATTGATGGAGATGCTCGGCAGCCTTGCCATATTTGGGAAAGACTTAAGAGTAATGCAAGAATCTTTACTGGCAGTAAACCGCTTGTATACGGAAGGTGATGAATTCAGCAGAGATACAAAGATAGAAAGGAGCATAAGACAAGGATGTGTCTTTTCACCGGATCTATTCAATTTGTACAGCGAGAATATTTTGAGGCCCCGAGAAGTTATGCCTGGATTTGTCATCAGAGGTCACAATTTAAACAACGTACGATAGGCAGATGATACAGTGCTGATAGCAGACACAGAAAGGACACTGCAAGACCTCCTACAGAAGGTATTTGAAGAGAGTGATAAGAAAGGACTACAAATAAACTGCAAGAAAACCGAATGCATGGTCATCAGTAAAAAGGGCAGCCCAATATGCCAAATAAAGGTCGGGTATATTAGAATCAAGCAGGTACAAAGTGTTATAACAGAAGACGGAAAGTGCGATTCTGAGATCCGAAGGCGAATTGGTATGGCAAAGGAAGCATTCCAGAAGTTGAGTAAAGTATTAAGAAACAGGATAATTTCGCTAGAAACAAGGAAGAGAGTACTGGATTGCTATGTGTTGTCAGTTCTTTAATATGGCAGTGAATGCTGAAAATATCATAAAAGATGAAAGAAAAACTTGAAGCAACTGAAATGTGGTTCTACAGAAGGATGCTGCGAATATCATGGATCGAGCAATGATGAGGTCTTAGAAATGATGGAAACAAAAAGGAAATTAATACTGAGCATCAGGAAGAGACAACTGAAGTTCCTGGGACACGCAATGAGGAAGGAAGGCTTGGAGAACCTGATACTAACAGGCCAGATACAGAAAAAAGAGACTAGGGAAAGCAACGGATAACATATTTGAATGGCCTAATCAGGTGGATGATGGAACGAGGGTTGCATGGTGTAACAGGAGAAGGCGTGCTAAGAGCCACCAGGGATAGGGAGACGTGGAAGGCCATGATCGCCTACGTTCTGAAGAGACAGGGCACGTAGAAGACGTCTGGGCGTATGTTGGTGACACTTAGTACATCTTTGTGTTATCCCTGTTTTCTTTCACGACCCGTTAACGGATCAGATTTTGTCTTCTGCTAGTGAGAACTCCGACACTTTTCTACCATCTCTTTGTTCACAACAAACGACCGGCAGCTGACCATTCTAACTGTGACTACCTATATAAGCCTACAATCGGACCATCTTAACATCCAGCCAAGTGCCACTCAGTCAATGAAGTTTTCATTTATTTATTTACTCTGTTTCTTAGCTACTAATTCTGCATAGATGGAAGTCGCTTTACTGCTGCTCATAAAACACCAAATACTTCAAACTTAGATAAAGTTCATCATCCGAATCATGTCCGGATTCAGTTGTGACACAAGGTCTTGTAGTGAACAAAACTAGTTCTAAATTTAAAAATTCCAATGCTAAGCACTGGCTCATTGATTTTGTTAGAAACAAATTTACTCGTCTTACAAACTTTGCGTAGCACACACAAAAATCGCGAAATTTCACACCTCAATTCGAAATCTTTTTCGGCCAATTGAAAACTAGGAAACATCTAAAAGCAAAATAGAAAGGCCAGAATCACTTCAAGGAGAGAATTTCCAAATGACCTGTAAATGAAATAAAAGACGGAGCAAGCTCGACTGTCGCCAGAGAGAAAGGAGCGAACGTAATTAACACGTCCCCTGACAAACGTCAAGCGATCGCTATTATTGTCTCTATCTTTCTCTCTCACCTCTCACCTTTCTTTTTCACCATTCACCCTGAGCGATAACTTATAAGACACTCATATCCAACGACAACACTCATACATACATACATATATACATTCATACGCTCCTACCTACGTACACACATACATACATACATACGCTCCTGCCTACGTACACATAAATTCACTCTCGCAAGGACTACTACGAATTATTGATGCACTTAACTTCTTAATACTGTTTCTCATTGAACATTAACTCTTATCAATTCATGTTATTCTTTTCCATTAATAAATTTCTATTTAAACATAGAAAATGTATACTTTTATTCTTTCACACATTCCAATCTCCAACATTCTGATGATAGCGGATAAAACTTGTAAGTTGTAGGGAGTTCGATTATGTTTGACACAAGGCTAATTTAATAAACATTAACCATTTTCCTACAATCTTAGCTGCGCAACTATAAATAAATTAAATAGGATAAAGAGAAAACATGTAACGGCATTGATGAGATTGACCGTTTTATACACTAAGTATCTGAGATTCATTGATGGAACAGTTAGCATTACTGTCAGTTGAAATTGATAAAATCTTTCCTTTAAAGGAAACTTCTCAGATCCACTTACGGTTATCTCTCTTTCTACTATTTCCTGCCTAACGTTGTGTTTGTAAATGTGTGAAAAATAAAATTCTTCTCTATGTGATTATTTTTCTTTCAAACTACACATGTCATCCATTTTAGTTGTTGCTGCTGTTTGAAGTCATCAGTTGATGTTGTTGTCATTTGAAAAAAAGTTATTTGTCATTATTTAGCGTTTTTTAATCATTACCACCCCAAGCAAGGCAATAAAGCCACTAAGACACAAGGGGGTTACAGAGTGAGAAAGAATTAGGAACTGAAACATTAATAGCGAGTAGAAAAAGAAGAGAGTAATTAAGATGTCAGTAAATGGCGATTAGCACTGCGTTTAATTGTTTGTTTTTTTTTTCAGATTAAAGTTGGCTGAAAAGTATGAAGCTGGAAGGGAGTTCCACAATTGATAGGTGCAGAAGAAGCAACTGTTAGCATAGAATTTACAGCTACCCTATCGGCCATAATTATTAGGCCATTCCAGTTTTTTTTTAAATGATGTATTTCATACTAATTTTAGTATTTATTGCCAAGTGGATAATTCTAAATGAAAATAGAATGGTTCTTTTGTTATTATTACTTTGCAAAATTTTACAAGGCAAATAGCGACAATTTACCCATCGCACCCTGTAGATCGAAACTATGTATTTCATACTAATTTTAGTATTTATTGCCAAGTGGATAATTCTAAATGAAAATAGAATGGTTCTTTTTATTATTACTTTGCAAAGTTTTACAAGGCAAGGAAGGAAAGATGAACTAGTTCGAATCCCCCTAAATTTTTTTCATTCTTTCATTGATGAAACTGCAATATAGGTAATTATTAAGTATTTATAAATTCATTTGATGCACATGTTATTGTGCAGTATTAACAGAACAACCATTCTATTTTCATTTACAATTATTCACTTGGCAAAAAATAGTACGTAATACAACATTTTATAAAATACAGGGATGGCTGAATAATTATGGTCGGTAGTGTACATGTAGCCAGCTCAGTTGTAAATTTATGAAATCTCGATTCCAGAATCGTCAGTCAGTTAAGTGTCATGCGTGATACACGATTTAGGCGATCATGTCTCGAAAGAGACACTGCGCTTAATTTAAAAAAGTCTAGGTACGAAAGCGAAGAGTTCCACTGTACAATTATCATGAAAGTATTTATAAAAAAAAAAAACAGCGAAGTAACCTTACGGTGGTGGTTAAGTGGTTAAGTGACTGAATCTAAGTCACCAAATCAAGAGGAACACTATTGCTGATTCTTCATTGTATCTTATTCAGTCAGTTAAGTGCCTTACGTGATACACGCTTGGGCGATCATGTCTCGAAAAAGACATGACTGACTTTGTAGAAGATTATCCCGCAGTAGGTTGCCATTGCTTTCTGCGGTAGACTGGTTGCCGACCAAGGCTATAGAACCCAATCTGTCCTGTTATTTAACCCATAACTGGAAGGAATAGACGGATTAATACCTTTCCCAAG
The DNA here is from genome assembly GCA_037127315.1 of Ascarosepion bandense. NCBI lineage: Eukaryota > Metazoa > Mollusca > Cephalopoda > Sepiida > Sepiidae > Ascarosepion > Ascarosepion bandense. Next base: position 1,185,900 of record JBBBDQ010000115.1, read on the forward strand.
GGTATTTGCGCGTAAGTGAAGGCAATGAATTCGGCTGGAATTCGAACTCAGCTCTCCCGATTTCTCGTTCCGAGCCGATATCCACTCCACCACAACGCGTATCTTATTAAGGATCTCAAAAAAAATATCAGGGCAACAGGATCATAAATCACAGCAATATTCTAAGCATGGACGAATGGTAGACATATAAATGTGTAAAATACATTCCGGAGAGAAAATTGTCTCACACGACACAGTGAACCTAACAATGGATTCAATATAGTCTTTCCATGTTAGCTGAGAACGTTAACACAAGATATAGTAACGGGTCACTTTCTTGGAGGTTAGAATCAGCCATGCTGATGAAAGAGAGAGAGAGAGAGAGAGAAAGAGAGAGAGAGAGAAGGTCTCTTAGAGAGAATTTTAATCTTGAAGCCATTAAAAGTTACAAGTCATCTTTTGCCATCAGCTGCAAATTTAACCTTGTCGGGCTGATCAGCCTTACTATCAAGGCAGATGTAAATGGTTGTGTCGTCAGTGTAAATGTCAAGTTGAGATCTGATGTCATCAGGAAGGCCGTTAATGAAAATTAAATATAGTGTGGGATCAAGGAGGAAGCTCTGGGGGACTCCGGCGTTAAGACGAAAGCATCCAGACGCTTGCCCGTTCAGGGTAACTTTTATTTCACGATCTTATATGAAGGACTGGATCAGCTCAAAACTGTATCCAGAGACAACATAATTTTCAGCTTGTGTAGTAGACCAGTATGCAAGACCCTGTCAACGACTTTTGAGATATTCAATATTACATCCCAGGTTTCACTGCTTTTATCTAAAGCATGATAGACTCTTTCCACAATTATCGCGAGTACATCAACTTTTTACACGGAAAAAAGGGAGCCGTATTGCTTGCCTGAGAAAAGGCCCTGAAATGAGGGATGATGAACCAATTCAGAACTTCTCCCAAAAGAGATAGAACGCTAATTAGCAGATAGTTGGAAGGGTAGGAGGGCTGACCAGAGTTCTTAAAAACTGGAATGATGAGTAGGCAGGAAAGCAGTGGGTAGTTAAGCATTTATTATACAGTTAAGAAAGAACACGAACCAGTTTGAAAGTCAGTCAGTCAGTTAAGTGCCATACGTGATACACGCTTGGGCGATCATGTCTCGAAAGAGACATGACTGACTGGGCAGAACATTATCACGCAGTAGGTTGCCATTGCTTTTTGCGGTAGACTGGTTGCCGACTAAGGCTATAGAACCCAATCTGTCCTGCTATTTAACCCATAACTGGAAGGAAGAGACGGATTAATACCTTTCCCAAGGGTATTTGCGCGTAAGTGAATACAATGGATTCAACTGGAATTCGAACTCGGCTCTCCGGTTTCTCGTTCCGAGCCGATATTCACTGTACCACAACGCAAGTTTGAAAGTACACTTGTTTAATCGATGCTATTTTAAATCATTGTTTTGAAAAAAAAATCATTTGTTTTATCATTGTTTGTTAGGGCGCCGCTCCTATTTGACTACAAATGGACTGTTCCCATTGCTATATATAGCAATGGTGGATTCTCTACAGGAGAGTTGTGGAGAGTCACTAGACTGACGACTCTACGACACTGTCAGCCCTCTGCCTTCGGACGGGGGGCGCTCTCTGCTTCCGAGTAGAGAGCAATAACCCAGTCGTGGTTCCGCCGAAGGGTAGAACCACGACTGGGCAAAAATAGACAGACATTTTTTGGCCCGGCTATATGGCCGGGAATACCCACTATAAAATGACCATGTGTCACATCCAGCCTACGTGGGAAGGCTAGTAAATACAGTTGTGAGAGAGTCATTAGACTGACGACTCTATGGCACTGTCATAACCCAGTCGTAGTTCCGCCGAAGGGTAGAGGCACGACTGGGTAAAAATAGACAGACATTTTTTGGCCGGGTCAAATGGCGTGGAAATCCCAGTTAAACTGACCATGTGTCACATGTTGCCCTTACTGGGAGGGACAACTAACTAATGAGTTGTAGGGAGTCACTTGAGAGTCTCTAATGACTTACTGAAGAGTCAGTGCGAGTCAGTGAAGAGTTAGTCACACTTCCGGTGGCGTACCGGAAGTAATCACGTATACACACGTCTTACGACGGATTGGACTCTTGTATCTTTCTATTGTAAATATTACTAATCACTTCTGTACATACTCACCGTCTTTCCGTGGAATACAACTTATATTCTGATTCTGTTGTTGAGTTATTCATTTATACTTGGCGACATAACATTATTTTAGATTAAAAAAAAAAAACGGCTGTATACATCTGTTAGTTTATACGTTTTTGAATGCATTCAAAACTATGGAAATACGTATCTGGAAAGTGAAAATATGCCAGCATCTGTCAGATAGTAACAACTCTTTACAAACCGCACAATTGAATTAACGTCCTCCACGAATTACATAAAAGTATGTCTCTGTTGTTGCACAGATGCTTACACTCTAGTATTAATGTGGCCAGGTTTTGACAACTCTGAAAAGAGAGCGGAAAATGTTTAATAAGGGTAGAAGTGTGTGTAAGATCAGAATGTAAGTCCGTGTATGAGTATTTATAGAATAACCAGGTGTAGACGATAAAAGATTCGCGGATTGAAAAGGTCATTGTGGAGCCAGAAAGATTGTTAGATTACGGGAAAGGAATATATGATGAAGAAATCGATGCATGGAAAGGAAAGTCTTGCACAGAACAATTGCAAAAGAAACTTAAAAGTTGGCAGATCTAGAATCATGGAGAAGTCTTTGGTAGCTCAGCCGCAGAGAAATGGGGCATCTATTTCAAATACGCGTATCCATTATTAGATGCATAATGTCTGAAATAATTAAAATATAAAATTAAAAATAAATCAATTAATTCCATGGAACTTGCTTTGTTTGTGCTTCGGATACGAAACTGAACAAATATTTGCTTTCGAAAAGTATAATCTAAACGAGGAAATGGCATTTATTTTCAATGGAGAGGAAAATTTTAAAAGCAGTTTCGACTTCTGTGATTTACTTTTACGCGTTACTTTTAAGTAATGCATTGAGTTCTTCCGGTGACTGGCGTGAGTATAGACGGCTTATATATAAGACGCTAAAATTTCCTCCTCTCATTCTATGGCTAGGGGAGTAGCGACTACGACTGACACCAAATCGGTCTAGTTTCGATCCCAGCCAGAAGCAAGTAGATGCCTAGGCACACCGATGAGCTGAGATACAGCGAAACAGGCTTGTATGTGGATGACTTGTATACATAAATACAACTGATTTTAATTGCTTTTTTTAGTGATGAGCTCGTTTAAGTGTGCTTAATTGGTTTATGATTTATGTCTTAAGTTGAGTAGGATTTACAGGTGGTTAATTGCTTTATATTGTTTTTCACGTCATGCAGAATTTGCAAGCGATTAATTCGTTTTATTGTGTAACCCTATTTCCAGATCACTGGAATGAATTTTCAGTGATTTTCAAGATGAGAAGAGATTTCTCTAAAAAAATGAAGAATACAAATATTTTTGTTGGGAAAAGTAACCAAAGTGTTAAAATTGGAAAATACAGATTTAAAGATATATAAAGTCCAATTTGTTTTCTGTCGGGAAAATTAAAGCTAGTTAGTCAAAATATTGTCATTGGGTTTTGACGATTTGTGACCCTAGGTGAAAATTCGGCCTTGAGGATTTCCTGTTTACTGATTACCAGGGCGGCTGGTAGGAACAGGCAGATAATAGAAGAGAGTAAGTTTTATCCCCTTCCATTGGAGGGAGAAATGGTTAAATAATATTACTTACATTTCGAGATGCTAAGACGTATATTGGGAGGAGAAATAGAAATCTCGTACCTAACTCCAACACACCAGTTTTGTGCCTTTTTAATGAAATTGGGGTGGAAACCAAAATTTAGTTAGACTGGAAACAGCAATGAATTAATGCGGTCAAGCTGAAATAGACTGCCACCAGAGATATTGCAAGATACGATCAGTCCAAATTTGCCGATCCGCAAATTGAACAAACCATCGTCCAGTGAAAATAATAGATCACGAATATTAGCGTGCCACTGGAATAGCAGTCAACTGATATTTTTGCGTCACTAAACGTTGTATTGCTTATGAATTTGTATTTGTTCGATATATATGCATATTTATAAATCTACACCGTGGCGTGGTAGTCTTAAATCTGGTTCATCATTACATACTGTTCCTTTGCGAGTCTTTGCTAACCTAATCGGGTGAAGTCTACTGACCATGCTTTGGACGATCTGAGATTAACAACACAGTGTGGGAGGAATCGACCGAAGGCCAGCAAGGTTGGCTGGGCTGAGCCAGGAGTCATGTTATAGTTGTTTGTCCTTATAGCGTGTTTAAGTTTATATCTGCTTAATTGCTTTATATTGAGTTGACCTCTTTTTACCATTTTGGTTTGACTTCTTTTTACTAAGTTGGGAAGTGTATTTGTTGGTATTTAGGAAAATAAATATTTGTTCGAATGCCTACATTTTCTTATTATATCATAATAGTAATAGCAAGTGTTGAAACTGCAAACAATAATTACGCTTAAAAACCATAAGTAAACTACTAAAGAACAAAAACAATAAAAAACTTACACCATTAAGAAAAAAAGATTTAGTCGGAAGAAACCCTGAAGGACGAAATACGTAACTTTTTTCCACATTGTTAAACCTTTTTCTCCCAATATTGCTCTTGATATAGATAAATTTATATATTGTCATCGCATATATATGTATGCAAATAAACATACACACGAACACATGCGCATATTTCATTTAAGCTAAGCCTAAACTGATTACGAAAACTAGACTTTGAAAACTCTCGCATTTTTGTTTTCTGCGATTTGGTGTGGGGGGACGATTATTTCACAAATACATTGTTGTTTATGTTGTTGTTGATGCTAGTCTTCAAGTTTCAGACTTATCGTTAGGTTACGGGGTAATGACAAGGTCATAAATGCAGAAGCAGTGAGAAAGAAAACAGAAATAATGAACATCTATCTATCTATCTATCTATCTATCTATCTATCTATCTATCTATCTATTACAGTCTATTTATATCTATCTATCTATTACAGTCTGTTTATATCTATCTATCTATCTATCTATCTATCTATCTATCTATCTATCTATCTAAATCTGTTCTTTTCTTTCCTATCTATCTATCTATCTATCTATCTATCTATCTATCTGCATGATTAAGTACTTGTGCATAATTGTATGTATATGTGTGCAATATGGTTGAAATAGTTGCGTATTTCTTAATAGCATCAACCTAGGAGAGAAGCTAAGATTTTAAAAATAAACTTCAGTTGAAACCAGGCCAAACGTCATCTATGATTGGCGCAAGAAAGCATTTGAGCAATCATTCGGACATATGTTAAAACCAAGGCTATAATTGGGTGCGTATATGGGTGTGTCGGCAAATGCTTGCGGATATATGGCTATTTCAGCATAATTTTGTATGCTGATGGTTTTAAGGGCGTGCATGCTTGAGTAAACCGCAATATGCAACTTTTTTGTTCATTCGTGTTTCGTAGTTTATTGATGCATTGTCAGAAAAATTATTTTTTCTTCCGGTATGTGCAATCAAGAGACTTAAGGTGGATGCAGGTTCGAAACCGGTCGGAGAGCACAGAATTTTTGTTTAGTTTCATGATTACACAAGACGGTAGACGTAATTCACACTGTAAAAAAACAAGCAAACAAAAACAGAACATTTACTCAAATATGGGTATACGCAAAATTTCATTTAGAGTAGTAGTAATGGTAGTAGTATCTCTAACTCTCACTATACATATATATATATCACCGCTCATTCGATAAAGAATTGGAGCACTCTAGCTATTGGGCGTGTTTATACGCGCTAAAAGCCTGCAATCTTCTGCTGGACGCTCGTGGCCTAGGGGTAGAATCGCCGACTGACGCCAATTCGGTCGAGTTTCAATCCTTGGTTAGGAAGCGGTTGGAGCTAAGCCGTACTGATGAGCTGTAATACAGCGAAACAGATCTGTCTGCGGATGACTGACCATAGTATATATATATATATTAATCATTTCACTTAAACAAAAGCAATAAAGAAAACATTATTAATTGATTGATCGTTTTCAAAGGTTTACCAATCGTATACAAGTTATTTAACGTCAAAAACTATTTCTAGATTGAAAGAATTTTTGGGGGTGGTGGGAATATAACAATGGTTTATTGATACAAGTGTTTAATAAACCATACCTGGGTGGGGGAGAAGAGGTGGATTCATACCTTTTTCAGTTTTCCAATTAACAGTTCCGACACATTGTCCATTACAACCCAACAGCACCTGGTATTACTAGACTGTCATTCATATATGTACTCAAGCTCGACGTTGCTTAACTTCAGTAAATATCAAAGGAGAGGAGAATAAAAGAACAGGAATTAAGAAGACAGATGATAACGATTGACATTGTATTGGGAAATGTTGAAAGATGAAATTTGCCTGGAAAGAAATAAGCTGGAAGCGGGTTTCACAAGCAAGAAGCTCGATAAAAGAAAATGTTCGCATAAAACTTAAGGTTACATCTAGCCATTTCAACTGCAAAATGAGGGGAACTTTCCACCAACCTAGTACTGCTCTAAAATTCATAAAGTCTATGCACCAATGAAGAAAGATCGTCAGAACAATTACCATGAAAATATTAGCAAAATGTTACAGGGGAACACACACACACACGCACACACACACACACACACATGTGTGTGTGTGCGTGCGTGCGTGCGTGCGTGCGAGTGTGTGCATGCGTGTGTTCTGTCAAAATTTCAGATAGATTATATGTGTAAAAGGACTATATAAATAGAGAAAGAAAACAATTTTAGCCAACACGCTTCATTCTTCCTTTTGCCTAGATAAAAAATCCCAGAAGATGAAACGCGTCGGCTAAGTAATTTTTTTATTCACACACCCACACCCACACACACACACACACACACACACACACACACACACATATATATATATATGTATATATATATATATATATATATATTACCTATTAAGAAACATTCGAAATGGTAGGGAAAACAAACACCAGTAGTAGAATTGGATATACGAAATATAATAACGCGATAAGGAAAATGATAAAACAATATAATGAAAAGAAAGCCAGAGAAAAAATTATAATTTAAGTTCATAAAGAGATCCTGGAAATCCTACAGTTCATGGACGAGAAAGAATTAATAAACAACAAAAAAAAAAAATGGAAAAAAGGAAAATTCATTTTTCCATTTATAAAACTTCAATATAGGTAATTATTAAATATTTATAAATTCATTTGATGTACATGTTATTGTGCAATATTAACAAAATAACCATTCTATTTTCATTTACAATTAACTGATAGTAATAATAAAATATGTACATTAAAAATAGTAGTGGTAATATTAGCAGTTTCATAATAAGGAGACATTCGACATTCGAACCCTAATCGTTACTATCTGCAAATCTTTAATATAAAATTGATTAAAATGTGCTGCTGTACACAATACAAATTTTGCATTTATTATTGCTCGTTGCTTTGTACTACTGGAAATGGTAATAGTCATGTTATATTTGCTGTTTTCTCATAAGGAAATATTCGGAATTCTTTCACCAAACAACTTATGCTACTGTAGGTTTAAACTTATAAAGTCTATCTCTTAAAGCAATTTTTCAATAAAATCAGTGAGTTAAGTACCAAACGTGATACACGCTTTGGGTGATCATGTCTCGAAAGAGACATGACTGACTGGGCAGAAAATTATCCCGCAGTAGGTTGCCATTATTTCTGTGGTAGACTGGTTGCCGACCAAGGCTATAGAACCCAGTCTGTCCTGTTATTTAACTCATAACTGGAGAGAAGAGACCGATTAATAGCTTTCTCAAGGGTATTTACGCATAAGTGAATGCAACGAGTTTCACTGGAATTCGAACTCGGCTCCCCGATTACTCGTTCTCGATCCGATATCCCATGCACCTCAACGCATGCCGTTCAATAAGGTTTGCTACTGGATTTGAGAAATCTATTTTCAATAAGATATATTTCTCAAATCCAGTAGCCATTGTCACCCTTCCTTGTATTGATGAGAGTCTTCTTTCTAACCATTTCTTTGAAGGAATGTCAACCTCTGGATTATATTTTTATTTTCGCTTCGAGTTTCTGTTATTTGGTATAGTTCTTCGTTTGTGATTCTCTAGCGGTAATCGTCAATGAGTAAAAAAGGATGACCTTTGTCAAGACCCTCAGGATTCAGTCGCTTTTAGCCATTGATTTTAGAAAGCGTTTAGAAATTTCGAAATAGGTTCGCCGCCATGCATAACATACATATGAACGTTTTGATCTGACGAGAATATTTAAGAACATTTCTCGAATCTTATGGTTAATGTTTTGGTTTTGTATTAGTTTGCTGTGTTGGGCGAAGCTGCCTCAGGTACAGGCTATTCTATGTTCAATTTCTTTTATACGAATTTATTTAATAACTGATTTATACACAGAGTTTACAAGGATGTGTCTTTTCACCCGATCTATTCAACTTATACAGCAAGACTATTCTGGGGACCCTGGATGTTATGTCAGGATTTGTTATCGAAGGCCACAATTTGAACAACATAAGGTACACAGATGATACAGTGCTGATAGCAGACACGGAAAGGAAACTACAAGACCTCCTACAGAAGATTGCTGAAGAGAGCGACAAAATATGACTACAAATAAACTACAAGAAAACCGAATGCATGGTCATCACCAAAAAGAGTAGCTCCAAATGCTAAATACAGGTGAGGGATACTAAAATCAAGCAGGTACAAACATTTAAATACCTGGGAAATGAAGTGTTCTAACAGAAGACTGAAAGTGCGACACAGAGATCCGAAGGTGAATTGGCATGGCAAAGGACGCCTTCCAGAAGCTGAGTAAAGTATTAAGAGGAAGGAAACTATAAGAGAGTATTGGATTGCTATATCATTTCAGTTCTTCAATATGACAGTGAATGCTGGACAATATCATCAAAGATCATGGAAAACTTGAAGTATCTGAAATGTAGATCTAGAGAAAGATGCAAAGGATATCATGGACAGAGCTTATGAGCAATGATGAGGTTTTGGAAAGGATGGAAACGAAAAAGAAATTAATATTGAGCATCAGGAAGAGACAACTAAAGTTCCTGGGACATAAAATGAGGAAGAAGGGCTTGGAGAAACTGATACTAACAGGCTAGATAGAGGGAAAAAAGACAGAGGAAAGCAGCGAATAATATATTTGAAGGGCCTGAGATAGTGGATGACAGACGAGGGTTGCGTGGTGTTGCACGAGAAAGTGTGCTAAGAGCTACCAGGAATAGTGAGATGTGGAAGACCATGATCTCCTACGTCCTGAAAAAACAAGGCACATAGAGGAAGAAGAATATTTGCTAAATCTACATCTTGAATTTATTTGATTGATTAAGTGTCGGTGCCACTACTTTTTTTTCATTCCAATCCCAGATCATAGTTCTGTTTTGGAACACTTTATTCTAAAGGAAATAGAAGCAGAGATCAAAAAAGATTTGTTTTTGTGGAAAATTAATAAATATCGCAGTATCTTTTTAGATCGGATAAAATAATAATAATAATAATAATAATAATAATAAATTCTTACCTTCACTTATTTATTAATTCAGTTCTGAGCTGTGATTCTTTGGGGAAAAATGAGATTGATATTGTATAACTGTTTCATCCATTTGCACGTGCAGAAAATACTTGATTGCTATCACTGGAGACTAACTGAAAAAAAATCTTCTAAAAGTTTCAGTAACATTTTTTAAAAAAAGAAGCAAGGCTACCCACAGCCTTGTCCTTGACTATAATCTATATTTTTTTTTGAATCTTCAAATCCTTCGACTAGAATTTTTTGTAAGAATAAACGGATCATAGTGTACGACATGCTCAGGCCACGAGGATTACGTTCAGGTCAGAAACACGCTGTGGCCTCAATGACTACATTTATATTAACATACGCTCTATTCTTGATTTTAGTAATTAAAGCAATAAATATAGCATACCTTAAAACGACATTTTATCACACACACACACACACACACACACACACACACACACACACACATGTATATATATATATATATTACGGAAATTAACGAAGGTTAACGAAATGGTCTTTAAACAACCGACAATTTGAAATGATTTGTTTGAACACTATTTTTGATCGATACTCGTATTTAAGTAGATATTCTATTTATAATCGAACAGTATTATATAATTATTTTTACCGGCCTGATAATTTACGATAAATTCTTGTTATGAAAATGTGTGTCATTCGGCAGGATTTTCGTAACAAAATTTTATCGTAAATAATCAGGCTGGTAGAAATAAATGTATAATTAATACTGTTTGATTATAAACAGAATATCTACTTAAATACGAGTATCGATCAAAAATAATGTTCAAACAATCATTTCAATATATATATATATATATATATATATATATATAAGGTGTCCATAAAGTACGTGTGCACTTTAAAATTATAACTTTATTTGTATTTGTGATAGAAATAATCTGTAAAAAATGAGCTTGAACAATTCAACTTGAAAGATAATACAGTATTTCAACAAGATGGAGCTCCTTGTCACTTTGCTCTGTGTGTTAGACAGTTTCGAAATCAGGAATTTCCTAACAGATGGATCAGAAGGGGTGGACCATTTTATTGGCCTTCACGTTGGCCAGATTTGACTTCATTAGATTTTTTATGGAGACATGTGAAAATTGTGTATGCAACCAAACCTAGTTCATTAGAAGATTTGAAAGCTAAAATAACTGATGTGATTTCAGGCATGACTGTAAATCAGTTGGCAAATGTTTCCCGTGAACTGAAAAATCATATTAACCTTTGCATTGTTAATGATGACGGACATGTGGAAAAATAAATAAAATTTCAATAATACTTTAAAAAATATAGATTTACTTCTTTCTAATCTTTTTTTGCAAATTATTTCTATCGCAAATACAAAGGAAATTATTTCTATCGCAAATACAAAGGAAATTATTTCTATCGCAAATACAAAGGAAATTATAATTTTTTTTAAAGAACTTTATAAACACGCTGTATTGTATTTACATAGCTCAAAATGTTATCCTCATTTATATTGCCATATTAACGACATTTCGGCCGTTGTACGCTCCGAACTTCTTCAGGTTATATATACATAAAACGAGTGGAATAGAAACATTTGGCATCGGTGATCATATTTTTTTTTTTTTTTTTTTTTTTTTAATCATTTCACCCCGAGCAAGGCAGAAACGCCACTGATGTGCAGGGGGTTACATAAATGTAGAAAGATTAATTAGAAAAGAGTGAGGAGTACAAGCTAGTTAGAAAGGAACAATAGAAAGCTGAGAAAGCAGGTGCAATGACAGGTACATGGGCGGAGAGAAAGGGAAGGTTATACAGGGGAGGGGAGAGAGCTAGAGGCCAGTGGTTAGTAGGTGAGTATTAACTTTGCTTTTAAATTTCTGGAGGTCGTAGTCGTCAGGAAAGCAAGAATACGGGAGTGAGTTCCACAGGCGGGAAGTGCGAGAGAGGAAGCTGCAGGAGTAGAATTGTCGTCTGCGTTTGGCTAACCTGACTGTGAATGGGTGGGACCCAGTTGCCAGTCTGGTTGAACGGGTAAACACCTGTTGAGGAGGCATCAGTGACTTAAGCTCATCCGAGCAGAAGCCATGAAAGTATTTATAGAAGAGACAGAGGGAGGCCACATTTCGACGATGGGAAAGTGGTTGCAGACGAGTCGCCAGATCAGTACCTATCACATTACAGACTCTCCTTTGGAGCTTGTCAAGAATACTGAGGAGAACGGCAGGGGCACCTGACCATAAATGGCAGCAGTACTCCATGCACAGACGGATGGTTGACTTGTATATATGCAGGATGGATTCAGGTGGAAAAAACATCCTGGATCGACATAGTGACCCAACCTTCTTAGCAGTAGATTTTGCTATGGATTCAATATAGTGCTTCCATTTGAGGTCTGAGGACAGGGTAAGTCCGAGGAGGCGTAGTGTATTACTCTCCGGGAGAATCATCTGGTCCATGCTTATGGGAGGCAGAAGAGGTTGCCTGTAATGGTTGACAGACAACAGCTTGGTCTTAGAGGAATTGAAGTTGACAAGCCACTTCTTGCCCCAGTTCACCACAGAGTGTAGATCCCGCTCAAGGTCAGCAGCGAGATTATGTCTGTCCGCCACGACAGGTTTCTTACTGGAGCGGGAGTATATTGTAGTGTCATCTGCGTAGATGCCTACTTGGGACTTGATCTCATCTGGGAGGTCGTTGATGAAAATAAGGAAGAGCGTTGGGCCCAGGATAGAGCCTTGTGGGACACCAGCATTCGTGCTGTAGGACGAAGAGGCACGCCCATTCAGAACGACCTTCATTTTGCGGTTATTTAAGAAAGATTGGATTAGGTCAAGCAGGCGACCGGTAATACCATAACCGCGTAGTTTGCATAGGAGGCCAGGGTGCCAAACCCTGTCGAAAGCCTTGGAGATATCCAGGGCAACCGCGCGAGCCTCGTCAGACTCATCAAGGGCCTGTAGCATGTACTCCGTTACAGTAGTTAGCAGGTCGGCTGTGGACCTGTCAAATCGGAATCCATATTGCCTGTCGGAGAACAGTTTGTGGGCGGTGAGATGATGAACTATTTCAGCATTTATTATAGCCTCGAACACTTTCCCGAATATTGGTAGAAGACTGATAGGGCGATAGTTGGATGGGTCCGAGGGTTCACCACAGTTCTTAAAGACAGGAACGACTGAGGAGAATTTCCAGCATGCAGGAAAGCAGGAAGCAGAAAGGCAGTAGTTAAACAGTTTAGAGAGGACAGGGGAAAGTTCAGGGGCACACCTCTTAAGGACTATCACCGGGATTCCATCGTTTCCACATGCCTTATGGGGGTCGAGTTTTGAAATTACTCTGGATACTATTGTCGGGGTAATATATACGTCATGCAGTTTGGCCTCAGTTCTAATAGGGAAGTCGGGTGGGTGCACTCCGGACGAGTCGAGTGTGGAGTTGGATGAGAATCTGCGGGCAAAGCACTCAGCTTTCTCAGCAAATGACGTGAGAACATCAAATCCATGGATTAAAGGAGGTATTGAGGATTTCCTATTGTTGAGCACTCGTTTACAAATCCTCCAATAGTCCTTGGAGCCGAACTTGCGCTCAGCTATGTGTTGTCGCATTCTCTCCGCAAACAACTGTTTGGCGTCATTTAGGGATCTCTTGCACTCACTGCGAGCGGATGTGAACAGGCGCCTATTGTGATCAGTTGGCTGTCTCCGGAATAGATGGAAGTAATAGAAAAAGAATATCACCACTTGTTGTGGAGTAAAGATGAAATAATAAACAGATAGCATCACTAGAAAATGCGAAAACATTGAAAAGTAACTCATATTATCCTAAAATATCCTAGCCAATCATAGACATTAATATAATATAGGATATTGTAATACAGAAAGCTAGAGAAAAACTAAAATCGCAAAAATTGTAATAAAATATGAGCTCTGGTAAAAACTTGAGTACCGCGACATAAGGTTTATAAGACCAAAACCTCACATGGTCCAGTAGATGAAACTGTTTGTTGAGTAATCTAAAAAGTGACTTGACTTAAAGAGTTATGAGTTCAATACCTGGCCACAGCAAAAACTTGGATAGTTGAGTTATTAAATTAACAGGATATTGAGATAACACAAAATGCATTGCATGTTGAATTAAAACTATCGAACTCAGTAGACTGAATAAAGGTTTCGGCTCGAAATTACAACGAATATCATCCCAAAAAGGTATAACGACCGAAACGACGTGAATATATGACAATTAATACAAAGACAATAGTCCGAACGATGTAAATAGTCTCAATATATCATTTCATATATATATATATATATATATATATATATATATATATATATATATATAGTATTTACATTATTCGGACTATTGTCCCTCATCTTTGCTGCCATTTGTACGACGTTGTCCGATCTGCTAGGAATTTCGAACCGAATCCTTTATCACTGAGGTCTATCATCTTTCTTGCGTAA
>JBBBDQ010000115.1:1205000-1215000 GCA_037127315.1 Ascarosepion bandense
AGGCAATGTATGGTTTATTAGGATGCACGTGTTCATTCATTTTAGTGATACACACCATCTAAGAACACACACACACTCATATATATATATATATATATATATATATATATATATATATATATAGAGAGAGAGAGAGAGAGAGAGAGAAAGAGAGAGAGAGAGAGAGTAATTGAAATGTAACTTCCCATTTTGAAATACTTATAATTTATTTATCAACTATAATTTCCAAGATAAATTACTACAAATTACAAGGTATAAATATGAGAGGAAACCATTTACCATAAAGTTTCATTAGATCTAGTCACCAAAATCATCTCCCAGGTTCACATAACACCCAGAAACCCTGCCAACTGATTTCATCAGGAACTCTTGTGGTAGGAAAGACATAACTGAATGTATTCGTCTTTCACATTCTTTCAAAGTCTTTGTCTGGTATAGGAGACTTGCTTTTTTAACACCGCCACCACCCCTTAAAATGTCACAGGGTTTTAAGTTCAGGACTCCTGGATGGTCTCTCATACATAAAACAGGGAGTTACTTTCCAATCACCATATATATATATATATATATATATATATATATATATATATATAGATAGATAGATAGATAGGGATGAAAATACATATACTTGAGCAACTAGACTGGCAATAAGTTCACACCCTTTTACAATGAAATTAATTAAATTAAATGTAACCGCGTTTTCTACTATAATAGTTTCTTTTCTCGCACTTTTCGTTTGTGGAACTCCCTTCCGTATACTTTTTTCCCTGATTGCTACAATCTCCAAGAATTTAAAAGTAATGTCAATTGCCATCTTTTATTTCCTTGACTCTCATCCTTCTCTTATCCTTTCCCAGATAACCCCATCTTGTTCTTCTTCCTTTTCCCTTTACTCTCACGTAACTGTCTTCACACCAGTATTCTCATCCTTCTCTTTACTCATTCTCTTACACCAACTGTAACCTACTGTTCTTTTCTCTTCACTCTTTTCTTATGTAGCCCCCCCCCTGTGGCAATACTGGTTTGCTTGCTACAGATCGGGAAGAAAGCAGATGCAGAAATTTAAATACCCGATAAGTGCTAGAGGACGGAAATTGGGACACTGAAATCTGAAGGCGTATTGTCATGGCCAAGGACGCATTTCAAAAACTAACAGAGAACGGGAAGATTTCGTTAAAAAACAAAGAAGAGAGTAGTGGACTGTTATGGGATATCTGTCCGATATGGCAACGAATGCTGGACAATCTACTCATAGATGAAGAAGAGATTCGAAGCAACAGAAATGTGATTCTACAGGAGGATGCTGAGAATACTATGAACCAAACATTTAAGTGAACACAAGGTTTTGGAGAGGATGCAAACAAAAAGAAAACTTATATATAGCGTCAGTAGAGACAGCTGAGGGTTGTCTAGGACACGTAATGAAAAAGGAGGGCTCACCGGACGGATAGAGAGAAAGAGACAGGGAAAAGAAAACGCGACAATTACTTGATGAGCTTGATCAAGTGGATGGCGGGGAGGAGTTTCGGAGAGTGTTGTGGAGTAGTTTTTGCACCGAAGGTTATAATCGTGCTATGTTGGTTGCTAATCGACTTAACGTACCCAAAATGTTAAGAACTTGGTAATCTTCCACTGAAAGCTGACTCCTTAGTATTCAGCGAACTGCCGACTAATATCAACTGCTTTAGTCCAACTATGTTTAAACTGGAACTAACTAGTAGGTTTACTGAACTCCAATAGAACTCTAAAGAACTCTCTAGAACTTCTAAGTACTCTTAAAAACTTCCCAAGAACTTCCTGTTAACTCTTATTAATATAGGAGGGAGAGTCCATTATCTGAGGAATAGGTGTGTTTCACCATAAAAGACAGATACCAAGAGAAAATGTGTTAAGAGTGACAAAGGATAGAGATAAGTGGAGGTCCATGATCGCCTATGTCCTGAAGGACCACGGTATATAAAAGAAAGAAATAAGATTGTTTCATAGGATAAAAGTGTAAATCACATTTTGTGTTCATCAGAGCAGGAGATTTAATGCTTCATTTACCAGATCAAGATGCAGGCAAAAAACGTCTTCAGTGATGGCTTTTCAATTAATAGCCCGCATATTCCATCAGGTACAAAGCAAGGTTTTCTGTGGCTGGAGTCCTTGTTTTGATATTGTCACTTGTTTCTCACCTTGTGATAACCACCGTCTTTTCTGTCTACTCTTGATATGCAAAACCATTTTTAATTACCTGAAAGAATGCGATGCAAATTTGAAAGGTTGACTGATCTAGATGGTGAAAGCTCACGAGGAATCAAAATTCCTTTTAGGCAAGTTTTTCTGATTCGTTTGAGATATTCTTGAATAGCTGCACCTGACACATTAAGTTATTTGCCTAAATCTCTGCTTTTTTTTTTTTTTTTGACATTTACAGTTTCTTCATTCAACTCATGTTGGATAAACGATTTTAAAACTTTTAAACCACAGTTGATATATGCAGTTCTTCAGTGCATTCATAGACACGACACAAATGTCTTTAAATCCAAGAGGATCATTTCGAAATTCGTACTGGAGACGATTTTGAATACTTCAGTTATAATGCTCCATGGCGTTAAACAGTTAATCTAAACTTATTTATAAATGAAACTTTGTCTGTGTGTGTATGTGTGTGTGTGTATGTGTGTGCGTTCGTTACCTATAGACTCCGAAACGGCTGAACCGATTTTCTTGAAAATTTAGACAGTTGTACTATAAACGTCTACGAGTGTTCTTAGCTAGATTTTGTGTCGAGGTATCCCCGATAAATATCGAAAATCGATAATTGAAAAAATAGGGTTATAGAAGAAGTGGTCCGATTTTAATCAAATTTGATACACTCATAGACAAAAACATAAGAAACGATATTCAGAAGTTTCAAAATTGCAGTTCTTACAATAGTGCAGAAAATCGATAATATATGTATAATATATATATATATATAAAAGGCAAGATGTGTGTGTGTGTGTGTGTGTGTGTTTGTCTGTATGGCCTTTATACAAATTCACAATTTTTATCCGATTCTCACCAAACTTCACACAAATATTCTTTAGGCTGATTCTGAGATCCAGGACCATGGATTAGTTTTAAAGCTTTCATTACACACGAGCAACGCCGGGCTATGCTGCTAGTACATTATAAACGACACATTGTTGGATAGAAGACGTGACAAACTAATTCCAGATGTAGTTATTTTTACCATACAGCATTAGTTCTGTCTTAGTTAACCGATTTCATAGTAGCGAAACAAGTCATTGCTTCCCGGCTTCTCTAATACTTGTAAATTAATTTAAACATGTCTATCGAAATAAATGTTTTTATAAATCGCCCCATATATATATATATATATATATATATATATATATGTATGTATGTGTGTGTGTGTGTGTGTGTGTGTGTATTATATATATATATTAGCAGTATAGCCTGGCGTTGCATGGGTGTAATGAAAGCTTTAAAACTAATCCATAGTCCTGGAGCTCAGACTCTTTGGACGTTGGTCCGAAAAACTAAAAAAAAAGCAATAGTTGTTTTCAGTTAAAGCGAAACCGTAGACAGAAAGAAAATTGAATGGATGTAAGTCAAATTTTGATTTCCTGGTATCAATATCAAATAAGTTTTTTCGCCGTAAACTGAATTTTGAAGGATAAATAAGTCCTCTGAGTAAATGGTATCATGGCTGAGACTAAGAACTACAATTATACCTACTTAGAGCCAAACCCGAAGCAAAAACTAAACTAAAAGGGCTGAAAAAATACAGTAATGCAGGCAGATAAACAGAAACACACACAAACACCTTGTCTTTTATATATATATATATATATATATATATATATATATATATATTATCGATTTTCTGCACTATTGTAAGAACTGCAACCTTGAACCTTGCTTGGTGTTATTTGCATCTTTGGTCGTTTTGGACGACTTTCAGCTGCTGCTGTCCACTCGGTTGACTGCCGATTTGACTCCGAAGTGAAGTAGTGGATCCATTTTTCATCTATTGTAACATATTTACACAAAAAACTTTTTATTGTTGTGTTGAAACAGTTGCAAAAACGCTCTGAATCGTCGACAGGTTGTTTTTGATCGACTGTGAGCAAACGCGGCACCCACTTTGAACACAGCTTGCTCATTGAGAAATGTTCATACAAAATGCTGAATACACTGCCTTCTGATGTGTTCAACTCCTCTGCTATCTAACGCAGCTTCAATTTACTATCGGCCAAAAAGAGTTTGTGGATTTTTTTGGAGTTTTTCGAGACAACTGTCGATTTTGGGCGACCTGAGCGTTCAGTATTATTTGTGCCTGTACGACCGCGTTTAAAGTCAGCATACCACCTCTTAACCATTGTTTCCGCCGGAGCAGAGTCCGAAAAACACTTATCAGTTATTGCTTTGCTTGAACTACTTTTTCCCATTAAAAAGCAATTCCATATCAACACATGACATTTAGATTTTTTCATTGTTTTGAAAATTTGGAACAGTAGCTTCACTTAAATAATTATAATTTGTAAACTAACAATCCGATTGAACCCAAATTTTGTCACGGGCCATTTGAAGGTTAGTACTTCTTAAAAAATTGTATAGATTTTTTATTAGTGGCGCCATCTATATGTCACAGCCGGAACTTTTTGACTACTCAGCTTCTGGAATCCATCCTTGACCGTCATGTTCAAGGATGGATTCCAATTCGCCTTCGGATCTTAGTTGCACACTTTCTGTCTTCTGCTAGAACATTTTTCAGGTATTTAAATTTCTGTACTTGCTTTAATTTTAGAATTCTCTGCCTGAAGTTGTGACTTTGGGTCCCTCTTTTTACTGATGAACATGCATTCAATTTTCTTGTAGTTAATTCGTAGTTCTTTCTTTCTGCTTTCTTCGGCTACCTTCTGTAGAAGGCCTTGTGGTTTCCTTTCCATATCCGCTATTAGTACTGCATCATCTGCGTCTATTTTATTGTTCAGATTGTTCCCACCAATGATGAATCCTGTTATGAATTACAGAGCTTCTACTCTACCGTTATTTTCATAGTAAATGTTTAAACAAGCTACATTCCTGAGCTTCACCAGTTCTGAAATTACAGTCAAGACTCGCCATGCCACGAACGCAGTATCAATCCATCTTTATTCCTTTTGAATACCATTAGTAAGAAGAAAGTTTCACTGGGATAGTTTCTTCCTGAGAACCGCTGCTTTTCAAAGCCGACTCCCAGGAGGATGTTTCCCTGATAACTCCTATTTTGACTTTTTCTAGTCAAGTGTCAAACAATAGCTATCCTGCATATCCTCATACTCTGCAGTTACTTCCTTCTCTTGCGTCTATACAAGAACCACATTTAATAATCCTCTACTTTGAGTGTCTCTTGTGCTTTGTATTCGACCTTCAGTAAAAGCATAAACAGAAAGAACCTTACTACGGAACATAATAAAGGAAAATAAGAAGAATTGACGAAACATCAATTGTAATGTACACAATGTATGTTTTAAAAAAAGATCAACCCCCCACTATGCGAATTACAAATTGAAGATACCAAAATCAAGCAAGTATAAAAATCGAAATATCTTGGAGGTGTTTAAGCAGAGGATGAAAAATGAGACACGGGAATCTGGAGGCATGTTGAGATCGCGAAATATGCTTTCCAGAAGTTAAGCAAAGTCTTAATAATCAAAACTCGTTAGAAACAAAGAAGAGTACTGAACAGTTATGTAATATCAATCCACTTAGATGGCAGCGAATGTTGCAAAATCTCGTCAAAGAAGAAAGAAAAAGCTTGAGAAAACAGAAATGTTGTTCTACAGTCAGATGCTGAGAATACCATAAACTGAACATGTGAGCAACGAGGAAGTTTTAGAGAAGATAGAAAAAATACACATACTTTACACCCGAAAAAAACAAAAACATGGTAAAATAGTTTTAAACAGCAAGTCAGACCATTCCCTAGTCAGCGTTCAAACTGCTTCCTTGAATATCGCAATACGTCTTTGGTCAACTCGATGCGGTGCAATAGCTAGCACGCTTGTACCGTTAAAACCTATTACAACTGAGAAGTGAGTTCGATTCTCACTGAGTAACTCCATATTTTCGGCTATGTGCCTCCCTTGAGCGGCGTTTAGAAAATCAACTATCCCAATACTCTTTTGGATATGAGTGTCTCGCTTTACATCCTCTGTTAAAACCTTTTCTCCTCTAATTGGGAGGTTGTGAGGAACATGGAATCACCTTTTAATTGCTGTTCTTCCCAGGTCCACTCTGACCCGGAGTGGTAGCACCTGTTAGGATTCCAGCTATGGGCAAATACTTAACCTCCAAACTAAGGTCAAGACACTATGAAAGTATAAAAATAGACTTTTATAGAAAAATATACATTTTTTAAGAAAAAATATTACCAACAATACAGTTTTGAAGAAAAAAAATTATTATTATAATACATTTTGAAGGAAAAAAATCTTACCAGCAATACATTTTTGAATAAAAAACTAGAAAACATCTTCAGTTTCTAAAATAAAAATAAAAAAAAAATTAATCAAAATCTGATTAAATCAAACTTCTTACTATAAATGAACATAAAAAAATACCTTAAAACACTAACTTTTGGGGTTTAAATAACCCACAGAGGTTAAACAAAACTCAAACTCAAACCTTTTCGAGACATTTCAATTTTCGTACCTCCGATTTGTAGTTCCCATTTTGAGCTCATACTCATGCTAACAAGCCTGCGTTCTGTCTTCTTGCAGTTGATGTTTAGTCCTTTCTTCTCGCTTTCCTTCAATACCTTCGATAGTTTTTTTGTAGTTTCCTTTCCTTGCTATCGACCAAGTGCCATTTGCATATCTAATCTTGTTAAGATTGTTGCCATAAATATTGAAACCAGGTAGTTCTCTCAGGATCTTCCCGCATTATATGTTGAATAGGTCCGGTGAGAAGACACATCTTTGTCTTACGACAATGTTTATTCTTGTATATCTGCTGAACTCATTTTCTGTATGTTTTCAGGCAGTTTGCTGCCAGTATAGGTTTATATATATTATACAGGTATGGTTCCCAAATATATCAAGGTTGCTGAGCGGTTCCAACATGTTTTTGCGGTGTACTTAATCGAACGACTTTGCGTAGTCTATAAAATACAGCTACACGTCATCTACATTTGTATTGCTCTTTCTGAGCACAAATTCAGTCAGCTAAGTGCCATACGTGATACACGCTTTGGGCGATTATGTCTCGAAAGAGACATGACTGACTGGTCAGAAGATTATCTTGCAGTAGGTTGCCATTACTTGCTAAGGTAGACTATTTGCCAGCCAAGGCTATAAAACCCAATCTGTTCTGTTATTTAACCCATAACTGGAGGGTAGAGACTGATTAATACCTTTCCCAGGGGTACTTACGCATAAATGAATCCAATAAATATAGATAGATATATTCTGTCATTTCATGGTTTCTGAAAGGTTCCAAGTTATAGCTATTTCAACAGTAAAATGATAAGATATAATTGCGAATCTAGTCAGTCAGTCAGTTAAGTGCCATACGTGAAACACACTTGGGCGATCATGTCTCGAAAGAGACATGACTGACTGGTCAGAAGATTATCCTGCAGTAGGTTGCCATTGCATTCTGCGGTAGACTGGTTGTCGACCAAGGCTATAGAACCCAATCTTTCCTGTTATTTAACCCATAACTGGAGGGAAGAGAGGGATTAATACTTTTCCCAAGGGTATTTGTGCCTAAGTGAATGCAAGGAATTCAACTGGAATTCGAACTCGGCACCCCCGATCTCTCGTTCCGAGTCTATATCCACAGCACCACAACGTATAAATTAATAAACCTTAAAATATACATTCAACCATTTAAAAAAAGAAATGTTTAAAACCTAATAGTTTTCAAAATATCGTTTTTATATCATTTAGAAATTTTTTTTAGCAGCTTTCAATATTGTCACCAAGTTCACCATTCATTCCATTCTCACGGAATTCACCATTTTTTTTATATACGAATATAAATTTTCTGGATGTACGCTGTAGTGCAGTGGATATCGGAAAAGTGGATATAGGATAACTTCGAGTTCGAATTCCAAATGAAACCCTTTCTCTTACTTACGCGCAAATGCTTTTAAGAAATATATTAATCCATCTACTTCCCCCTCTGGCTATAGGTTAATTGGCAGTACAAACTGGGTTCTAGCTTTGGTTGGCAACTAGTTGACCACAAAAGGTAATAGCAACCTATTGAGGGAAAATATTTTGCCCAGTCAGTCATGTCTCGAAAAGACATGATCGCCCAAGCGTGTATCACGTATGGTACTTAACTGACTGATACATTTGCAACATTTATCATATACTTGGGAAGCTTTTTTGTGATAAAATAATATCCCTTTTATAGCAGCAATAAAAGTAGATATATTAAAAGATCATTCATAAGCAAAATGATCCTTACAGAATTCCCCACCAGTAGTTTTTATATCTGTGGTGACTTCAGTATTCACCAAAACGAGTGGTTTGTCTACTTTCACAAAACTGATGAAGAAGAGAGTTATTGCAGAGACTTTTCCATCACCTATGAACTAAGATCATTGAAGAACCCACTTGCTTTTTTAGCGCAACAGGTCATCAGGCGAACCTCCTTCACCACTTCCTCACATCCTTCCTTGAGAAATGCTTCTCAAAAGTTTATCCTCCTGTGCACGTTACACTATTCCCTGGCAAGTGTCTTTGAATATCAAATAGTGTAGGAGTTATTGTCTGTGGAAACAAGCGCACTGTCAACATAAATGACTACAATGAAGAGTTCGGTCAGGGTTCGTCACGTATTTATATGAGTCAAATGATTTTTAACAGTATGTTTGTACTTGTGCGCAAGCGTGTTTAGTTGCGTGTAGCTCAAGTATGAATTTCTAGGTAAATCTTTTCTCAGTAACCAAGTAAAAACGAGTGAGGGTCATATAACCTGGAGGACGGTCCAAGTTAATGGAATGTTCTTGTAGTTGTCAGGGACGGAGAGTGGAATTCATAATCTAATCTTGTTAACAAATTCTGAAAAATGCGAAGCAGATTGCAATGATGACAGATAACGGCAATGTAATTTCCCTGCAGAGGGAAAAATGATATCTTTTTAAAGTGAGATGTAATCACCTACATACCTGTACATGGAAATAAGAATGATTATAGCCAATGGCAAGAGGACATGCATCTGTTTTGGAAGGGTGCAGTATGTGTGTACACACACACACACACACACACACACACACACACACACACACACACACACACCTAAGGATAACGTTAACGAATGAAAGAAACTGTCACCGCTGGATACTGACCTCAATGTCCACTTTTCCTTTTGCAAAGGTTCAGTCTCTGATATGGGCACTTTAACCCATAAATATAGCATACCTTAGAACTATATTTTTATCTTATATATATATAATGTAGCCCACTTGGTATACTATCCAGGTAAATTCCGATGGAGAGGAACTCAAAAGAACTCAATGTTAAATTCATTTATTTAATTTAACAGAGTAATATAATTCAGAAAAGATTTTTGATTTACTACGATTTCAATGGATAATACATATTTCACCGCATAATGATGTTATAACTGCGGCTCGTCAGATCCAAATGGTACAACAGTTGATCCTCAAAATATCCCCCACGCAAAAAAAAAATACCTGTAGATGGAAATAAATAAATATGGACATGTGAGCGTCTGTGTAAAAAAAGATTTGGTGGGGTATATTTTGAGGATCAACTATATATATATATATATATATATAGAGAGAGAGAGAGAGAGATATGGGAAGAGGAAGAATATTAAATACATTATAAGGAATTAAGAGAGGTTAAAAGTAACAGATAAGCTGTTAAGGTTACCAACTCTTTTGGTTCTTAGATAATGGTAATGGTATAACCATTACCATTATTATAAAATAATGGTAATATTAGTCGTTTCCTAATAAGGAAACATTCAGCATTCATTGACCAAA